>OY776131.1:73960124-74552385 GCA_963675135.1 Galeopsis tetrahit
TTTCTCAGTAGAGATCTTATAACAGGAGTTTGATCCATCTGAAGCCTGATTTTACACTTTGATCAGAGTTTAGAAAACAACAGGCAAGCAAATCTTTCGCCAGTAGGGACATTCTTGAACATCTGAAGCCTTCAAAAGTATAGTCACAATAAGTGTTGACCAACCATCTAAGCTCAGTTGACTTACCAAGAAATACATATCCAGAGAGATAGATGCACAGATCATAAATAAGAAAGAGTAACTTGAATAGTAAATTGGGCATTTGGTCTAGTGGTATGATTCTCGCTTAGGGTGCGAGAGGTCCCAAGTTCAATTCTCGGAATGCCCCTTTTAAACAAGGAAATTCATTTTGTTTATTAACGTTTATTAACTTTTATCAGAGGCCTGCAGGATGGTACAACATGATAGAGTAAACTCAGTCATGCATAACTGAAATTATTAAAGTTAGAATAACTTCTGTCAGAATAGGCATTCACCCTATAATGATGACTGCTACTAACTTCATGTGTGAGGAAGAAAGATTGTTTTAGAGAATACCTACATTTAAAACTAATCTATTAACATGAGTGATCTATTTGAAATCTGATTCTACACTTCAGCAACTGATGCCTTGGAAGCAAACATCTAATTGACCAGTAAGAAACACAGTCAGGCAACTCCACCAGCTAGCTGTTATTGAACATTGAAAGCCTTCAAAGCATATCACAGTGCTGAGTCTGTTGACCGACAGTTGCAGAACACAGATCATAAATATGAAAGAGAATATCAAAAGTAAACCGGGCATTTGGTCTAGTGGTATGATTCTCGCTTTGGGTGCGAGAGGTCCCGAGTTCGATTCTCGGAATGCCCCTCGCAAATTATGATATCACTATCATATAAACTTTTTTATTTTATTTTTCAAGAAATAGATCTGAGAAAGGTTAGTATAACATGATAAAAGCAAACCAAGTCATGCACATTTGGAGTTAAAAAAAAATTTAACAATGGTCTCAACAACTCTGCTGACAATGACAAGGCAGGTGATTTCAATGAAAATCCACTAAGGTTTTAAAACTCTACCAGCTAGCTGTTATTGAATATTCAAAGCCTCCAACAAGCACATTCAAAGTGTTAAGTCTGTTGACTAATAGTTGCAGAACACAGATCATAAATAAGAAAGAGAATATCAAAAGTAAATCGGGCATTTGGTCTAGTGGTATGATTCTCGCTTTGGGTGCGAGAGGTCCCGAGTTCGATTCTCGGAATGCCCCTCGCAAATTATGATATCACAATCATATAAACTTTTTTATTTTATTTTTCAAGAAATAGATGTGAGAAAGGTTACTATAACATGGTAAACTCATAAAAGCAAACCAAGTCATGCACATTTGGAGTTAAAAAAAAAAAGCTAACAATGGTCTCAACAACTCTGCTGCCAATGACAAGGCAAATGATTTCAATGAAAATCCACTAAGGCTTTAAAACTCTACCAGCTAGCTGTTATTGAATATTCAAAGCCTCCAACAAGCACATACAAAGTGTTAAGTCTGTTGACTAATAGTTGCAGAACACAGATCATAAATAAGAAAGAGAATATCAAAAGTAAAACGGGCATTTGGTCTAGTGGTATGATTCTCGCTTTGGGTGCGAGAGGTCCCGAGTTCGATTCTCGGAATGCCCCTTGCAAATTATGATATCACTATCATATAACTTTTTTATTTTATTTTTCAAGAAATAGATCTGAGAAAGGTTAGTATTACATGATAAAAGCAAACTAAGTCATGCACATTTGGAGTTAGAAAAAAAAAAAGTTAACAATGGTCTCAACAACTCTGCTGACAATGACAAGGCAGAGACTATCATATAACTTTTTTATTTTATTTTTCAAGAAATAGATCTGAGAAAGGTTAGTATTACATGATAAAAGCAAACCAAGTCATGCACATTTGGAGTTAAAAAAAAAAATTAACAATGGTCTCAACAACTCTGCTGACAATGACAAGGCAGATGATTTCAATGAAAACCCACTAAGGCTTTAAAACTCAACCAGCTAGCTGTTATTGAATATTCAAAGCCTCCAACAAGCACATTCAAAGTGTTAAGTATGTTGACTAATAGTTGCAGAACACAGATCATAAATAAGAAACAGAATATCAAAAGTAAATCGGGCATTTGGTCTAGTGGTATGATTCTCGCTTTGGGTGCGAGAGGTCCCGAGTTCGATTCTCGGAATGCCCCTCACAAATTACGATATCACAATCATATAAACTTTTTTATTTTATTTTTCAAGAAATAGATCTGAGAAAGGTTACTATAACATGGTAAACTCATAAAAGCAAACCAAGTCATGCACATTTGGAGTTAAAAAAAAAAAAGCTAACAATGGTCTCAACAACTCTGCTGCCAATGACAAGGCAGATGATTTCATGAAAATCCACTAAGGCTTTAAAACTCTACCAGCTAGCTGTTATTGAATATTCAAAGCCTCCAACAAGCACATTCAAAGTGTTAAGTCTATTGACTAATAGTTGCAGAACAAAGATCATAAATAAGAAAGAGAATATCAAAAGTATATCGGGCATTTGGTCTAGTGGTATGATTCTCGCTTTGGGTGCGAGAGGTCCCGAGTTCGATTCTCGGAATGCCCCTCACAAATTACGATATCACAATCATATAAACTTTTTTATTTTATTTTTCAAGAAATAGATCTGAGAAAGGTTACTATAACATGGTAAACTCATAAAAGCAAACCAAGTCATGCACATTTGGAGTTAAAAAAAAAAAAAACTAACAATGGTCTCAACAACTCTGCTGCCAATGACAAGGCAGATGATTTCAATGAAAATCCACTAAGGCTTTAAAACTCTACCAGCTAGCTGTTTTTGAATATTCAAAGCCTCCAACAAGCACATACAAAGTGTTAAGTCTGTTGACTAATAGTTGCAGAACAAAGATCATAAATAAGAAAGAGAATATCAAAAGTATATCGGGCATTTGGTCTAGTGGTATGATTCTCGCTTTGGGTGCGAGAGGTCCCGAGTTCGATTCTCGGAATGCCCCTCGAAAATTATGATATCACAATCATATAAACTTTTTTATTTTCTTTCTTAATACTAATTCAGAAGGCAATCAGGATTGTATACCTGTAACCAATTACCAATATTGACAAATTAACTTAAGGAACAAAAGGCAATCAATGTAACAGTGACATTACTAACTTCATGCACTGCAGGTACTCTTTTTAAACATAACTGTGTTTGAAATAATATGTAAATTAAATAGCACACGTTTATCAGTTTAACGGGTGACTACAATTTGGCAATTAAATTCCCGGCTGCAAAAATAACAGGGCATTTGGTCTAGTGGTACGATTCTCGCTTCGGGTGCGAGAGGTCCCGAGTTCGATTCTCGGAATGCCCCTTGAAAATTATGATATCACAATCATATGAACTTTTTTATTTTATTTCTTAATACTAATTCAGAAGGCAATCAGGATTGTATACATGTAACCAATTTACCAATACTGACAAATTAACTTAAGGAGCAAAAGGCAGTCAATGTAACAGTGATATTACTAACTTCATGCACTGCAGATACTCTTTTTAAACATAACTGTGTTGGAAATAATATGTAAATTAAATAGCACACGTTTATCAGCTTAACGGGTGACTACAATTTGGCAATTAAATTCCCGGCTGCAAATGTCAAATTAATCGATTAGGAGCCTTACTAATGCCAGTCTATTTACAAAATTCACCAATGTTTCATTACTTCTTAAAAGAAAATAGTATACAACTATACATGACTCATTCTACACTGTGTCTTCATAGCTTATAACCCAATCAACAAATAACAGGGCATTTGGTCTAGTGGTACGATTCTCGCTTCGGGTGCGAGAGGTCCCGAGTTCGATTCTCGGAATGCCCCTATTTTTCATTCTGTTTCACATTTTTTATTTTATTTTTTTAACCTTTCACCATCAATTCACCCCAAAAAACTCAATCTCCAAACCCTAGCACAGATCGCCACACAATAAACAGCTACACACACAATAAACAAATCTGCAACTTGATCTAGATTTTAAAAAAATGGCGACAGATCCGTCATGTTCTGATTAATAGAGAATTAATGCGAACCAGTAAACAAAACAGCTAGAACTAGCATTATCCACGCTATACTATAATGAATGTGAACAGTTATAGAATAATAAAGTCAAAAAACAGGATTATATTAAAACAAAAACAGCAACAGTAGAGAAATTAATTAAGAATGAAAATTTCAAACCATTCACATGCCACGAAATCAGCAGTTTTACCTACAAATGCGAAATTGAAGATCACGTGAATCAACTCCTGAGAAACGGTACCTTGTGGGCGGAGAATAATTTTGGATTAAGGGAAGAGGAGGAAAAAGGGGCGGCGAAATTCTCAGTACAAGTACAGTAGTTCGGAATATTTCGATTTTTGAGATACAAAATAAATACTCCTATTTATTTATTAATTAATGGGAAATGTGAACAGTTGACGCCAGCTATCATGCGCTTTAATTGTTTTAAAATTATCATTGTAATGGCCGCGTGTCCGTATAAATTAAATTAAATTAAATTAAATCATGAGTTTAATATTTGAATATTAATTTTATTATGGGTAAAATATTTCACATTTTATATGATTAATTAATGTTGTTTTTGCTCTATGAGGCAATTTTCAAGCGAATTTTAATCACATACTTACAAATGAGGCAATAAAATTTCATCATTAATTTGCAAAAATCTAAATTTATTATTTGAAATCACATACTTTGTTCCATACCTAATTCATGTATTAGGGCTAGAAGACCAGAATTAAGTGTCAATAATTGTGACTTTTTTAAAAAATGGACTCTCTTGAAATCTCTAAATATTGTAACAGAACAAAGTTTTTAGCTCACTCTCTTCATTGTCGATAAGGCGTAACGATAATGAGAGAACAATGAAGATGAAGTGTTACCCATCTTAATTAGTTGGTTATTTTCACTACGTTTCTATTCAGTTCAACTCATGTCTAAACCGTTTAAGAGATTCGAGATGAGTGACGGTCGACGACATCGAAACCCAAACAGTAGTATCATCACTTAAAAGTTTAAAATATATTTTAATTAAATTGAAAAAGGACATAGTTTTCATGTACGAAGGGGAAAGTGCAAATTATCTAGATAAGTTTTAGAAATTTAGACAATGAACAACCAAAAATACCACACTGGAAGAAGATATAGTAGCTGCATATCAATGTAAAATCAAACCAAAAAAAAGAAAAAAGAAAAGAAAACATTCAATGTTGTATACCACAGTGCTAAAAGGTTCAACACGGAATAAATGGATTATATTACAAAAATAATTAGTGGATGGAAAGAGTGATTTAATCCAAAGAAATAGACTTTGTAAACAAGTAGGGCATTTGGTCTAGTGGTATGATTCTCGCTTTGGGTGCGAGAGGTCCCGAGTTCGATTCTCGGAATGCCCCTCTTTAAATTTTTTGCCAATCTAAAACATTTCGAAACACCTTTTTTTAATTTTTTTTTGTTATCCACAGTTATTTAACATATCTTACGTACAACGAAAGTAGCTCAATATATTCATTTTTTTTTTTGAAACAAGCTCAATATATTCATTTAATTTGACGTAATTATATCCATTTAACGTAAATGGATTAAAATATTTATTTATTAATTTACCCTCAAGTTGAATAAGTACCTAATATAAGAATAAAATTCAGCTACATAAGTAGTTAAAAAAACAAATTCAAATTTTGTCAATGGTCACACTTAAACTTCAACCGAAACGTGTTGTTTGCATCCTTATTCGATGAAAATAAAAATGAATGTATTCAATTGAATTTTAAGTGTACAATTAAATTTAGGGTGCCTCCATATAATTATTTAGCATATCTTGCGTACAACGAAAGTAGCTCAATATAATGGTATACAATACTAGATCATGGTTGTAAATATATTCATTTAAGTATTTAACGTAAATGGATTAAATATTTCTTTATTAATTTACTCTCGAGTTGAATAAGTACCTACGAATAAAATTCAGTTACACAAGTAGTTAAAAAAACAAATTCAAAATTTGTCAATGGTCACACTTAAACTTCAACCGAAACGTGTTGTTTGCATCTTTATTCGGGCCGACTTTAAAAATTTGGAAGTTTGAGATTTCACCACCGTTAGGGTGAATGACTTTGGCTTCATATTCACCATGGAAGAGTGAAGCTTCAAACAAGCCATTAGAATCCGCAGTTCCATTTGAATCACCCACGTCTATTAATTCATATTTGAATTTATCGACAACGTCTCCCGTCGCTAAGTTTTTGAAATCGTTGTCCGTCAAACACATCTCATAGCACCCTTCTTTGGCCCACGCTGACCAAATAATTATGCCGTGAACCGCCGCATGTGAATAAACCTCACGAAGAATTTGATCCAAGAAAATTGCCTACAAAAATAATAGCATTTCGTAAGAATGTAATCCCACCGTCCCGTGATTATTTGCACATTCTTAATATGGAAATACTCAACAAAATTAAAACCCTCCCAATATCATTTTATTTTCAAAATTGTCACTCATTTTTTACCTACATCTTACTTTACACCTCATCAAATCACCCAAAATACCCATCATTTATTTTACATTACCAATCACCAAATCCATTTTTTTTTTAAGTGTGTCGGTCAAATCTTGCAAAATTTTTTTTTTTTAGTATGAAAGTTATTATGAAACGAAAAGTTTTTCGAATAAATATACCTGGTTGTTTCTAGTAGAAACATCCAATTCAGTAATCCAAATGGGAAGTTTGGCGGAAGCAAGGGTATCAATAGCAGATCTTATATACGGCAAAATTGGAGTATTAAAATGACCTTCAAGCCCAATACCCAAAGGACCATTATACCCTTCCCCCCTCAATTGCGCTATCTTCTGCAAATACCTCGTAGGCGATGAGGCGAGGTCTTTGATACGTTCAATGGTGTTGAAATCGTTCAAAAATGGTATTGTTCTCCCGTCGATCTTGTTCGCTAATTTGTAATAAATCGACGAGGCATTCCCGCCAAGCTTGCTCTCCATGAAAGAGAAATGCAAATTCTCGTTCACTACATCCCAGTGAAACAACTGCCCTTTGTATCTACTCATCACTGAATTTATCCTTTTATACGCAGATGCACGCAAGTCGTTCGACGAAAGTCCTGCAACCCAAGTTTGTTGGTAATGCGGATCGTCCCAGAAAACATTGTGCCCACGAACCGCGATACCATGGGATTTTGCGAAATCGATCAAGGCGTCGGAAACAGAGTAGCCTTCGGAGCCATGAGCTACTTCGGTGGAGTACCTGTTTGATTCGTTGTTTTGATGATTGTTCGATTAATTTTAATTGAATTAAGGGTTAGGGTTTGTTGTTACCATTTCAATTCGTTTTCGAATACGGTGTATTTGAATCTTGATACGAACCATTTCTGGTACGCGGTGTTATTGAGGATATTTTGGTTGATCGCGCAGCCGAATGGGAAGTCCGGCCACCGTTGTTTTATGGAAACGGTGGCGTTTGGTATGGGTTGGCCGCGTTGATCCACCAATTGTAGTTTTACTTTACTCTTACGCCACTGTAAATACAAATTTTTATTTTTATTTTAGAGACGATATTTATGGTATCTAATACTAGTTACTCGTCTAAAAATTTAATTGGGAAGGGAGTAGTACACCTTTTCAATGCTCTCAACTTGGTGGGAATTCCACTCTTGTTGAGTAAATGGTTGCAATGAAATGCTATCTGCCCAAATATCAACTGTTGTATAGTTGCTCTGAAAAATAAAAATATTGTAACAATATTAATTTGAGAAATTGTATCGATGGTACTATTAAAATAATGTTGATTAAAATGAACCTCAAAATAGAGATTTGCAGGACCAGAAACATCAACAACCAAGCCACCTTTTAACATGGACCAACAACCTTTTTGTGCAGCAACCCAACCAACCGGTATATAGCTTGTGTTCGTCTTGAAAACTGCTAATATATCCGCGTTTCCACTACTCACTTGTAACCATGCTGCAAGAAGAAAAATCTATATATAACATACTCCGTACTAATAAATATGTTAGACGTGAGATGTTACGCCCAGATCAAGCCTCTTGTTCGAGTTTAACTTTGAAATTTGGATTTCATCATACACTTTTACCCAATTAATTTGACATGAAACTACATTCGAGATTTTGAATTTCAAAACAGACACACACAATTACTATCAGTCAGAATTTTGAAATCAAAGATCGACGTAAGACTTCATGGTTAAGATGCATTTTAGACTTATGAAACTTATTTTATCAAGCCAAAGAAAAAATTATGATAATACTTTTTAGGGCGAAGTACTAAGATTTTAAAACTGCAAAAGTTGTTGTATTTCACCTTATATCTACCATCTAGATTATTGATACATATAAAATAAACAAATGTATGTTCAGAAAAAATAATTACCTGAAAAAGTGTAGAGTTTTTCCTTCTCTAAATTAATTGTTTGAGAAAAACTACCGTATGATGCGTTTCTGTTGGAAACAACAATATACTTGTTTCCATCGTGTGATTTTGCATGTTTTATTGTTACATTTCCCATCACTGTCCATCCCTTCAATCCTTCATTTATCTCTGGATTCACCACTATTCCTCCATTATACTGAGGACTCAGAGGCTTCGACAAACACTGAAAATTTTAAGATAAATGAGTAATCGGACATAAGGAAAAAGCTTAATCAAAGTCAATTAAAATATCTTAATCAAATTATAGATATCTCAATATATTTTACGGGTTTTACTGTAATAAAACTCACCTCATGCGTGAATGAATAATCATAAGGCACGGCATACACTTGTTCAAAACCTGTTCAAAAGATAAATTAAATTGTTGGAGAAAAATAAAAATAAAACATTGTGCAACGATTCTTTGTATAATTATGAAATATAACTTCAAAATTGTTTTATAAAAGAAATATGAAGATAAGTTAGTACCAAACAAAAGAATGATCAGAAATAAAATGACGAACAAAAAATAATTGTTTAACATTGCTGCCATTTTTATTTTATTTTTAATCTTATTATACTATGAATGGAGAAACAGGGTTTTTATAGGTTTTACAGAAGTGAAAATGGCTACAGTTATTTAATCTTAGGTGATTATAATTAAGGTTTTTAATGCTGGGGAACTTAATTAAAGACGTTATATATATGGTAAATTTGGAGCCATTTGACATTTAATTATGTATAAAGGATTTAACATTATAAAAGATATTAAGTAAAATACTATTCTATTTTCCTTGTTCTGATTAAAATTATACATTATTTTTTGTCATTGAAAAAAAAGAAAAAATATACTAAAATGTGAGACAAAGTTATTTGCAAAAAAAAAGGATAGTTTTCATTGGGACGAACACAAAATAAATTTTGATTAACTTTTACGGGAATATATGGAGTATTTAATAATAAAAAATAATATAATTTGATGTAACTTAAATTTAAAAAAAATTTGAATAATGTCACTTAGCCATTGAGGATTGAAGAGTAATGTGTGTTAACTTTTTTTTTTTTTTTTTTTTGAGTGGACATAGGAGTATGTCTTTCGACTATTAAAACCTGAACAACATAGCTCTCCAATGACTTTCACCAAACTTCTCCATTTCAATCGCGAAAAATTGTAGAATGTACTGCTCTCAGGGCCAACCAATGCACCTGTTCATTTCTTGACCATGGTATATAGAAAAATTTGCACACTACAAATTCTTGTTTTAGTTTGTCAATAGAATCCACCGTACCGCATTTCGGGCCAACTCATTTTTTTCCTCATTAATCATCCCTATTGCTTGCTGTGAATTTGTCTTCACTTCAATTTCCCCCTATCTTATCAATAATGCTTTTCGCATCCTTATCTCAATTGTTTTCAGCTCTGCACCCAACAGACTTCTTTGAGGTGTAACTTTTTTCAAAAAAATCAAGAATACTATCCTCATTTCGGTTAAGAATAATTCCTCCAACTTCCACTTCCACAATCATCCTGTCTGGAGGTTCATTTATTCGCTAGACCGTTCCCGAAAGCGATTTCTCCTCCCTTGCGGAATTGGTAATGTGTGTTAATTAACTTTTGAGACCACGAGAAAATTGAAGAAGATTTAAAAGACTGGACCTAGCCCTTTCATTTTGCTAAGACTAAAAAGTTGTCGTTAAACCTTTTAAATCTAGGTTGGAGAATGGAATGGGATGCAACTAAAAAAAATTGGGTCACAACTTTTATTTATCTTAAAAAAAAATTAGAGTATAGATGTATCTCATGTCTCATATTGGATCCGTCTTTGGTATATTATCGATACTCTAAATGTAATCAATAATTTGAAAAAAAATGTAAATTTCGAAAATTTAGAATAAGAAATTATGGTAAAACAAATATTGAAGCATAATTAAGTATAAAATAAAATGACTTGAATTGAATTGTATATATATGTGAGTAAAAAAAGGAGTACTCTTTTGTGTAGAGTTATGGACATTATGAGCTAACTTTAAAATTCTAGATGTGAATATTTTTTTGCCACAATTTTTGATACATACCTTGTAAAATACCCTTTTTTTTTGAAAGATTGTAAAATACCTTTTAACAAATTAAAATTATATGGTATGAGCAAGTACTTTTTTACCACAATTGACAATTATATAGGATTAATATTAATTTGCAACCGGTACTTAATCACTTTATCAATTGACAAAGTTGGATAGCTCAGATGGTTAGAGCACCACTAACTAGGTCTTAGATCCTGTCACTTTATCAACTCGTAATCTCTTAATCGTTGGAGTATAATTTTAAATTTCAAACTATGTATATGTATCATGTATGGATACCCTATGATAGTACTTTTCACATTCTAAATTTATAATGACACATTAAATAACTTTGATAACTCATAAATATATTATAAATATTTTCAATATAAAATTGAAACTATATATATACTCACAATGCTGCTTACAAAAGAAATCTCGTTATTATGTAGAACAGTAGAAATTAATAGGAAAAAATGCAATTAAGTAATAGTCAAAAATGCAATTAAGATTAATTTATTCACACACTCAATTTAGATTTATCTATTGGCCATTTTACAACGGCTTGTTCCCACAATTTTTTAAATGGTAAAAAAATAAAAAATTGTATAATTGAATTTTAAGTGCTCAATTAAATTTAGAGTGCCTCTTTATAATTATTTATCATATAGAACGAAAGTAGCTCAATATAATGTAAATGGATTCAAATTTTCTTTATTAATTTACTCTAAAGCTGAATAAGTACCCAAGAAAACATATTAAAAAAAACCCTAAGAAAACAAATTCAAAACTTGTAAATCCTCACAACTTAAGCTTTAATTGAAACGTGTTGTTTAAGTCGTCGTTTGGATCAACGTTAAACATTTGAAAGTCTGAAATTTCACCACCATTGGGGTGAATCACTTTGGCTTCATATTCACCATGGAAGAGCGACGCTTCAAACAAGCCATTAGAATCCGCAGTTCCACTTGAATCACCCACACTTGTTAATTCATATCTGAATCTATCGACAACGTCTCCCGTCGCTAAGTTTCTAAAATTGTTGTCCGTCAAACACATCCTATAGCACCCTTGTGGGCTCCACGCCGACCAAATCATTATGCCCTGAACTGCCGCGTGAGAATGAACCTCGCAGAGAATTTGATCCAAGTAAACCGCCTACACAAGTAATTACATTTTTTTTTAAATATGAAAGTTATTATGAAACGAGATATTTTTCGATTAAATTTACCTGATTGGGCCCGGAAGCGACGTCCAATTCAGTAATCCAAATGGGAAGTCTCGCGGACGCAAGGGTATCAATAGCGGACCTTATGTACGGTAAATTTGGAGTAGTGAAATGACCTTCAAGCCCAATACCCAAAGGACCATTATACCCTTCCCTTCTCAACTGCGCTATCTTCTGCAAATACCGCGTAGGCGATGAGGCGGCGTCTCTGTTATCTTCAATGGTGTTGTAATCGTTCAAAAACGGCGTCGTTCTCGCGTCGATTTTGTTTGCTATTTTGTAATAAGCCGACGAGGCCCTCCCGCCAAGCTTGCTCTCCAAGAAATTGAAATGCAAATTCTCGTTCACTACATCCCAGTGAAAAAACTTCCCTCTGTATCTATACATCACTGACGTTATCCTTTTATACGCTGATGCACGCAAGTCGTTCGACGAAAGTCCTCCGATCCAAGATTGTAGGTAACGCGGATCGTTCCAGAAAACATTGTGCCCACGAATCGCAATACCACGGGATCTCGCGAAATTGATCATGGCGTCGGAAACAGAGTAGTCTACAGAGCCGTAAGATCTTTCGTTGGAGTACCTGTTTGATTCATTGTTGTAACGATTGTTCGATTAATTTTAATTGAATTAAGGGTTAGGGTTTATTGTTACCATTTCAATTCATTTTCGAAAACTGTGTATTTGAATCTTGATAGGAACCATTTCCGGTACGCGGGGTTATTGAGGATATTTTGGTTGATTGCGCAGCCGAGAGGAAAACCCGGCCGCCGTTGTTTTATCGAAACGGTGGCGTTTGGTATGGGTTGGCCGTGCTGATCCACCGCTTGGAATTTTACTGTACTCTTACGGAGCTGTAAATAAATCGTTGTCAATGAATTACACTTTTTTATTTTAAAAAGGAGAATTTTACCTTTTGAATACTCTCAACTCGGTGGGAATTCCACTCTTGTTGAGTAAATGGTTGCAATGAAATACTATCGGCCCAAATATCTACTGTTGTATAGTTGCTCTGAAAAATAAAAATATTGTAACAATATTAATTCGAGAAATTGTATCGATGGTAGTATTAAAATAACGTTGATTAAAATAAACCTCGAAATAGAGCGTTGCGGGACCAGAAACATTAACAACCAATCCACCCTTTAACATGGACCAACAACCTTTTTGTGCAGCAACCCAACCGGCCTTTACGTAGCTTGTTTTCGTCTTGAAAATTGCTGCTATATCAGCATGTCCGGTGCTCACCTGCAACCATGCTGCAAGAAGAAAAAAAATAGATTATTGATACGTACAAATTGAAAAAACGAACTGAAAAAAAAAAAAATTACCTGAAAAAGTGTAGAGTTTTTCCTTCTCTAGATTAAACGTTTGGGAAAAACTACTGAATGATGTGTTTCTGTTGGAAACAACAATATACTTGTTTCCATCGTGTGATTCTGCATGCTTAATTATCGCATCTCCCATGGCCGTCCATCCATTCAATTCTTCATTTATCTCTGGATTCACTACTACTCCTCCATTGTACTGTGGACTTAGAGGCTTCGGCAAGCACTTGAAAATTTAAGATACACGAGTAATCAGAGTCATTGTAGATCATTTGAAATATTTGAACAAGACTATAGATATCTCAACATATTCTACTAAATGGTACGACAAAACGCACCTCATGTGTGAATGAATAATCATAGGGCACGGCATACACTTGTTCAAAACCTATTCAAAAGACAAATTAAATTGTTGGAGAAAAATAAAATGTTGTGCAAATAAAATACAATGATTCTTTTGTATAATTATGAAATTTAACTTCGAATTTTTTTATAAAAGAAATATAAAGATAAGTTAGTACCAAACAAAAGAGTGATCAGAAATAAAATGACGAACAAAATATAATTATTTAACATTACTGCCATTTTTATTTTATTTTTAATCTTATTACATTACTGTGAAGGGAGAAACAAGGTTTTTATAGGTTTTTGCAGAAGTCAAAATTACTAAGGTCATTTAATGTTAGGCTAAATTTTTTCAATCTCAAATTTGAATAAATTTATTGTTAATTGATGCCATAATTAAATATTTTAATGGTGGGGAACTTAATTAAAGGCGTTATATGCATGGTAAATTTGGACTCATTTTTTAAAATTTAATTATGTTTAAATTAATTTTAATATGGATAATCTAAATGTAATCAATAACTTGAATTTTTTTTTGTAAATTTTGAAAATTTAGAGAATAAGAAATTATGTTAAAACCAAGGATGAAAATATCGCTAAATATCGTTCAATCGTAGTGTAAAATTTGACGGGACTCGGGAAATATTGCGTATATATCGCACGATATCGTAAAATCTGAAGAAAAAAAATCGCAAACTTATTTAAAATTTTATTTTTATATGTATGAAATTATATTTTTTATTTTATTTTTAATAGTGCAAAAAAGTATATTCTCAATTGACCTCATATATTTAACAATTTTTATAAACATATGAATGATATGTGCATATTTACACTGTGAATGGAAAAACAGGGTTTTTATAAGTTTTTACAAAAGTGAAAATTACTACAAGGTTATTTAATCTTAGGCAAAAAAAATTCAATCCCAAATTTGAATAAATTTATTGTTAATTGATGCCATAATTAAACATTTTAATGGTGGGAACTTAATTAAAGGCGTTATATGCATGGTAAATTTGGACTCATTTTTTTAAATTTAATTATGTTTAAATTAATTTTAATATCGATAATCTAAATGTAATCAATAACTTGAAAAAAAAAATGTAAATTTTGAAAATTTAGAGAATAAGAAATTATGGTAAAACCAAGGATGAAAATATTGCAAATTTGAATATTGCGATATGAATATTGAGGTCTAATGTATTTTTTCTCGGGTATCGCGGATATATTGCTAAATATCGATGTCGATATCGATATCGTTCAATCGTAATGTAAAATTTGACGGCAATCGAGAAATATCGCGGATATATGACACTATATTGCACTAATAGTGTAAGAAAATATATTCTTAATTCACCTCATATATTTAATAATTTTTTAATATGTGCATAATTACACTACGAATGGAGAAGCATGGTTTTTATAGAAGTGAAAAAATTTCAATCCCAAATTTGGACTCATTTTTTAAAACTTAATTATGTTTTATCGATAATCTAAATGTAATCAATAACATGCAAAAATAAATGTAAATTTAGAAAATTTAGAGAATAAGAAATTATGGTAAAATAAATATTAAAGGACAATTTAGTATAAAGTAGAATAAGTTGAACTGTATATACGTTGAGTTCAATAATAATAATATTTTGTGTAAAATTATGAAATTTATGAGCTAACTCTAAAATTCTATGGTAGACATGTATACTTTTTTTGACACAATTTTGCTAAAAAAAATTGACATACCTTGTAAATACCTTTTAAAAAAATTAAAATTATATGGTAGGAGCAAATACTTTTTGACCACAACTGATCATTTTATTAACTCGTAATCTCTATAAAAAAAAAAAGTTATCCGATTGAAATATGTATTATACAAAATTATAGATCAATCAGTCAATATCGTATAACACAACCACGCGGGTTGCAATTGAATAATTATTTATTTCTCTAAAATTATTGTCATTGTAATTTTTTTATGTTATTAGAAAATTCAATTTTAAATTTCAAACTACTGTATATATGTATGTGTATGGATACCCTATGATAATATTTTGTTGGCAAGGGCGGAATCAGAATTATAAAATAGGATGGGCTAGGCTAAAAAAAAATGCTTACATTTTTATGTTTATTTTCGAATTTGAGATTTTAAAATTCTAGAATTCAAATTTTAAAAATATATTAATAATTATAAATTTTAACTCTATAAATATTTATCAACCATATATATAGATACCTATAAAATCGAATGAATTTTAAATTTTAATATTTATAATAGTATATATTTATTTTGAAATTTAAATAAATTATGATTAATTTAATTTTATGTCCAAATTCTCAAAACAAATATACCCTGTTGTACCTTTTAATTTAATTAGTTTAAAGAATTTAATATTTTATCTTGTAATTTATGGGCCTCTAACCATGTATAAAATTTGAAATATTATTTTAAATTTATTTTTGTTAAATTTATATAAAATTTGAAATATTATTTTAAATTTATTTTTGTTAAATTTATATATTTGATTTATTGTTTAGTGGACGAATTGGATAAATATAAGCGCAATTCCTTCCTATTTTTAAGTAAAGGTGACCAATCTTTATTTTTATTTTTAAATATACGCATTTAAAAAATAAAAAATAATAATAAAAAAAGAGAGAAATCTATGGCTGGGCGGGCTACAGCCCGTCCCAGCCATCACATAGGTCCGCCCTTGTTTGTTGGGATATGAATCCTAGAACAAGTCCTACATGATGAAAAGATAAAAGATGAAGTTTTGATAAGCCAAAAGTAGTTTGAATATTTTCTAAGTGTTGACTAATCTAGTCTAGTTGAGTTGAAGTCATCTTGAGCAAGACCAGTAGAGTTCACATGAAAAGATAAAGTACTTATAAATTTGTATATTGTTTATACTTCATATGTGCTATTTGTATATGTTAGGTTGTTATTGAGCTATTTGAAATGTATAGAAGCTCATGTTTTCGTATGTAATAGATTAGTTTGATTGTATAGATAATAAGTTGACTAAGCTTGTATTATAAAAGCTTAAAGTAATGTAACAAGTCTTGATAGATTAGTATAGTCCACTATTGAAGATCACGTGGGAAGATCGGACAAGAAGAGTTGAAGTCTACTACTTTAGAAGACAGGTGGATTACAAGACAAGTACATACTAGTCTACAGAAGACAAGTCAAACTTAAAAGTCTAAATGAAGCGCGTATAAAGATAAGGATAGAAGTTAGTTATGGAATAACTAATTCATAACAAGAAACGCGTGGAAGGATAAGAAGATTCAGTTGAAGTTAGTTTTCAAGAAGAGTTGGTTACAACTACCTAAGTTCTTGATGATTGAAGTTTATAAATACTTCATGATGGTGATCATTTGAAGACTACTGCAACTACGCATACTGAAGCTACATACTGAAGATATATTGAAGATTACTCGCAGAGATTGAAGATTCAGAAAGAAGCCAGAAGACAAGTGAAGAATTCAAAAGGCTACTACTGAATAAGTTTTTAGTTTTTGTTGTTTTATCAAGTTGCTAGATACTTGTTAAATTTCTAGTAAGATCATAGACATATCTGGAGGTATAGTCTTAGAAGATCTAAGTCTTCTTCTTGGGACTTAAAAGACAGGAATATACACTTGTACTCGATTGGAAGAGTTTAGTGGAAACATCACAACTGGGTTTGTGAGAGTGGATGTAGACAAGTTGTCGAACCACTATAAATTGTTTGTGTTGTTTACTTTACTGTTTTGTTTAATTGCTTAATTGTTTACACACATAACTGAACAAGACAAGTTGAGTGTAGAACAGAGTTCTCAAATTTGATAAGTTGAGTATAAACTTGAATTGGGCTCATTGTTAATTTCGTATTCCGCATATTGTATTCTGATATTTCGATAGAATTTTGAAAAGTCTATTCACCCCCCTCTAGACATTTTCACTAGCTTACTCGTTATTAACTCAACTTTGGGGACCTACAAGTGGTATCAGAGCAGTAGTTTACGAACTGCTGTTTCTTGATAACCAACTTAAGACTTAGGGTGAAGTCTTGGTCTTTGATTGTACTTGCTTACGTGTTCTTGATCAACATACTCTTGTTATAACTGTTTCGTGCTCCCTGTCCTTGACTTATCTGTTTTTATTGATCATAACTCTACTTAGCACTTATTTCTTGAAATCATGTCTCTTGAGATCAGCGCTAACAAGTTACCCAAGTTCCAGGTTCAGGACTATGACTACTGGAAGCTGCGAATGGAAGCCATTTTCAGTTCCACGCATGACCTAATGATCTCTGTCATCACAGAAGGACCCATTGTTACGATGATTCCAAATACTGCTGTTCTTGACCCAAGCAAATCAATTGGTACTCTCGTCAAGAAACCCAGGTCAGATCTAACCTCAGAAGAAATGCGTCAAAATAATTTGGATAGTTTGGCAAAGAATTACATTTTACACACCCTTCCTAACGAGTATCTAGGAAAAGTGTTAAAATGTAAAACTGCCAAAGAGATGTGGGACAGACTAGCTATCATTTGTGAAGGGACCTCCCTAATCAAAGAGAGCAAACTCTCCACAGCTGTCCAAAGATTTGAATCATTTCGGATGAAAGCTGGTGAAACTATCGACCAGCTGGATACTCGTTTTACTAAGATCATGAATGATTTGGAAGTACTTGGTAAATCTTATACTGCTCGTGAGATCAATCTTAGGATTTTGAAGAGTCTTGATAGTCGTTGGAAAATGGTAAAGATGCTTGTTAAGAACACTCAAGATATAGATACGTGGACTGCTGAAACCATGTTTCAAACTCTTAAAGCCCATGAGTTTGATTTAGACGAAGATGAACCACTAGCCAGTAGTGATAGAGAACATGTTGTATCTAAGAACGTTGCCTTTAAGTCTAGCTCTTCTAAGTCTTCTAAGGTAGACAGGTCCAAATCTAGAACTAAGTATGCCTCTGTGAAAGATGAGTTAGATACTGATCTTAGTTTGAAGGATCAGATGAGTCTCATGGTTAGAAAGTTTGATAGGCTCAATAAACGCTTCGGAAGATACAAGAAGTTCTATAGGGACCATAGAGCATCTACGTCTAAGAACTCGTCTGAGACCAGACGAGACCGAAACTCGTCCGAAAGGAGAGACGAAGTCTCGAAAAGTAACAGACGAGATAGAGAGTCTGACGATAGGAAGATTCAACGTTCTGATAGACGTGATAAACGCTACTAATGATCTCTTGTGCTATAATTGTGAAAAGCCGGGTCATTACATATATGAATGTCCAGACCTGAGCACTGATGATCGTGAAGAACGCAAAGCACGAAGAGAAAGAAGATATAATCGTGGCAATAAGGCAATGATGGTCAATAATGACTCTGATTCGGATTCAGACGAGTTGCCATCGTCCGTATCTAGTCACTCAACTGATCAAGATCACGACGAAGCATTCATAGTAGATGATGGCCTATGCTGCATGGCTAAAATCGACCAAGAGGTATCATCTGCTACATCTTTTCAATCTTGTGATGATTCAGAAACTGATGAAAGTGACACTGCTAGTAGTGAAGTAGGAAGTAGTCTTCAGCACTCAACTAGTGCAGTCGAAGATGACCTTCTACTCGCTAACCAAGCATTCATCGAAGTCAGTGATGAAAACATTGCATTAAAACAAGAAATCATTGATCTTAAGGAAGCTCAGTCAAAAGTAGATCCTAATGTAACAGTCCTAAATGAACGCTTGACTGAAGAGTTGAGACAACTCAAAGAAAAGTGTGCATTGACAGACAGGTTATATCAAGACCTACTTAAGACACATGCAACTGAGAGAAATGAATTCAATGTTTTAAAGAACAAGTGCAATAGACTTGAAGAACGTAATAAGTTCTTAGAGACCGAGGTTGTCACACTTGATCTCAAACTTACTGACCTGGTTAATTCTTCAAAGATTAACCTTGAATTGTCAGATAGGTATAGAGACCCAGGTGACAAGACAGGTATAGGTGCTGAGTCATCTAGCTCGTCTACTCGAGTCATTAAGAACCCTACTACTATTAAAACAAGACTTTTGCCAAATGATAAAGGAAAAGGACCAATGCTATACGATATTGGAACTCCTTCTAAAGGTACTGTACCTAAACAAGCTCGAGTTAACATTCCGATTACCAAGGGAGGTAAAAAGAATAGTAACAGCAAGCCTGTTCAACCTAGAACTAATCTTCAAAGGACCACTAATCGTGGACGACCCAACCAGGTCAGATACGAGGATTGGTATCCTGAGGAGACAAGTACTAGACAGGTACAGACTAGACGACAAGAGTCTAGACCTCCTTTCATAAGGCAGTCTCAACTCTACTCGTCTAGACCTAGACAGGTAGCTCCAAAATATCGTACACAAGCTGTTCTATATCCTCCACCTCTATCATACGATATTTTAAGTGAGGAAAGACCCAAACGCGTCTATAAACCGTATGGACCTAATGCTTTCAAACCCTACTCTGACTATCGTAGACAAGTGCCTGCTCAAGTAGAGATCAAGTCGAAAGGCTATCTCCAAAGAGTAGACCCGAACTCGACTAATAGGCCAGAAAAGGACAACAAGGTCTTATTTTGTAACAAATATGGGCGAAAGCTTAAAAGATCAAACCTGTTCAAGACTCCAATGTATATTTGGATTCCTCTGAACTCAACTAACCCCCCAGGACCCCAATAAACAAACAGGGTACCTAAATTATTGAATATCTTCTATTGCAGGGTCGACTTGACTTGTATAAGAAGGGTGGTTCAGTAGGAGAAACCTGGTACATAGACAGTGGTTGTTCGCACCACATGACTGGTACCAAGGCTCTCTTGTCAAGCTACCATGAGCAGGAAGGACCAAAAGTGATATTTGGTGATAGCTCCACTGCTGTCACTAAAGGATTTGGTTACATCCGAAATGGAGACGTCGAAATTCAAGATGTCTCATATGTTGAAGGTTTGAAATATAATTTGTAGATGTTGTTAATCCTTAAATGCCTTAACATTATCAACAACATCTTAATTTGACCTTCCGAGATTTTTTCTAAGTCTTTTCTGAAATGCTACATTAAATGTTGATCTAAATGTTGTCGCATTTCTGGCAGGATCTAGAAGCTTCTACAAGGATCTGGAACCTGGAAGATTCCAGAACATTGGAGAACATGCTAGAACGGCCTGGAACCATTTGGAACGACCTGGAGCATTCAAGAAAGATCTAGAAAGATCATGGAAGTTGAGTTCCTAAAAAATAGGACCTCATTGTGGAAGCCTCTAGAATCAGCACCCCACTACTATAAATACCGATGGAAGGCTTCTCAAATCAGTGTACTCTATTCGATCAACTTCCTAGACCGAGCGTATATCCCTGTTAGGAATTGTGGCCAGTAGAACTACCTTTTAGATCATACGTTCGTATCCCACCCGTATGGCTGTGTGTCTTCTTATCTATTGAGAGTGTAATCTTTAGATAGACTAGGCATTTCGACAGTGTATACATTATACACTTAGTTCGTTTTTAGAACAAGGCACCTGCCTCGTTTGTAGTTTCTGTTGTGAATGTTAATGCTGTAACATTTCACACAACATTTATACTTGAAGATAAGTATTGTTTTTCGCCGTAAGGCTAGCATAGATTTTTATTTATAAAATCTATGTGAAAAATTATTTCCATTGTGTCACGTTTGTTTTTAGTGTTTCAAGTCTTCCGCTGTGTTAATCATAATTTCTGATATTCTGCTAGAGTTAGTGTTGTACCAATTGTCACAACATTTAGTACAACATTATTCTACTTAAACTTAAACACTTCATATACATACACTTAACACCACACCACAGCACACACTTTCAGTTGGTATCAGAGCTGATACCTGACGACACTAGGTTAGATCTTTGGTCAAGTGTGTTTTTAGTGTAGGTTAGCAATGGAAACACATCACATATCCACGGCACTTAGGCCACCCGTTTTAGATGGTTCGAATTATGCCTATTGGAAGCCTAAGATGCGTATGTACATCAAGTCAGTTGATGAACGTGCTTGGAGGACTGTTCTTACAGGTTGGGAAGCTCCAAAAAGACCAGCAGACGCAGATGGTGAAATACAACTCAAGAGAGAAGTTGACTGGACGGCTGATGAAATAACAACAGCAAGCTACAATTCTAAAGCTTTAAATGCTATTTTTACTTCTGTTGATGTTTCAATGTTTAAAATTATATCTAACTGTTCTACTTCTAAAGATGCATGGGACAGGTTGCAAGAGCATTGTGAAGGTTCAGAAAGTGTTCGAAGGACTAAGCTTCGAATGTTGGGGACAAAATTTGAGAATCTCCGAATGAGGGAAGATGAAACAATTACAGCCTACAATGAAAGGTTAAGTGAGATTATCAATGAATCACATTCTCTTGGTGACCCTATTTCTAATGTTAGAGTAGTTCATAAGATATTAAGATCTGTTCCTAAAAGATTTGATGCTAAAATTTGTGCTATTGAAGAGGCAAAAGATACAGATAAGCTAAGTCAAAATGAGTTAGTGAGTATTCTTAGGACATATGAGATAAACACTAATCAAAATGATGAAGCTAATGCTGATAAGAAAGTTGTGGTTTTTAAAGGGGAAACATCAAACACTTCTGAAGTTCAACCCATCATTACTGAAGTTGACACTGATGAAGAACTGCTCGATGTATGTCTCAAAAATCCTAACAATGTTGCCTTGCTCACTAAGCATTTTAACAAGTTTCTTAAGAAATCTGTGAACAAATCTAGAAACATTCAGCCTAAGATTCAAATCAATACATCAACACCTCAACCAGAAAGGAGGAAAGCTCAATTCACACCAAGACCATCAAAGAGTGAAGATAAACCAAGGTATGATCCTGAATTTCGAAAATCAGTTCAATGCAATGCTTGTTCTGGTTATGGCCATTATGCAAATGAATGTGCCAATACTAGACTTAAGCAAAAGCTGAACTTTAGTGCTACCTTGAGTGATGAATCTGATGATGATGATCTTGATGAATTAAATCAGAATGAATATTCTAATTTTACCAGAATTGATTATAATGATTCCTCTGATGATGATCTGGATGAAACAGATTCTGATGCTGTACCTGATGCTTCAACATCTACAGCAACATCAGAACAGAGTCACCCAGATTTGAACTGTTTTAATGGTTTGGTTGATGATGCAGGAAAAAAGACTGATGACAATGAACACCAAAAGCTGTTAGATGATTGGAACAATCAGAAACTCACTCTTAATTCCTTGAATAAAGAGAATGAGGATCTGAAGGATACAATCACCAAGCTAGAGGTTATTCTTACCAAAAGGGATCTGGAAATCTGTAACTTAAAGGAGAAATTAATAAATTCCACCTTATGTTTCAAGAAATATTCCAAGAGTGCTTCTGAGGTAAATAATGCTATAGCTACTGGTAAGTCTAATACTCATGGTTTAGGTTATGATGGTACTACTGCTTCTATTTCTGATAAATTTAGAAAACCTGTGAAATTTGTGAATGCAAATGTTGTCACATTTGATGCAACATCTGCACAATCAGACCCTCACAAGGTTAAGAGGAAGTATATATGTCATTACTGTGCTAAAGTTGGTCATATTCGTCCTTACTGCATGAAATTGTTTGAAGAACAGAGAACTTTGAAAATGCTGCATAAAAAACTGTCACATTCTGGTAAACAGTTTATGAAATCTGCATGGAAACCAAAAACTACCTGTAATGTTGCTCATACCTCCTTAAAAGCATGTCTACCTGATTCTTGGTATTTTGATAGTGGTTGTTCTAGACATATGACAGGTCGGACTGATTTCTTATCTGATTATGTGACCTTGAATAGTGGTAATGTTACATATGGTGGAGGTTCTAAAGGAAAGATTCTTGGTAAAGGAACTTTGAATGTTAAAGGTTTTCCTAAGCTTAAAAATGTATTACATGTTGATGGCTTACTTGCAAATCTGATTAGCATTAGTCAACTTTGTGATGATAATTTGCATGTGAAATTTGATAAAGATTCATGTTATGTTCTTAATAAAGATGAAGTTTGTGTTATGACTGGTACTAGGCCAGCTGATAATTGCTATCTTATTGGAACAAATATGTGTAACTTGTCAAAATATGATGAAAATGTCTTATGGCATCAAAGATTTGGTCATGCAAATTACAGAGCAATGAATAGACTAATCAAAGCAGATGCAGTAAAAGGAATTCCAAAACTAAATCTTCACAACAACACTGTATGTGGACCATGCCAAAAAGGTAAGCAGGTAAGAATGTCACACAAAATGCTGTCACATTGTACTACACATCGATGTTTTGAATTACTGCACATGGACTTGATGGGTCCTATGGAAACTGAAAGCATTGGAGGAAAGAGGTATTCCTTAGTTGTGGTAGATGATTTTTCTAGATATACCTGGGTAGAGTCTCTAAGAGACAAATCTGAAGCATTTGCTGCATTTAAAATTCTTTATAAGAGGTTCCAAAATGTGTTTAACTTGAAAGTTGGCCGTATTAGAACTGATCATGGTAGGGAATTTGAAAACAGCATGTTTAATGATTTTTGTGATAAAAAGGGTATCTTGCAAGAATATTCGTCTCCTAAAACTCCACAACAAAATGGAATTGTTGAAAGAAAGAATAGAACTTTACAAGAAATGGCTAGAGTTATGCTAACATCCAAATGTCTTGCTAAGAAATTTTGGGGAGAAGCATTGAATACTGCATGTCATGTTATTAATAGGGTTTTTATTCGTTCTGGCACAAGTCAAACACCATATGAGATTTTGAACAACAGAAAACCAAGTGTGAAATACTTTCATGTATTTGGTTGTGTGTGTTATATTCTGAATGATAGGGATCAACTTCATAAGTTTGATTCTAAAAGTGATAAAGGTTTCTTTTTAGGCTATTCTAGAAATAGTAAAGCTTATAGAGTATATAACCTTAGAACTAACACTGTTCAAGAATCTGTTAATGTTGTGTTTGATGATGATAAAGGTCTTACAGATGACAAAGATGAAGAAGATGTATCACAGGTTACTGACACTTCTGAGAATACACTGAAGTCTGAGAATGTTGCACCAAATGTTAACACATCTGGGTCAACATCTACAGAACAGACACCTGTAACTTCACAGAATGACCAGTACGTTCCCAAAACGAATCCTTCTTCAAGAATAGGTAAAAGTCATCCTTCTGACCAAATCATAGGTGATGCTACAGTTGGAGTGCAAACAAGAGGAAGAGTAAGATCAAACAAGGTAGATGTGGTAAGAACAATATGCATGTCTTCTATGTGTAACATTGTAAATGCTGAATGCTATTTATCTGAAATTGAACCTAAGAGTGCTAAAGAAGCCTTAACTGATGAAAACTGGATTAATGCTATGCATGAAGAACTTGGTCAGTTTGAAAGAAATGAAGTATGGACACTTGTTCCAAGACCTAGTCATACTAATGTCATTGGAACAAAGTGGATATTCAAGAATAAAACTGATGAATCTGGTAATATTGTTAGAAACAAGGCTAGGTTAGTAGCACAAGGTTACACCCAAGTTGAAGGAGTTGATTTTGATGAGACTTTTGCACCTGTTGCTAGGATAGAATCTATTAGATTACTGCTAGCTATTGCATGTTTTATTGATATTAAACTTCATCAAATGGATGTAAAGGCTGCATTTCTAAATGGCATATTGAATGAAGAAGCATATGTTGAACAACCTAAAGGATTTGAAGATCCACAGTATCCTGATCATGTATATAAACTTAAGAAAGCATTGTATGGTCTTAAACAAGCTCCTAGAGCATGGTATGGTAGACTTACTGACTTTCTTTTGGAATATGGATTTATTAGAGGAGAAGCTGATAGAACTTTGTTCATTAAGCACACTGAAGGAGATTTACTTATTGCACAAATATATGTTGATGACATTGTGTTTGGTTCTACTTGTGATAAAATGTTGAGTAATTTTGTTGAGGCAATGACTGCAACATTTGAAATGAGTATGGTTGGAGACTTGAATTATTTTCTAGGTCTTCAAATCAAACAGTGCAGTGATGGTATTTTCTTCTCCCAGAGTAAGTATGCTAAGAACTTGGTTAAAAGATTTGGTCTTGAGAATTCAAAACCAATGAAAACTCCTATGGGATCTACTTTGAAACTTTGCAAAGATAGTGCTGGAACAGATGTTGATCCAACATTTTACAGATCCATGATAGGTAGTTTACTGTATTTAACCTCTAGTAGACCAGATATTATGTACAATGTGTGTGTTTGTGCTAGGTACCAAGCAAATCCAAAGGAATCACACCTGAATGCTGTGAAGAGAATCATCAAGTATGTTTCAGGAACAAGTGACCTTGGAATCTGGTATACTAAGGACACCAACAACATTTTGATTGGCTATAGTGATGCTGATTGGGCTGGAGACATAGATGATAGAAAGAGTACGAGTGGAGGATGTTTTTACATGGGAAACAATCTTGTATCATGGCACAGCAAGAAACAGAATTGTGTTTCACAATCCACTGCAGAATCTGAGTATATTGCTGCTGGAAGCTGCTGCACACAACTCTTGTGGCTGAGCAAGATGTTCCATGACTATGGTATTGAGAATGGTATACTTACTATCTTTTGTGATAATACTAGTGCCATTAACATTTCTAAAAATCCTGTACAACACTCACTCACAAAGCACATTAGCATAAGACACCATTTTATGAGAGATTTAGTAGAGAAGAATATTGTTAAGTTGGAGTATGTACCTACTGAAAAACAGAATGCTGATATCTTTACTAAAGCCTTAGACCATGAGAGATTCTCTATCTTGAGGAAATCTCTTGGCATGAGCACTATCTGAAAAGAATTCGGATGGATGTTGTCACAAATGCGTCAGCATTTGGGACAACATCATGGGTTGTATAAATTTTATAAGTTGAATTTATTTCTTACTTAGTTAAATAATTCCTTTGTAAAATATCTACGAATCTAAGAACCCTGGAGTGCAAAAATAAACATGTCTTACACCTCTCAAATGCAAAAAAATGAGAATGTTATTAGCATACTAAAAGATGTACCAAATCACTGAGTAACTATGGAGCACGGAGTTCGCTACTACGATGTCTTCTTTTCAAAAGGTGATATTTGGTAAAAACATCAACATATTTGTAATCCATTAAGTAAGTATGGGGCACGGAGTTCGCTACTACGATGTACTCTACAGGAACAATGGATCAATACAAATTAGATGCTATAACACAAAAAAAAAAAATATGGTGCAACACAAATGAAGCAAATTCATGTAAAAACCGTGTTGAGGTGTTTGTAACAGTTTTGAGCACAACATTGCCTGATTCGAATTTATTTTTATCTGTGTAATTATTTAATTATTTATTGAGATTCATTTCTATTTATTTAAATAATTAATGACCCACATCTTTATTTTTTCAGATTATGCGAAATTAATTAATTCTGGAAGCTTCTTAATTTTCTTAATTATCTAATTAATTTAATTAATTGATCTTTCCCACTAATTAACCATGATCTAGGTTGTGGCTAAAAATGTGGAGCACTTTCGAAAAATTCTAGATTAATTCTTCTGTTTTATTTTCTTTTATCTCCAACTACATTATTCTCTCTATAAATATCAAACATAAGATGTCATTTATTTGCTAATTGTGATTTTTGATTTTGTTGAGTACTAAGTTTGAAGAAATTGTTTTGGCCGTGTATCTCTCAAAGTTTGTGTATACACTCCTCAAACCTACCTTGAAAACCCAACCGATCCCTCTTAATGGCTGGAAACCACCCTCGATCACACTCTCACTCACACTCTTCTCCTGAATCTTCCGATCAAAACGCCCAAAATTCTCTCAATCTTCTTGCTTCCATGGCTTCACAAAACTCTACTGCTTCAAATGCTGACTCGAATGTCTCTGCAACACCATCAACAACCATTCCCACTCCTCAAACCACTCCTCCAACTACCCTCATCCCACAAGATTCGACAGTTGAAGAATTCACTAGGGCTGTTGAAGAGGTATCCAACACTCTTCGGACTACTGGTCATCTACCTGTGATGAAGTTTGGAGATATTACTGTGGATATCTCGAGCTATTTGGCCGAACAAACTGCCCAAATGGCTGCTGCTGCAAAAACCCCCAATTCTTCAAACCCTACTGAGCCAGCTGCACCGGAACGGAATGTGGAAACAGTTGCTGAAGAAGAAGCTAGTGCTGATGCATCTAATTCTGAGGATGTCGAAATGGAGGATGTTGAAGCTTCTGATGATGGTACAAATTCCTCACTCTCTGTCTCTGATGAGTCTGCTCCCATTCCTCTAAAGAAGAATGCACAAAAAGGGAAAAGACAGAGAAGCCCTGTACAAAGAAGGAGGAGGTCAAACCGTGTGTTTACCCGAATAGATTACTCTGAATCTATGAGGAAGAAGAAGAAAGCTGGAGCTGATGCTGGTGAACCTATCCAAGTGTTCACAGACTCTGAAGATGAAGCTCCTGTTGTTGCTGAGAAATCAAAGAAAGCTAAGACTGCTGCTGCTGAAAAATCCAAAAAGAAGGTTGATGCTGAAAAGCAAAGGAAAGGAAAGTTTGTTGCTGAACCAAAAGGCAAAGAAAAGATGATCACTGAAAATGAACCAGCTGAGTCAGAATCCAATTCTGATTCTGAAAGATGCTTGAGAGACATTCTGGAGTCTCTAAAGAAAAATGCTGAGCACAATGCTGCTGCAAAGGGAGCTGCACCAGAACCTGAAGATGGTGGCAGTGGGGATAGCTCTTCCAGTGCAGCAAGCAGCCCTGAACAGAGCTCTGTTAAAAGCTCTACTCCCAGCTCAGATAACCTGGCATCTGAAGAGGAAGGTATTTCTGATGATCTTGATACTCTAGAGAATAGATTGGCCATTTATTCTAAGAGAAAACTTCTGATAGAGAAGAGGATCAATATACCTGATTTTGATAGTAAAGGCATGATTAGTTTCTTAGAAGAAAGGAATTTGATGCATGCTGTGAATTTTGGTGAATCTTTCTTGACAAATTGGGCATATGAATTCTATGCATGTTTGAAAAAGAGCACTGGTAGGAGATCTTCTAAGTGGTATGGGACTGTTAATTTTAGGGGGAGGGATGTACCTTTTACTCCTGAATTGATAAATGAGTTTTTAGAAATTCCCAATGTTGAGGTTGATGAAGAACCTGACATGGATATGGTCATTTCTGCTATAACTACTGGTAGGGTAGTTAAATGGACTAGACACATGCTAGCCAAAGACCTTACTTCCCTACACTCTGTGTTATACAAACTCATTATCTACAATTGGATTCCCACCACAAATACTACCAAGATAACTAAGGACCAGGCTATTTTGATCTATAGGATTTCTGTGCTTAAGAAGTTTAATTTGGGTCTTACTATTTTCCAACACATGATGAGGTTTACTGGGAGAGTTTCTGAAAAAGGCAATTTACCCTATCCTGTTCTGATTTCTAACTACTTGAGGCATCATGGATTTGTTGCCAAGAACACTGATGTGTTGAGGGGGAGAGTTCCACTATTGGCCATAGCTCCTGCCTTACTCACTGGGGATAGAGTAATTGATCTGCCTTTGATTGCTCCTGGTACTGAACATCAGCAAAGACCCTCTACTTCTGCTCAACCAGAACCAACCAAACCCTCAACTACTGATCATCCTGAATCATCCAGACCAAGACACAGAAATGCAACCCCAAATGTTGAGAACATCCGTATCAACATTTCTGGTAATGTGTATCTTTCACAGGAATTCATCAAACTCCAACTCCAACACTTGCAGGAAACTATAGATGAACTTCAGTTCCTGAAGGACAGGTGGACCAACCTCCTTTCACCTACAACAGGGGGAGTACCACCACCATCCAACTCCAGTGTAGTCATTGAGGAGAGATGGAGTTCCAGCTGCTGCTGATGCTGGTGATGGACCTGATGCTGCTGGAGATGCTGTTGTTACTGATGTAGTTGCACACCTTGCATCTACTTACTTTGTTGATGAAGGAGATGATGATGATGCTGCTGAAATGGACACCTTGTATGGTGATCTACCTGGAGAAAGCTGTTAGACAGGGGGAGACCTGAATTCCACAATGGCTATGGTGCAGGAAGATGATGCTGCAGCTGTTACCACAGCAATATAAGCCATTTGTTCAGTTCTACCTTTGTAACTAATGTTTAAGTTTGAAATTCTGAAATTATGATACATTTGTTATTTACTGTTTTTAGATAGTAGGATGTTTACTGCAACTTGTTTATTAGCTCCACTTGATATTTGTTTACTGCCTTGCTTAATTTGTTTGCAGATTATCATGTGTCTATTGCAGGTTGTGTATAGTGTAGTTTCTGTTTTGTTTTGTTCCTTGTTACATTATGTTTTGCTCTGATGTTTGTTTTTTTATTTTTTGTTGCTCTGATTTTTTTTGTTAGTGTCTTACTTAGATTCTAAGTTGAATTTCTTCCAGTTTAACTTATGATCTTAAGTAAAGTTACTTATGTTGTGAATAAGTGTAGTGTTTATACTTGTTCTATTTTGGATAAAATTTATCTTGATCTTATGGCACGGATCATTGTAAAATTATCCTTGATCTTCATTCGATTTGATCGAACGATTACAACAGGTATTGTCTTGACTAGTGCTTAGCAATGATGTTAACCTCAACTAAGTACATAATACTGAGTATGTATAGAAATATATGTGCATCAGGTGTGTTGTAGTCGAAAGGTCAAATTGGGGGAGATTGTAGATGTTGTTAATCCTTAAATGCCTTAACATTATCAACAACATCTTAATTTGACCTTCCGAGATTTTTTCTAAGTCTTTTCTGAAATGCTACATTAAATGTTGATCTAAATGTTGTCGCATTTCTGGCAGGATCTAGAAGCTTCTACAAGGATCTGGAACCTGGAAGATTCCAGAACATTGGAGAACATGCTAGAACGGCCCGGAACCATTTGGAACGACCTGGAGCATTCAAGAAAGATCTAGAAAGATCATGGAAGTTGAGTTCCTAAAAAATAGGACCTCATTGTGGAAGCCTCTATAATCAGCACCCCACTACTATAAATACCGATGGAAGGCTTCTCAAATCAGTGTACTCTATTCGATCAACTTCCTAGACCGAACGTATATCCCTGTTAGGAATTGTGGCCAGTAGAACTACCTTTTAGATCATACGTTCGTATCCCACCCGTATGGCTGTGTGTCTTCTTATCTATTGAGAGTGTAATCTTTAGATAGACTAGGCATTTCGACAGTGTATACATTATACACTTAGTTCGTTTTTAGAACAAGGCACCTGCCTCGTTTGTAGTTTCTGTTGTGAATGTTAATGCTGTAACATTTCACACAACATTTATACTTGAAGATAAGTATTGTTTTTCGCCGTAAGGCTAGCATAGATTTTTATTTATAAAATCTATGTGAAAAATTATTTCCATTGTGTCACGTTTGTTTTTAGTGTTTCAAGTCTTCCGCTGTGTTAATCATAATTTCTGATATTCTGCTAGAGTTAGTGTTGTACCAATTGTCACAACATTTAGTACAACATTATTCTACTTAAACTTAAACACTTCATATACATACACTTAACACCACACCACAGCACACACTTTCATAATTTACTCTCTGTTTCTCAGTTTTGTGATCGTGGATACAAAGTGCAGTTCAAGAGCCGCAAATGCGAAATCATTGACAAAAGGACACACACAGTCCTACTAGTCGGCGTAAGACAAGGAAGTGTGTACATAGTGAACTGGAACAGTTGTCCGAGGGACACCTGTCTACTTACTAAGAATCCTAAAGAACTTGGTTGGCTCTGGCATAGACGCCTCTGTCATCTAAACTTTAAGGTTCTTAATAAGATAGCCAGAGATTACCTTGTTGAAGGTATTCCCAATGAAGTTTACTACAAGTCACATGTATGCACGGCTTGTCAACAGGGTAAACAGGTTAAAGGGTCTTTTAAGTCAATTCCTACTCTCTCAACAAGTAGAGTCCTAGAACTTCTACATATGGATCTTCATGGTCCAATAACTCCTCCAACCTTGAATGGTAGAAGGTACACACTTGTTGTCGTAGATGACCATTCTAAGTTTACTTGGGTAGTCTTCCTACACAAGAAGAGTGATACACAAACACTTCTGCCTGAACTGTTGAAGAAGTTACAAGTTGAGAAGAACCAGTCCATTGTCAAGATTCGTAGTGACAAGGGAACTGAGTTCATTAATTGCTATATTAAAGAATTTTGTACTAAACGTGGCATCCAGCACCTTACTAGTGCAGCCAGGACACCACAACAAAACGGTGTAGCAGAAAGGAGGAATCGAACCCTTAAAGAAGCCTGTAGAACCATGATAGCTGAGTTCAACACACCTCAAAAGTTTTGGGCTGAAGCTATCAACACTGCATGCCATTCACAGAACAGAAGCGCGATCAACAAAGCTCTAGGCAAGACACCTTATGAGGTTTGGAAAGGTAGAAAACCCAGAGTTTCATATTTTCATATATTTGGTTGTAAGTGTTTCATTCATAACAATGGAAAGAGCAAGTTGAATGCTTTCGATGCTAAAGCAGACGAGGGGATATTTTTAGGATACTCCTCGACTAGCAAAGCATTTAGGGTATTCAACTACTCAACTCTTTGTGTGGAAGAAACACCACATGTGGTTTTCGATGAATCTCAACAGGACTCGTCTGCCGACAAGATCAATAAGAAGGTAACTGATCTATCGATCGAATCTGACAAAGATTCAGAGATATATGAATCCGTTCAAGCCTACAACCCATTCCTAAAGGCTCTCGACTCTGATGATAAGGAGAAGGTAAGTGCTCAAGGTAAGTCGTCTAGACCAGTTGACATGCCTGCTCTAGTTGACTCATCTACTCCTGGTAAATCTGTTGATGATACAAATGATACTGACATGCATGATGCTGTACATGATATAGATGATGATAGTGTTCCTGTTAAGAATAGAAAAACATGGAAATCTGCGCATGACACTGAAAATATCATTGGTGACTCTACTATTGGTGTGAAGACTAGACGACAACTCTTTGAGTCGCAAGAACAGTCTAGTCCAACTATGTTTTGCTGGTGTTGTTTCCTCTCATCTATTGAGCCTACCACTGTTAAAGAGGCATTGGCTGATAGTAATTGGATCATCGCTATGCAAGACGAGTTGAACCAGTTTGTTCGAAACGACGTCTGGGAACTTGTCGATAGGCCTAAACATCATAATGTAGTTGGCACTCGATGGATTTTCAAGAATAAGAAAGATGAGAATGATTTAGTTGTTAGAAATAAGGCTACTCACAAGCTGAAGGCATAGACTATGATGAAACATATGCTCCTGTTGCTAGACTAGAAGCCATTAGATTGTTCCTTGCATATGCTGCTCACATGAAGTTTACTGTATATCAAATGGATGTTAAAAGTGCATTTCTTAACGGTATTCTTGCGGAAAAAGTGTATGTTGAACAACCTCCAGGTTTCGAAGTCAAAGGCAACCAGGTGTACAGATTAAAGAAGGCCTTATATGGACTAAAGCAAGCTCCAAGAGCATGGTATGACACTCTATCTCTCTTTCTATTGGAAAATGGTTTTACTAAGGGCAAGGTCGATCGAACCTTGCTCAGAAGACAAGAAGGGAAGGACATTTTACTCGTCCAAATTTACGTAGATGACATCATTTTTGGGTCACCTAACAAAAAGCTGAGTGAAAGTTTTTCAACACTCATGCAAAGTAAATTTGAGATGTCTATGATGGGTGAAATGAACTACTTTCTTGGACTTCAAGTAAAACAAACTCCAGAAGGTATTTTCATAAATCAGGCGAAGTACACTAGAAATCTTCTAGACAAGTATGGGATCAAAACATGTAAGTCCACTGGTGTACCAATGCAACCAACTTACAGAATGGATCCAGATGAGAACGGTAAATGTGCTGACCAATCCTATTATCGTGGCTTAATTGGTTCTTTACTGTATCTAACTGCTAGTAGACCTGACATTGCATTCTCTGTTGGTGTTTGTGCTCGATTCCAAGCCAATCCAAAAGAAAGTCACATGGAAACCACCAAAAGGATCTTGAAATATTTGAAAGGGACCATCAATCGTGGTATATGGTATCCCTCAAATGATGATCTATCCTTAAGTGGGTATTCAGACTCAGACTTTGGAGGCTGTAGAATAGATAGGAAATCTACTTCCGGTTCTTGTCAATTTTTAGGCACAAAACTCATATCTTGGTTTTCTAAAAAGCAGACTAGTGTTGCAACTTCAACTACCGAAGCCAAGTACATGGCTGTTGGTAGCTGTTGTAGTCAACTACTCTGGCTCATGCAACAGCTTCGTGATTACAACATACATGAATCAAATGTTCCTATTTTCTGTGATAGTAATAGTGCAATTGCCATTACACAAAATCCTGTTTTACACACACGATGTAAGCATGTTGATGTGAAGCATCATTTCATACGTGATCATGTAGAAAAGAAGGATATTCGCATGGAAAAGATTCATACTGATTTTCAAAGAGCTGATATTTTTACAAAACCATTAGCTGAGGCACGATTTCGTGAGTTATGCATTAGTCTAGGGCTAATTGATTTAGATCCTACTTGCCTATAGCTATGTACTAACTAGACAGGTACATCAAAGAAAAGAGATGACAAGATCACTAGACCAGAGCACTCGACTTCTCACGCAACAGACAGGTAAACAAGGCTAGACTAGATGACCAAACAACCCGATGAGGAAGCTGGTAAAGCTGAGGGCAATACTAAGGGAATAAACATTTAAGGGGGAATCCTTGATTTCTTAAATATCCTTATGTTGACTCTTATGTTCGTTAAGGTCATCTTGTTCGAAACCTTGATCTTTGTTGTAGATTGATATTCATCTTATTTATCTTACTCTACTTGTACCTATGATTACACATTGAAAATGATGAGATAGGTACACACAGTCGTTCGACGTTCAGAATAGACAAGCACAGACGAAGGGGGAACTCGTCTTGTATACTTAAGCCAACCCGTCTTGTGAAGCTTAAGTCTACTCGTCTGTTTTTGATAGACTCGAACAGACAAGCTAAGTGTTTCTCTTGATTGAAATATGTTAAGTGTCTATTCAAACGGATTAAGGGTATTATAGTAATTAGATAATGCTAAATTTTGAAAACCCTAGAATTGGATTTATACACTCCCATTCTTAATGAGGTGTATACACCCAGTTTCTACTCTACTACACTAGGTCAGATGAGTACACTCCCTGTCCTAACTAAGAAGAGCCGGATTTCAAAACTTACAATATCAAATCACATAATATTCTCGATTCCGTAACCGAATTTCAAGGGTCTCGACCGTTGGATTAAACCTTTCAATCTTGGCCATTGGATCAATTTTTTTAGTTTTTCTCAAAACCCATCTTCCACACTCACTTGCCTTACGTTTTCATAACTCCTCTGCTTAAGCTCTCGAATTTCTTGCAAATCAAACCTCTCCAGTTCTTACTCTACTCACTAAAGATGTCGATTGTTTCTCTTTTCGATGTGCGAACTAACATGCAAGCGAGGTTCAATCTTGGAAAGTATATTTCGGAGAACAAGGTGCATGTGGAACCTTCGATGTTTTTCAAAGGACTTCACACTGCTGGAAATCAGGAGATCCTTGATAAGTGCTCGCGTTGTGGATTGAAGCCTTATCTGGAGGCGTTTCCTCAAGTCGTCTTGGAGGAAGAGGTGTTGATGTTCTATGCCAACGCCACAAGACGAGGAGATGAAATTGAATCTTTCATAGGAACGAGTCGAGTTGAACTCACTCGTGAGGTGCTTTTCAGGCATTTAAGGCTGCCCATCGGAACGATTGATGTGGAGAACTATGCCACTGGACAAGAGATGAGATATTTGAGCATCTTTTGTGGAAGGAAGATGAAGCTCAAGTCAGACGGCAAGGCCCCTGCGCTTAAGAAGGCCGAGTTATTGGAGAAGTATCGCACCCTTCTGGACATAGCAAGTAAGATGCTTCTATGTGCCACTGGTTCGTTTGACGCGGTCACTCAAGCCAAGACAAGGGTAATGGCAGCTATTTTTTACGGAATCACGGAGGGCAATTGGTTCAAACTGATAGCCGATCGAATGATGTACTTTGAGAAGAGTGTTCGTGTTGATACCGACTCTAGTAGTTGGGTGGTGTCACATACTGTTGGATATGGCAACAAGTTGAGTATCCTACTCCCCTTGTTGTTACCAAACAAGTCGGATTGGAGTAAAGGTAAGCCCTTCCATCCTCTCAAATTTTATCTGAAATCGGAAGCCCAGAGGAAGCAAGCTGCTGCTAGGACAGCTGCCCCAAGACGTGTTCAGGTAGACGACTCAGACGTCTTACCTTATGGCAACTCATCTAGCTCCTCAGAAGATGAGTCCGATGATGAAGAATCAGAGGCTCCTGCGAAAGCTGAGTCAAGTGGTGGTGATTCGGAAGAAACTCATTCAGACAAGGATGTTGATGAAGAGAAGGAGACTGATGATCAATCTACTCAAGTTCTCAGGATTGTGAGAATTGGTACTCCACCTCCACCAGAAGAGACGAGTTACCAGGTTGGTTCCTCTTCACAGTCTTTGTCAATTCCCTCTCTCTCTCTCTCCTCTGTTCGAACCAAGGCTAGATCACGCCGATCTAGGCCTCGTCCTTTACCCTCAACCTCACAAGTACTGGCGGCATTACCGCTTAGAGCCAGTCATCCCCAAATCACTCCCATACAAGATACAACTGATACTCCTACAGTTGTCACACCAAACCTAGCCTCATCAAAGCCCCAAGAAACCACAGTCCAAACTCGTTCTTTACCCTCAACAGAATATGTTGAACCCTCCAACCCATCTACTTCAGACAAGACGCCAGTTGCCACTGCAACAGCTGAGTTAGAGACCCCATCTACTCAGGACCCGTCTGATGTTAGATTTGAATCCCTAGTGTATTATCCGATGTGTCTGCGAGAGAAGAGAATTCGTGCTCGTGTATCCAGGAATCTGAAGAAGCAGCTCTCGACTCTTGACATCGACACTGCTTCAGAACAGTTTGAGAAGCTCGTGCGGATTTGCACTTGGTTTGCTCTGAAGAAATCTTCTACGGATGATCTTTTTGAAGTCATTCAAGCTCTCGATGGTAGTATTAAAATAACGTTGATTAAAATAAACCTCGAAATAGAGCGTTGCGGGACCAGAAACATTAACAACCAATCCACCCTTTAACATGGACCAACAACCTTTTTGTGCAGTAACCCAACCGGCCTTTACGTAGCTTGTTTTCGTCTTGAAAATTGCTGCTATATCAGCATGTCCGGTGCTCACCTACAACCATGCTGCAAGAAGAAAAAAAATAGATTATTGATACGTACAAATTGAAAAAACGAACTGAAAAAAAAAAATTACCTGAAAAAGTGTAGAGTTTTTCCTTCTCTAGATTAAACGTTTGGGAAAAACTACTGAATGATGTGTTTCTGTTGGAAACAACAATATACTTGTTTCCATCGTGTGATTCTGCATGCTTAATTATCGCATCTCCCATGGCCGTCCATCCATTCAATTCTTCATTTATCTCTGGATTCACTACTACTCCTCCATTGTACTGTGGACTTAGAGGCTTCGGCAAGCACTTGAAAATTTAAGATACACGAGTAATCAGAGTCATTGTAGATCATTTGAAATATTTGAACAAGACTATAGATATCTCAACATATTCTACTAAATGGTACGACAAAACGCACCTCATGTGTGAATGAATAATCATAGGGCACGGCATACACTTGTTCAAAACCTATTCAAAAGACAAATTAAATTGTTGGAGAAAAATAAAATGTTGTGCAAATAAAATACAATGATTCTTTTGTATAATTATGAAATTTAACTTCGAATTTTTTTATAAAAGAAATATAAAGATAAGTTAGTACCAAACAAAAGAGTGATCAGAAATAAAATGACGAACAAAATATAATTATTTAACATTACTGCCATTTTTATTTTATTTTTAATCTTATTACATTACTGTGAAGGGAGAAACAAGGTTTTTATAGGTTTTTGCAGAAGTCAAAATTACTAAGGTCATTTAATGTTAGGCTAAATTTTTTCAATCTCAAATTTGAATAAATTTATTGTTAATTGATGCCATAATTAAATATTTTAATGGTGGGGAACTTAATTAAAGGCGTTATATGCATGGTAAATTTGGACTCATTTTTTAAAATTTAATTATGTTTAAATTAATTTTAATATGGATAATCTAAATGTAATCAATAACTTGAATTTTTTTTTGTAAATTTTGAAAATTTAGAGAATAAGAAATTATGTTAAAACCAAGGATGAAAATATCGCTAAATATCGTTCAACCGTAGTGTAAAATTTGACGGGACTCGGGAAATATTGCGTATATATCGCACGATATCGTAAAATCTGAAGAAAAAAAATCGCAAACTTATTTAAAATTTTATTTTTATATGTATGAAATTATATTTTTTATTTTATTTTTAATAGTGCAAAAAAGTATATTCTCAATTGACCTCATATATTTAACAATTTTTATAAACATATGAATGATATGTGCATATTTACATTGTGAATGGAAAAACAGGGTTTTTATAAGTTTTTACAAAAGTGAAAAACTGAAAATTACTACAAGGTTATTTAATCTTAGGCAAAAAAAATTCAATCCCAAATTTGAATAAATTTATTGTTAATTGATGCCATAATTAAACATTTTAATGGTGGGAACTTAATTAAAGGCGTTATATGCATGGTAAATTTGGACTCATTTTTTTAAATTTAATTATGTTTAAATTAATTTTAATATCGATAATCTAAATGTAATCAATAACTTGAAAAAAAAATGTAAATTTTGAAAATTTAGAGAATAAGAAATTATGGTAAAACCAAGGATGAAAATATTGCAAATTTGAATATTGCGATATGAATATTGAGGTCTAATGTATTTTTTCTCGGGTATCGCGGATATATTGCTAAATATCGATGTCGATATCGATATCGTTCAATCGTAATGTAAAATTTGACGGCAATCGAGAAATATCGCGGATATATGACACTATATTGCACTAATAGTGTAAGAAAATATATTCTTAATTCACCTCATATATTTAATAATTTTTTAATATGTGCATAATTACACTACGAATGGAGAAGCATGGTTTTTATAGAAGTGAAAAAATTTCAATCCCAAATTTGGACTCATTTTTTAAAACTTAATTATGTTTTATCGATAATCTAAATGTAATCAATAACATGCAAAAATAAATGTAAATTTAGAAAATTTAGAGAATAAGAAATTATGGTAAAATAAATATTAAAGGACAATTTAGTATAAAGTAGACATGTATTTTGTGTAAAATTATGAAATTTATGAGCTAACTCTAAAATTCTATGGTAGACATGTATACTTTTTTTGACACAATTTTGCTAAAAAAAATTGACATACCTTGTAAATACCTTTTAAAAAAATTAAAATTATATGGTAGGAGCAAATACTTTTTGACCACAACTGATCATTTTATTAACTCGTAATCTCTATAAAAAAAAAAAGTTATCCGATTGAAATATGTATTATACAAAATTATAGATCAATCAGTCAATATCGTATAACACAACCACGCGGGTTGCAATTGAATAATTATTTATTTCTCTAAAATTATTGTCATTGTAATTTTTTTATGTTATTAGAAAATTCAATTTTAAATTTCAAACTACTGTATATATGTATGTGTATGGATACCCTATGATAATATTTTGTTGGCAAGGGCGGAACCAGAATTATAAAATAGGATGGGCTAGGCTAAAAAAAAATGCTTACATTTTTATGTTTATTTTCGAATTTGAGATTTTAAAATTCTAGAATTCAAATTTTAAAAATATATTAATAATTATAAATTTTAACTCTATAAATATTTATCAACCATATATATAGATACCTATAAAATCGAATGAATTTTAAATTTTAATATTTATAATAGTATATATTTATTTTGAAATTTAAATAAATTATGATTAATTTAATTTTATGTCCAAATTCTCAAAACAAATATACCCTGTTGTACCTTTTAATTTAATTAGTTTAAAGAATTTAATATTTTATCTTGTAATTTATGGGCCTCTAACCATGTATAAAATTTGAAATATTATTTTAAATTTATTTTTGTTAAATTTATATAAAATTTGAAATATTATTTTAAATTTATTTTTGTTAAATTTATATATTTGATTTATTGTTTAGTGGACGAATTGGATAAATATAAGCGCAATTCCTTCCTATTTTTAAGCAAAGGTGACCAATCTTTATTTTTATTTTTAAATATACGCATTTAAAAAATAAAAAATAATAAAAAAAAAAGAGAGAAATCTATGGCTGGGCGGGCTACAGCCCGTCCCAGCCATCACATAGGTCCGCCCTTGTTTGTTGGGATATGAATCCTAGAACAAGTCCTACATGATGAAAAGATAAAAGATGAAGTTTTGATAAGCCAAAAGTAGTTTGAATATTTTCTAAGTGTTGACTAATCTAGTCTAGTTGAGTTGAAGTCATCTTGAGCAAGACCAGTAGAGTTCACATGAAAAGATAAAGTACTTATAAATTTGTATATTGTTTATACTTCATATGTGCTATTTGTATATGTTAGGTTGTTATTGAGCTATTTGAAATGTATAGAAGCTCGTGTTTTCGTATGTAATAGATTAGTTTGATTGTATAGATAATAAGTTGACTAAGCTTGTATTATAAAAGCTTAAAGTAATGTAACAAGTCTTGATAGATTAGTATAGTCCACTATTGAAGATCACGTGGGAAGATCGGACAAGAAGAGTTGAAGTCTACTACTTTAGAAGACAGGTGGATTACAAGACAAGTACATACTAGTCTACAGAAGACAAGTCAAACTTAAAAGTCTAAATGAAGCGCGTATAAAGATAAGGATAGAAGTTAGTTATGGAATAACTAATTCATAACAAGAAACGCGTGGAAGGATAAGAAGATTCAGTTGAAGTTAGTTTTCAAGAAGAGTTGGTTACAACTACCTAAGTTCTTGATGATTGAAGTTTATAAATACTTCATGATGGTGATCATTTGAAGACTACTGCAACTACGCATACTGAAGCTACATACTGAAGATATATTGAAGATTACTCGCAGAGATTGAAGATTCAGAAAGAAGCCAGAAGACAAGTGAAGAATTCAAAAGGCTACTACTGAATAAGTTTTTAGTTTTTGTTGTTTTATCAAGTTGCTAGATACTTGTTAAATTTCTAGTAAGATCATAGACATATCTGGAGGTATAGTCTTAGAAGATCTAAGTCTTCTTCTTGGGACTTAAAAGACAGGAATATACACTTGTACTCGATTGGAAGAGTTTAGTGGAAACATCACAACTGGGTTTGTGAGAGTGGATGTAGACAAGTTGTCGAACCACTATAAATTGTTTGTGTTGTTTACTTTACTGTTTTGTTTAATTGCTTAATTGTTTACACACATAACTGAACAAGACAAGTTGAGTGTAGAACAGAGTTCTCGAATTTGATAAGTTGAGTATAAACTTGAATTGGGCTCATTGTTAATTTCGTATTCCGCATATTGTATTCTGATATTTCGATAGAATTTTGAAAAGTCTATTCATCCCCCTCTAGACATTTTCACTAGCTTACTCGTTATTAACTCAACTTTGGGGACCTACATATTTACATTCTAAATTTATAATAACCAATTAAATAACTTTGATAACTCATAAATATATTATAAATATTTTCAATATAGAATTGAAAACCAAAAAAAAATTAATATGCAAAAATGCAAATAAGTAATTAAGATTAACATATTCACACATTAAATTTTGATTTATAATCTGTTGGCCACTTTACAACGGCTTTGTTCCCACATTTTTTTAAATGGTATAAAAAATAAAAATTGAAAATGTTGTTCAATTGAATTTTAAGTGTTTAATTAAATTCAGAGTGCTTCTTTATAATTATTCATCATATCTTACTTGCAACGAAAATAGCTCAATATAATGATTATACAATACTAGATCATTATATTCATTTAACGTAAATGGATTCAAAATTTATTTATTAATTTACTCTAAAGTTGAATATGTACCTATAAATACAAATTCAAAACTTATAAATTGTTAGACCTTAAGCTTCAACTGAAACGTGTTGTTTACGTCGTCGTTTGGATCAACGTTAAACATTTGAAAGTCTGAAATTTCACCACCATTAGGGTGAATAACTTTGGCGTCATATTCACCGTGAAAAAGCGAAGCTTCAAACAACCCATTGGAATCCGTAGTTCCACTTGAATCACCCACACTTGTTAATTCAAATTTGAATTTATCGACAACGTCTCCCGTCGCTAAGTTTCTGAAATTGTTATCCGTCAAACACATTCTATAGCACCCTTGTGGGCTCCACGCCGACCAAATAATTACACCCTGAACCGCCGCGTGCGAATGAACCTCACGAAGAATTTGATCCAAAAAAACTGCCTGTAAAAGTAATGACATTTCATATAAAATAATTTAAAATATGAAAGTTAGTATGAAACGAAAAGTTTTTCGAATAAATTTACCTGATTGGGCCCAGAAGCGACGTCCAATTCAGTAATCCAAATGGGCAGTCTCGCGGATGCAAGGGTATCAATAGCGGACCTTATGTACGGTAAATTTGGAGTAGTGAAATGACCTTCAAGCCCAATACCCAAAGGACCATTATACCCTTCCCTTCTTAACTCCGCTATCTTCTGCAAATACCTCGCAGGCGATACGGCGCCGTCTCTGTTATCTTCAATGGTGTTGTATTCGTTCAAAAACGGCGTCGTTCTACCATCGATCTTGTTCGCAATTTTGTAATAAGTCGACGAGGCAGCGGGGCCAAGCTTGCTCTCCAAGAAATTGAAATGCAAATTCTCATTCACTACATCCCAGTGAAATAACTGCCCTCTGTATCTACTCATCACTGAATTTATCCTCTTAAACGCAGATGCACGCAAGTCGTTCGACGAAAGTCCTGCAACCCAAGATTGTTGGTAATGCGGATCGTCCCAGAAAACATTGTGCCCACGAATCGCGATACCGCGGGATTTTGCGAAATTGACCAAGGCATCGGAAACAGAGTAGTCTTCTTTGCCATAAGATTTTTCGTTGGAGTACCTGTTTGATTCATTGTTATTACGATTGTTCGATTAATTTTAATTGAAGGGTTAGGGTTTATTGTTACCATTTCAATTCGTTTTCGAATACGGTGTATTTGAATCTTGATAGGAACCATTTTTGGTAAGCGGGGTTATTGAGGATATTTTGGTTGATTGCGCAGCCGACAGGGAAGCCGGGCCGCCGTTGTTTTATCGAAACGGTGGCGTTTGGTATGGGTTGGCCGTGCTGATCCACCGCTTGTAGTTTTACTTTACTCTTGCGCCACTGTAAATAAATTGTACTCCATTGGTTACACTTTTTTTATGGACCGTAAGACGGTCTCCTTTTAACCATCGTATAAAAATATTTGAGTAAACATTATATTTTTTTGATGAAAATTAAATACCCATCCCTTTTTTTTTTTCCCTCCCCATGACTCGAACCCAGGACCTAAGGCCTAGGTAGTGGTGATCTAACCACTTGAGCTATCCCACTTTGTTATAAATTATTTGAGTAAATATTATCACTTTTAATTAAACATTATCATTTTTTTTACAAATTAAAAATTTGAAAAAAAAAATAGATTATTTTATCCAAAATTTTGAAATAAGGGTTAAAAAGATTCGTGAGACGATATCATACAAATTTTTGTCTTTTTTATTTATAGAAATTTGAAATTTATTATTGAGAATTTAATGAAAATCTTAAATTGGTTATTTTTATAAAAAATGAAGTTTTGAGGATGAAAATAAAGTAATGAATATCATTTTTAGGAAATTAGAATTATAAAATTGAACAATCAAAGAGAAAAAGGTAGAAATTTAAAAAATGGATAGAATAGTAACTTTTTTTAATATAATTTTTAAAAAAGAACAATCTAATAAACAACTAACCAAAAAAATGACAATCTAGAGTATACCTTTTCAATGCTCTCAACTTGGTGGGAATTCCACTCTTGTTGAGTAAATGGTTGCAATGAAATGCTATCTGCCCAAATATCAACTGTTGAATGGTTGCTCTGAAAAATAAAAATAATATAACAATATTAATTTGAGAAATTGTATCAATGATAAATAATAAATAAAATAAGTATTAAAATAAACCTCAAAATAGAGTGTTGCAGGACCAGAAACATTAACAACCAAACCACCCTTTAACATGGACCAGCAACCTTTTTGTGCAGCAACCCAGCCAGCCTTTACATAGTGTGTTTTCGTCTTGAAAATTGCTGCTATATCAGCGTTTCCACTACTCACTTGTAACCATGCTGCAATAAGACAATTGTATATATAACATAATGACGTGGGATGTTACGTCTCCTCTTGTTTAGTCTGTGATATATCACCGATCAATTGCACGAAAAATATTTTTATAAATTTTATATGGTAAAATGCTTTGATTTGAAAATGAGAATGAAATCACATGAAAAAAGTTATGGTATTTCATTCTATATATCATGATCTAGATTATTGATACGTAAAGAAATAAATACCTGAAAAGGTGTAGAGTTTTTCCTTCTCTAAATTAAATGTTTGGGACAAACTACTGAATGATGCGTTTCTGTTGGAAACAACAATATACTTGTTTCCATCGTATGATTCTGCATGCTTAATTGTCGCATCTCCCATGGTTGTCCATCCATTCAATTCTTCGTTTATCTCTGGATTCACTACTACTCCTCCATCATACTGAGGACTTAGAGGCTTCGACAAACACTGAAAAATTTAAGATAGACGAGTAATCAAACTGGAGTATATCTCAACATATTCTACTAAACGGGACATTAGTACAACAAAACTCACCTCATGTGTGAATGAGTAATCATAAGGTACGGCATACACTTGTTCAAAACCTGTTCAAAAGACAAATTAAATTGTTGGAGAAAAAAAAATACAGTGATGATTCTTTGTTTAATTACACAATATAACTTAAAAAATATTATAAAAGAAATATAAAGATAAGTTAGTACCAAACAAAAGAATGATCAGAGATAAAATGACCAACAAAAAATAATTATTTAACATTGCTGCCATTTTTTTTGTTTCTCTTATTTCATTGTGAATGGGGATGAAGGGTTTTTATAGGTTTTTACAGAAGTGAAAATGGCTGCAATTATTTAATCTTGGGCGATTTTTTTTTAAATCACTGATCTTGGAAGATATTAATTATTAATTGATTGAAATAAATAAAGAAATATTTTCATTGTTAATTGATGAAATAAATAAAGAAATATTTTCATTGTTAATTGATTAAATAAATAAAGATTTTAATGGTGGGGAACATAATTAAAGGGGTTATAATTATGGTAAATTTGGAGTCATTGATATTTAATTATGTATAATATCGATAATCTAAATGTAATCAATAATTCGAAGGATTATTAATCAATTTCTTATAAGGAATTGAGTTGACTTGGTCAACTCTAAACCCTAAATATTAAAAAATATTGTGAATAAAAATTTTGACTTTTTCAATTTTTTTATTATTATTATTATTTTTATTTTGTAATTTTTTTTTATTGGTAATTTTTTTTCGAAAATGTGTGTATTGAAAAGTGTAACACAATATAACAAAAAAGTGTAACACATTTTTTTATTAAAAAGTGTAAGTCATTATAATTAAAAAGTGCAACACAACTTTTAATGAAAAGTGTGAGTCATTATAACTAGAAAGTGCAAGTTAGTATAACTGCAAATTGCAAGTCAATATATACATGAAAAGTGCAACACAATATTTTAATGAAAAGTGTAAATTATTATAACTAAAAAGTGCATGTCTATATAACTAAAAAGTGCAATATATAACATTACCAAAAAATGTACGTCATTACTCATTATAACTGAAAATATTATTTTTAAAAGTGTAAGTCACGATAATTGAAAAATATAACACTAAAAAAACATATTTTAATGGAATGTGATGTGAAACATTTAACTCGTATTTAAAAATATACACATTCTCCATTTAGGTAGTTGTTATACTCGAAAATATTGTTGAAAATTGTAATCCACTACAACTGAAAAGTGCAACAAAATACGTGTAGCATAACATTACTAAAAAGTGTAAGTCACTATAAATGAAAATATTGTAGAATATTTTAAGCCACTACAAATAAAAAGTGCAACAAAATACGACTAAAAGGTGTAGCATAACATTATTAAAAAGTGTAAGTCACTATAAATGAAAATATTGTAGAATATAAGTCACTACAAATGAAAAGTGCAACAAAATACGACTAAAAAGTTTAGCATAACATTACTAAAAAAATTTAAGTTACAATAAGTTAAAAATATTGTTAAAAATTGTAAGCCGCTACAATTGAAAAGTGCAACAAAATACGACTAAAGGTGTAGCATAACATTACTAAAAAGTGTAAGTCACTATAAGTCTATAACTGAAAATATTGATGGAAATTGTAAGCCACTACAACTGAAAAGTACAACAAAATACGATTAAAATGTGTAGCATGACATTACTAAAAAGTGTAGCATGACATTACTAAAAATTGTAAGTTATTATAGTATGACACTTTTCCTTATTTCCAACATTCACTTTTATAATAATAAAAAAAATATGTGAAAATTGTTGAATGTGAGAATTGAACCCTTCACCTCAAGGTAAAACAAATTGTGCCCAACCATTTCAGCCACACCATTTAATTTACACATTTGTTGCGCAATTTATCATTAATCTTGAATCTATTCATTTTTTAAAATGGACTCAATTCCTTATAAGGAATTGAGTGTATTGAGACCTACCCTAATTTGAAAAACAAATGTAAATTCCGAAAATAATAAATAACTAGTGTAAGACCCGCGTTTTACGCGGGATTGAAATAAATTTATAATATATTTTATTTTAAAATAATATTTTTTTAAAGTATGTATAAATTTGTAAAATTATTATTCTATTAAATAATAAAAAATGAAATGTTGTAGCAATATATATATACATATATAAAAAAAAAATAGAATAGAGAATTATACTTTTATTTATAAAAAAAATTAATATCCAAAATTATAAATTACAAAAAACTTTCTTACAAACTTGTCCATTTGAATTTAGGCAAAAAATTTAATATCCAGAAAAGTATATTCAATTATATTTTACATAAATTAACCTTTAATACTATTTTTTATGTACACTGTACTAAATAATTTATTAACAATAAAAAAAATTATTATTACAGATAAGTATAAAAAACCAATAATGGGTGACCATGACACTTCATATTTTTTCGAAAGTATTGATCTTCTAACCATCCTTGTATGCTTAGCAGTATTTACTAAAAAATCAGTTAAAAATTAAAAATTATCTATAAAAAATATATTTAAATAAAATTTTAAAATTGATGTTTATAAAATATTATTAAAAAATAAATGCATTAAACTTACACTTGTGGGCTTATTTAGCTAATTGAGAATCAAATATAACTGAAAAAGAAGGAATGCATATATATTTTCAAATATAAATTTAAATTATTTTATATAGTACTCTTAGTAACTCTTTTATAATCCTATTACACTAATTGATTACCAATCACAACAATATAAAAACTAAAATAATAAAATAATAAAATAAAGTTAACAGATAATTAAATATGCACAAATTAAATCACTACTGAATTGAAATTAATAATATACTGTAATAAAGTTTGATAAGAAATTAACTTTTGGCAATCTGAATCTATAAATCTGTCGAATATTAACGGATTCAAAATATAAATTTAAGTGAATTGAATTAAATTCACACATTCCAAACAACCTCGAATTAAACACATTGTTAATTCTTCTTCAGTTTCAAATCGACATAATAATGACAATGTCAATTTCTTTATCTTATTAGTTTTAATTATATTCTCACTAAAAAAAAATGAATAGTTATTTCAAATGTATTTTCATCCAAGGCCTTGCTCAAAATTCATTTTAGAAATAGTAGTTGATTCATTTTAGAAGGATTCTTAGCCTTTTAATTTAATCATTTTTTACAATTTATTAAATTTATGTAATATTTTATAATTTTATTTAACTTTAATTATTTTTTGAATTTTAGTGTGATGTACTTAATATTTGGGAGTGTGTTTAACACTTTAGTGGTGTTAGTAGCTTCATGTAATAAAAAAAAATATTAAAAAATAAAAAGTGGAGTTACATGTTAAACGTAGTGGAGATGTAATTGGACAAAAAAAAAAAAATATTGAACTAAATTAAAAAAGTGACAATTATTGACCAAATAAAAAAAATGTGGTAACTTAATGGACATATTCAGTACAATACATAATTATTACATTTACATTACCATTTTGACACAAATATTTTGTTTTAAAGGTCTATTAAATGATACTTCGATAATCTTGCATATCTTGTCTAATCAAATTAGAAATATTACAGGAAATATAGTGTTAACATATATTTTCATGAATATAAATTTTTTCTGTTTGTTATTCTGTTTTTGAGGTCTATGTTATATGAATGTTTGTACATTTTACTAAAATATGATATATATGTGTTATGATTAGGCAATTCGGCAAATTAAAGATAAAATTAGTTATTTAGCGTAACATTAAATAAATTCAAAATTTTAGATATTTAAAGATTTGTGAAAAGTTTTTTAAATATGAAATAATTAATTATTTACGTATTCATCCACTAACTCACTAACTTGAGTATATATAAACTTTTAACTAATTTGTTAAATATGACATAAATTTATTGGCGTTTCCTAAAATATGTCAAATTTCAATTCTTTCCTTAATTAATTTTAACTATGACATAAATTTAATAATTATGCTTCTTAAAATCTGTCAAATTCAAAATTTGCACCTCTTTTGAAATTAGTCAACTATGACATAAATTCGATTTCCTTAATATAAGAAAATTCAAAATTTTCCTTAATTAATTTGACATATATTATTTAGTAATGATTAGTCGATTAATATTATATTAATAATTTTTTAAGTCAATACCATAAATATAATAATGAGTGAGTTAGTGTCAAAAAAATTTGTATAACCATGATCATAAATTTATTGACCATAATTAAAATCTGTCAAAATCGAATTCTTTCACACCTGTTTTAAAATTAGTCAATCAACCAAATTCGAATTTATTTACTTTTTTAATACATAATTGAATACATAGATGAATAGAATACATAAGAGTATTATATGATATTAAGACTTGTTTAAATAAATTTTAATATATATTAATAAAAAATTTTATTATCATATCCTTAGGGTACGCATATCATATTTTTGCATTAAAGAGATGTAGGTTGCACACTTAATCTTGACCAAATTTCGATTTCATTGATTTTATCAATTATATATTTTGGAATGTCTTTGAAGAAATTCTAAACAAATAAAATATTGTATACGATCTTGCTAATATAAAAATAGGAAAGAATTATAAAAACGTATTTGGAGGAATTTATTCATGCAAACAGTTAGTACATATTGTGATGGAATTTATTCAGTAAAAAATTATTTGGAGATCTGCAAATTTCCGGTGCTATTTCCTTTATACGATTTTCTCATTAGCAATCTGAAAAGAAAAAAAAAGACGATGAAAGGTGAGACTTAATGCAATTAGTTTTATTGAGAGTTGTTTGCCTTTTAAAAGAAGACTTTTCATTCAATTTGCAGAATTGCACATGAGATGAACGACATGTAAATATAATATATGTGGGCGTATGCCTTGTTAAAATCGCAGATCTGCAATGATACGAAATTGAATATACAGAAAGAAACATGAATGTTTCATTATAGATCTACAACAAAAAAGAAATGTGAATGTTTCAATAGCAACAAAAAGAATCGTGAATTTTCCATTACAACTTATAAATAAGCAGAAATTACATACTTTTAAAAAAAATGAGCAAAATTACATCCTTTCGAAAATGAGGAGAAATTGTGTGGATTGAGAAAAATGAATGAAAGAAGGTGATATTATATAGGAGATAAAATTAAGATCCAACGGTTAAGATTAATAGTTTTAAATGGACGAATTAGATTAAAATAAAAAGGAGGAAAATGTGGTAAGAAGAGGAATTTTGAAATAGTGACATTTGAGAGGAGAGAGGTTGAGGTAGAGGGGGTGAGAATGTGACATGTGTCACAACAAAAGTTTGTGAATATATATATATAGATGGTAAAACAAATATTAGTGGCTGAATGTTGCAAAAGGAAAAAAAGAAATAAATTATGAAAACATAAATAAGCTCAAAACAGGTCTTAACTATTAACACTAGAATTTTAAATCCAGTTTCTATGAAAATTTTAGAAAATAAGATTTTTTTTAAAAGTTGAGTAATTAGTAGTATGATATTAAAGGATAATTTAGTATAAAGTAAATTAGAGTTGAAATGTATGTGCATACCAACAATAAATATTTTGTACAAAGTTATAGATATTGTAGGCTACCTTTAAATGTAAAATTTTATGGTCGGAGCCGTGGGCGGACCCAGAATTAGGTGGTGAGGGGGGCAATTGAATATTGTTAACATTATTAAATGTTCGATAATAAAATTAAAATATTCATATTTATAAATTTATTTGGGTTTATAATCTATAATCATCTGAAAATTAAAAATAAATAATGAATGATAATTTTTAGTTTAGTTATCATGCACAAAATTTACACAAATTTTGCACAAAATGTGCACATACAGATCGTGCACGAAATGTGCACGTACATATCGTGCATAAAATGTGCACATGACATTAGTATTTTATTCACTATAAGAAAAAAAAATTGTCACATATTTTTCGTCACACTATAAAATGTGTCATATATATTTGAATTAATTTGTATAACTAAAATATTAGAAATTCAAATATATTTTTAATATTAATATTTGAACAAAAGTTCATATCTTAGTAGTCCAACTAATAATTAAGAAATAAGTTAAAAGTTAATTTAATAACTAACTAATTAATTGAATAATATATATATATAATAGGAACAAAAAAAAAAAAAAAAAAAGTGAGGGGGCCATGGCCACCCTAAGACTACGTTTATTGGTGACACTCAAATGAGTGTCACCACCAAATTGCATAAAAAACAAAAAATTATAATAATAAAAAAATCAATTTGTGACCCTCAAACCTTGACACCGGTTGGTGGAGCAACCTCCATGGCATGCATATGACATTCTTTAATATGGTGACACTTGTCACTTTATTATTGGTTATCCAATTTTTTTTTTGTATAAGGTAAATTATTGAAGATAATGTTTTAAAAAAAAAAAAAAATTTATCAAAATTCATAAAAAAAAATCCTCTACAAATAGAGTCCAATCTTGATGCATTTTGGAAAACATATCAATTATCACTCTTTCTCTCATATTTGTATCATTTTCTACTATGGATCCAAATAATCCCAACATTTTCTCAAACTCTCAAGATTATCCCTACTCCCAAGATTATCCAAATTTTCATTTCAGTTTCCTATTGATTATCTTGTAATTTTTATTTTGGTTGAGCTTGTAATTTTATTTTAAGAATATGTATTTTTTCCCAATTTATAATTGCGGTTTTAGAATATCAAATCATAGTTATATACTATTTCACACCTAAAAATAAAATAGAAAAATTAATTATAGATAATATATTTTAGAAAATAATAAAGAAATAATAAATATTTTAGGTTGGGTTGGTGTCATTGATAAAATGAAAAAAATTTGGAATTGGGTTGAGTTGTAGATTGTGTATATGAATGAGAGAGAAATGAATATTATATTGGAAGGTTGAGTTGGTTTGGGTTGTGGATAAAGATAGTCTAAGGTGTGCCTAGGGCCGCCCCTGGTTGGAGCAAACACTTTTTACAACAATTGAAATTTATATAGGATTAACCTATACTTAATCAATTTATCAACTTGTAATCTCTATAAAAAAAAAAAAAAAAAAGTTATCAAATTGAAATATTTACTATAATTTCGTATAGGTTGCAATTAGTCAATTTTGTATAGTTCAAATTGCAATCGAATAATTATTCGTTTCTCTAAAATTATTGTCATTATAATTTTTCTACGTTGTTAGAAAATACAATTTTAATTTCAAATTATGTATGTTTACAAATTAAATACCCATCCCTTTTCCCTTCCTCAGGACTCGAACCCAGGTTCTAAGGCCTAGGTAGGGGTGCTCTAACCACTTGAGCTATCCCACTTTGTCATTTCAAATTATGTATGTGTATGGACAATAAAAAGATTTTTAGATTAAAAAAGGAATGAGAAGATAAAAGTCATAAGTTCACAAGCCGAAACCAGAGGCCGTGTTACCATCGAAAAATGGTACACCCCTAAAAACAACCTAGCAGTAAAAGCGATAATAAATTACGAAAAAACTACTCAATCTAGGAATCTGGAATCAGGAGAAGGACTATGGAGGGTCAAAGGCGCCCCTACTTCCCTTGAACTTGGAGACGCGGGTGAAGTCATTATCAAGCCCTGTTGGTTGGCTGACAGAGTAGTTCGTGCAGGTTTTGGCCTCGAATTCATTGAATATCCTCACCTCAGGCATCTTGGGGCTACTACGTTTCGTCTTGGAACGGGTCGAGGCTGCTCGAGTAGGGGATGAGACGTCGTTGGCAGAAGCCTCCAAGTTCGGACCGTTGTTGATCGATGTAGCCACGGGATCCTCTGAAGGTTCATCCGTGCTAGCCATAAGTTCACAAGCCGAAACCAGAGGCCGGATTACCATCGAAAAATGGTACACCCCTAAAAACAACCTAACAGTAAAAGCGATAATAAATTATGTATGTGTATGAATACCCTATGATAAAATGGTAAAAATATAAATTTTCCACATTGTTCGGTTGGGATATACTTCACATATTTTTTCAAATGGTAAAATTTTTTTGTACGAATTTAGTTATAATTATTTTTATATGTGGAAATTTCATTTTAAAGCTGGTGAAAATTTTGAAATGATGTCGTTTTTGTCAGCAATTTCATTGAAATCCACCGTCACCAGTCTAAGAAATTCGACAACTTTAGAATGAAATTAGTATATACTTCAATAATAATTGAAACAATAAAGATGGTTGTGTAACGACTATTTAATCCTTAATGAATTTTCATTTTTATTTCTGTGTTAAATATATTTTAGACATTTTAAATAAAAATAGTATAATTTTGGTTATCCAAATTTCGGACCGTTAGTAGTTAGTACCACTCTAATTCAACCCCTCTATATGACTCGAACACAAGATTTCACGATTTAAATGGTCTAAATTTTGACGTTTTAACCACTTGAGCTATCCACCCCATCTCGTCTGTAGTTCAGGACTGTTGTGTGTTTAAAAAAAAGTCACACACCTTGTTTGGTTTACATTATGACACGTATGATAAGCAATGGGATTGGATTTGCAGTAGCCATGGAGTTTCCCAAATTCATGAACAACAATCCTATCCCTTCTCAAAAAATGGCAATCAAACTCCCAAACACGCCCTTCACCACCAAAACACATCTTCTACCCCTAATCTACAATCTCACTTCATCTCCTAAAACCCTAATCCCAAATAATCTTCAAATTTCTACCAAATCGAATAAAAAATTAAACATCACCGCGAAAAACCTCCATGGAAGAACAGCCAATCTGGAGGATTCGGTGCCGACGATGTCTGAAATCATGGAAGCGTCGAGATTACAGAATCTGGATATTCGTGTTCAAACATTTGGGCCGTTTTTCAGGATCGAAGCTAGAAATTTGGAGAATGGGCGAGATTTGGGGAGAGCTGAAGGAGTGGTTAGGGTTTGGTTTGGGGGGAAAATTCTGCATTTGGATTCGATAAAGCTGAAAAGAGCGACGATTGGAATGGAGAAATCGATATTTGGGATCGGATTGTTCATCGGAGCAGTAGCAATTAGGCATGGGTACGATTGTGGATGCACAAGAGCTGAATTGCTCGCCATCTATGATACTCAGCTTTATCATGATAAGGTATTGATGATTCTCTCTCTATCCTCTGTTCATGTTTAAGGATATAAACGAGTCGAGTCTAGTAGAGTAGCTTTGAGTTCGAACTTGAATCGATTGCTTAAATTTAAAAAAAATTAAGCTTGAGCTGACTCGGCAAGAAACTCGATTCGTTTACATGCACAATTAAAAAAAATTAAATATAAAACATAGGGTAATACTTGATGCAATTGGTTACATTTGGAATTGAACTTCAATAAATTTGGTTAAATGTTGAAAGATTAAGAGTTTTTTTTTTGAAACTCTACAAACTGCTTCCACAAGAATCACTAGAGTTTCAAAATACACTCTAAATTGAACATTAAAATTCAACTGTATCTATATACTCAATTCAGTCAATTGTATAGAAAAATTTGTTTAACAAATATATTTTCTTAATGTAATTAATGATAAAATAAACTCGAGCTCGATTTGATTATATATATATATATATACAGAGTATAAATTATATAATCAAGGATAAAATAGGAAATATTGTATAAATTCAATTAGACTTTCAAGTTGAATATTTATGAACTCAAACTCTATAGCAACTTGAGTAGTTGAAAATTCAACTTAATTAAATTTGAATCAATTTCGACTTATATACTTATGTTACATTTTGGTTATGGTGCATAACGACGTCGTAGTAAGATGTGGTGCGCATTTTTTGGAAGAATATATAAAATCGAAGGATAATCAAGTAATGAAAATAAATTTGTTTAATTTGGAAATGTAAATAGATAACTGGGCCGGGCTGTTAATTAGTAGAGTTAAAAGCTTTAATGGGCTGGGCTTTGTTTGAATGGTTTAAATTTTAACTGGGCTAGGCTGTTAAAAATAATCTGAAGTTGAGTTGGATCAATTTAAAATAATTTTTTTAAAAGTGATGAGCAAATCTTGCTTGGGACAGTCTCATAGTGTGTGATTAAATACTCTCTTCATCCCCTATTTGATTGACACAAAATTATTGGACACGAGTTTTAACGAATACATTATTTATTAGTATTATGAAAGATAAAGTAAGGGTAGTAAAGACTTTTCAACTTTATAAATAATGATAAAGTTATTTTTTAGTATAATAAAGTAATATCATTTGTTGTAATATTGTGATGTTTTAGATGTATTATTTAAAAGTGTTTTTGCTATTTTAGATAATGTTTCATCAAGTAAGGAACACCCAAAATGACAAAACAGATCATTAAGTGGAGGACGGAGGGAGTATAATTTAGGATTTTGTTTGATAGTTAAAACTGATTAGGTGAGATTAGAATTCTAAATTTTACAGATTTTAAAACATAATCTATTTTTAATCTTAGCGCTATATCAAACGGTGTATAATGACTGAAATGAAGTTAATCTAACCTTAATCTTAACTATCAAACAAAATGTACAAATGATGTTTTAACATTTTGGAAGAAATTTATTTTTATTTGTACTTATTTTGTGATCGATTTTATCGTGAGATTGTCTTACACAAGCCTTTGTCTCTATTAATTTGAGATGGTATATTGCAGCTTGTAAGGTTTTACAAGAGATTAGGGTTCAAAGAAGTGTATGAAGTAGAAGGTTCATCACTTGGCGATTTGAGACACATGCTTGTGTGGGGAGGAGTTGGAACTCGAATGGATGCCAATTTGGAAGATCTCATGATCAAATGGTGTTCAAGATTCAAAAATATAGTTAATTAAGGTAAATTGAAATAAAAAAATTAGAGGTGAAATTCGAATCAACGCAAGTTAAATCTGAAATAAGTTTTTTCACTCTATGTTATTGAGTTACTAAAATATACTACTCCCCCGGTTCGGAATAACTTGAATAGTTTGACCGGCACGTTGTTTAAGAAAAGTGAATTTAGTGATTGATGATGTAAGATAAAAGAGGGATATTTTAGGTAATTTGATGATGTGTAAAGTGAATTTGATGATGTGTAAAGTGAAATGTATGTAAAAAAAAGAGTGTCAAATTTGAAAACAAAATGATATTGTGAGGTTATTAATTTTATGGGGTATTTTCATATTAAGAGTGTGCAAGTAATTTTGGGACGTCCCAATAAAAAAAGTGTGCAAGTAATCACGGACGAAGGGAGTATTACAAGTTAAACCTGAAACAGATTAAAATTTTAGTTTTTAATGAATTTGTGAGTTAGAAGAATAAAACATTATGTTATTATAAGACTAACTTGTGTTAATATAGATCAAAATATATTACTATAGACGATTTATTGCGAATTCCTCAAAAAAATTATCTATCATATTTTGTTCTGTAGTAATTTTATTTTTTTCAGAAATGTTAGTCTATATATCATCCACTATTTAAAATTTTTGTGATTGAGACAAGTACTGGAGTATTTTATTTTTAAACCTTTCTTTTTATCAAGTTCATAACTATATGATGCGAACCAGCGACAAATGCAAGTTTTTTTAAGTAATTCAGGCCAACGTTTTGATCATTTTAAAAAACGTTTTTACAGTGATCAATTGGTAGATTGATATATTGATCACTTCTTCTGTTTTTTTTTAGATTCTAGTTTATTATTAGTCTTTTTATTTTTATTTATTTTTAACTTGTTGTATCTCTTTTGATGTCTATATTTTTTTTTATGCCTCCTTACTTCCTCCTCTCTCTTTTTTATGAGACTTTTTTCGATGAAACTTTCTATGTCTTGTGTGTTTACCCCTTTTTTTTTTTTTGGATTTGTTTTCATCAGCTTTTATAAATTCTTAATGGATCGTTATCTTTCATTTTGATTCTAATTTCTTAACAATAAATTATTGTGAAGTGTTGTCTCGTTTTACGAATTGTGCATGACTTGATTTGCACGTGTAAACAATATGACACTTATCTCCACACTTTTTTCACTATTAAAATGAAATACTCCATCCGTCTCTGAAAAATTTGCGAAAAATCTTAGGTAAATGGTTAAAAAAAAAAGTAATGATGCGAATGTTGAGGGATAATTTTATAAACTTTTATATATAAAATAAATAAAGTAGACAGATTGTGTGTATAGTGTATGGTGGACCTAAAAAATAATATCATGAAAGGTAAATATGTATATATTGTAAAAATTAAGATTATAATTAACGATCATTTTTATTTTGAGATATACAAACTTTTCATAGAGGATGGAGTAGCATTTCATATTGGATTCAATGTGGATTGAAAATCGTGCAAAAAACTATCAAATCTAATCTATAATGAACGTGAAAAAAATTAAATAGCAAACCTTGAAACTTGAAATGTGAGATTGCAGTATCGCATTGGAAAAAAGCACGCATTGAAGAGTGACAGAAATCAAGCACCCATACTCCATAATTTTGATAGATAAAATATGAATTTGCATCATTTAATCGACACAATTTTTAATGGAATGTAAAGTAAAATATAGATAAAAAAAATAATACTTCGTAATTTTAAAAATAAAATAATGATATAAAACTATTAATTTTGTGAAACATTTCCATATTGAAAATGTGCAAAATCTCGAGACGTCCAAATAAAAAAGTGTGTAAGTAATCACGAGATGGAGGGAACTAGTAAGATCCAAATGTAGTTTTTTTTTAATGCTTTAAATTTAAAATAAGACAAATTCTTTCATTCAATTGAGTATATATATATATATATATATTTGAATTTTAATGTTCAATTTAATATTTGATTCAACATCTGATCAAATTCATTAAAGTAAAATTTCAATTATATAGGTGCAATTTATTGCACTCAAGTATCACTCATAAAATAAAGTGAAATGTAAATCTTAAAGTCGAGAATTTTGTGTCAGATTTTCAACTCAAGACGGTCCAATCGAAAGACATGATCCCCCTCAAAAGAAAACTAAAGCTACACACTAACACACACAAAAATAAAAAAATCTAAAAACAAAACAGAGAAAAAAAAAACCCAATAAATTTCCATAGCCTAGGAGTGTCCGTGCAGTTGAGCCAAATGTCCAGTATCCATTAATTTTGAGTTGGTGTCTGCTACACGCATAATGAGGCACATGCATGAAAGTCAAATTAGTCGAGGTAATGTTTACTTTTTATTTTAAAATTTTATATCGATTTTACTTTAAAATTTAAAAATAAATTTTAAAAAATCACTCTTATTGAACATATTCATTAATTTATCATAAAATTAAAATTACACATTAATTTAACATAAAGTTCAACCATCTATTACACATATATTGAAGTAATTTTATAAAGTAAACGGGATGGGTGGATGTGAAACGGTTTTGGATAGAATGGTTCTCCCCCGTTTTGTTTTATAAAGTTTGTCACATTTTATCTTAAATTTTATTTTAAAAAGTTTGTCTTTTTTTTTTTTTTTTTATCAATGATTTTTCTAAACTACTTCTATTAATCTCTATAATATGTTTTGTTTTGGAAATATATTAATGATCTTTTTTTTTAAAAAAAGGACAAAGGAAGGTGAAAAAAGAAAATGAAATATATGAGAGGTAAATGTGTCAAAAAAAAAATATTTTTTAATTTTATAAAATTGAGAAATGCAATAAATTTTATAAAACAGAGGGAGTAATTCATATGCGAGGAGTATGGCACAGATTAAAGGCAAGAAATAAATGACCAAGTAGTATTATTAATTTATTCTTGAATAAGTTAGTATATATGTAGTTGAAAGATTAGAGAAAAAAATAGGTTGAATGCAATAATTCAAAATAAAATCATTGATCGATCATGTGGAGACTAAAGATTGCAAAAGGAACAAGAGTTGATAATCCTCACCTCTTCAGCTGTAACGAGTATGTGGGTCGACAAACATGGGAATTCGATCCAAATTGGGGCACACCGGAGCTTCGGGAAGATGTCGAGAAAGCCCGACGACACTACTGGGCCAACCGTTATCGGATCAAGCCCAGCAACGACCTCATTTGTCAAATGCAGGTATGCATTAGATTTCTTGAGTTTTAATGAATATTGATTAGTTTAGATACATTGATATTATGATTGTGATGATTTTGATATATATAAGAAATGCACCACCTGTATAAAATACTTGTAAATGTTAAAATGTACAAGCGAATTATGTCGTTGATTGATATATTCCATAAAAAACACAACATTGGGTTCTATTTTAAGTAATTTAGTGATACTTCTTCTGTTCCGTAATACCTTTCATACTTTCCTTTACGGGATGTTCCACAATACCTTTTACACGTTTGAAATGGAAAATCCTTTATAAACCTCCACCCTTACAATACCCACAATTTTATATAAAATGTCATTTCTTTCAACCCCACACCCATACAATACCCACAAAAACTCATTTATTTACTTTATTAAGATTTACAAAATTACACCTCAAAACTCTATTCATTATTACACTTTCTTAAAAAGTGTGTCCATTTACCTATAAGTATTTCAGAACGGAGAGGGTAGTTGAAAATTGAAAATAAAGTAGCTAGTGTAAATAATACTTTCCCTTTGCTATTGAATAACCCAACTAGCAAAGAATAATGAAACTGAACAGAGAAAAAAATATATATATATGATAAATTAAATTAGTCGTGCACGCACAGATGTTGCACGAGAAGAATTTCAAGCAAAAAATAGAGCAAGTGAAGGTGGGTGAGAATGAAGAAGATCATACAAGCTACGGGGAGGCAGCCGCAGCTACTCTCCGCCGATCACTTCACTACTTTTCAGCGTTGCAAGCAAGCGATGGTCACTGGCCTGCGGAAAATTCTGGCCCACTCTTCTTTCTTCCACCTTTGGTCCCTACTCGAACTTTTTCATCACCATTAATTAATTTGATTTTTCATTACATATAAATATCAAAAGATTGGTAAAAACTCGTGTGAGACTGTCTCACGGATAAAGATTTGTAAGACGAATCCCTTTTAATCCATATTTTAAAATTTTGGGTAGGATAATTCTTTTTTTTTTCCAGATTTTTTGTTTGTAAAAAAAGTGATAGTGTTTAATTAAAAAAGTGATAACATTTTTAACAAAAGTGACTATCACTCTTTACTTAAACATTATCACTTTTTACTCAAACATTATCACTTTTTACATGAGGGTCAAGGGAGACCCGTCTCACAGATCTCATCCTGTGGGACGATCTCAACTAAGACTAGCTCCAAAAGATTAATATTTAATCATGTATCAAAGCAAACTTTTAAGTTGAATATAATTTAATTAATGTTTTTCTTCCACATTTTGTGTAGTGCAGGTGATGGTTATGTACATTAGTGGCCATCTCAACACTGTTTTTCCATCAGAATATCGTCGAGAACTTCTCCGTTACATATATTGTCATCAGGTGAGCCTATTATAAAACACGGAGATTTGCGACGCCAAATTTGCCACGGTCGCAAAACCCTCGCAAATTGCGACGAAAATGGTCAAACACAAAATTTGCGACAAAAATTTAACTTGTCTCAAATTTGAGACAATTTTTTTTTTTTTGGCGACAAAAATTCAATTCGTCTCAAATTTACGACTTTTTTATATAAAATTTCTTTTGCGACGGAAATATTTTCCTTCTCAAATTTACGATGGAAATATTTTTCGTCTCAAATTATGCGACAATTTCTTGCAATTTGAATAGAATGAAGATGGTGGATGGGGACTGCATGTAGAAAGCCACAGCATCATGTTTTGCACCACCCTCAATTACATTTGTATTCGAATATTACGACAAGAAGGAGAAGGAGACGAAGACGAAAGCAATGCGTGCAGCAGAGCAAGAAAATGGATACTTGATCATGGCACTGCCACAGAAATACCTTCTTGGGGAAAAGTATGGCTTTCGGTATGTATCTTATTTAATCACTAATATATTATGAAAGTGAAACAAGATTATAATGAATTCACACTTGTGGTAATAAATGATCTACGACAACGGAGATCTTCTATTGTTATAAAATAAGACCCGCTGTAACAAATGGTGTACGACAACAGAGATTTTTCGTTGTTATAAATTAGAACCTTTTATAATAAATAATCAACGAGCATGAAAGAATTCCGTCTCATCTAAAGTTCGGACTTATAGAGAGGTGATAAATTAGTTCTTGTATATTAATTTCCTAATAGAGCACGGGGATTCCCGTTGTTATAAATGAATTAAGATCCGTTGTAATAAATAACCTACGACAACGGGCGAAAAACAGTTATGACATCGGGAAATCCGCGTTTTGTAGATACTTGGAGTGTGTGAGTGGTCAGCATGCATCCCAGTGCCCCCAGAATTTTGGCTTCTTCCATCTTCCCTCCCAATTCATCCAGGTAATTACTAATTACTCTTTCGATCCTATTTTATTTGTCTGAATTTTGTCTCTTTGCTCTAATTTAGAAGAACTAAATGTCATATTTTAATTTTAACGTTTTATTTTTGTAATAATATGCATTAAATGACCGTGTTGATAAATAAAAGAGTAAAACTGATATATTACACATATATTTCACAGCAAAACTGTGGTGCTACTGCCGAGTGATTTACATGCCAATGTCCTACTTATATGGCAAGAGATTTGTAGCCCCAATTACTCCTCTTGTCTTGCAACTAAGACAAGAGTTGTATGACCAGCCTTATCAAGAAATCAACTGGAGGAACACACGACATCGATGTGCAAAGGTTAAATAAAAGCAAGCACTACAGGAAAACGGTCTTTTAGTGACACATTCCTCTCATTACTACTTCTCTAACTAAAAGTCTTTAGTGACAGAAATTGACCTTTAGCGACACTTTTAGTGAGGTCCTGTCAAAGTCAAATTGACTCGTTAATTATGCTAAAAGATAGACTTGATGATTAACAGGAGGATTTATATTATCCTCATCCTCTGATACAAGACTTGATCTGGGATAGTTGTTACGTATTAGCGGAGCCCTTATTGACTCGTTGGCCTTTCAACAAGTTGAGGGCGAAAGCGCTTGAGCTCACAATGAAACACATCCACTATGAAGATGAAAACAGTAGATATATTACTATAGGCGTTGTGGGGAAGGTACTATGTATGTTAGCATGCTGGGTCGAGGACCCCAACGGAGATTATTTCAAGAAACATCTTGCAAGAATTCCTGATTACCTATGGATAGCTGAAGATGGAATGAAGATGCAGGTAAACAAGATCGATCGATCAATGGATTGAATTCGAGCAAAAAACATTTCTAGATGGAGCTAATTGGTTGTATAAAAAATGCAGAGTTTTGGCAGTCAATTGTGGGATACAAGTTTAGCTCTTCAAGCGTTGTTGGCTTGCGATCTTAACGACGAAATACGCGACACTCTAGAGAAAGGGCATGACTTCATTAAGAAGTCTCAGGTGAAACAGAATCCCAGGGGAGACTTCAAAAACATGTACCGTCATATCTCCAAAGGATCGTGGACGTATTCAGATCAAGATCACGGGTGGCAAGTTTCTGATTGCACTGCCGAGGGACTCAAGGTGTCCATTCTTATCGCTACAAGAAAACTGACTTTTAGTGACACTATTCTCTTATTATTACTTATGTAGCTAAAAGTCTTTAGTAACAAGAATTTGACAATTAATGACAGAATCTCTCACTAAAAGTCAATTACCGTCACTAAAGACTTTTAGCTAGAGAAGCTATAATGACATAAATTCTATCACTAAAAGTCAGTTTTCTTATGGTGATACACGATTTTAATATGAAACCAACCTGCATAAACGTTACTTTTACACGTGTACAAATTATTTATGCAGGTAGTACCCATCATTAGGTGCAAAAAATTAACTTGTTTAACATTAATGTCATAATTTTCAGTGTTGTCTTCTCCTCTCTACGATGCCTCCTGAGATTGTGGGTAAACAGATTGATCCTCAGGGTTTCTACGATGCTGTCAACATCATACTCTCTTTACAGGTCCGTTTCAGTAAAAGTTAGCCAACTTTTTTTTCCGATTCATACGTACCCTTTTCTGCAAACTACTCCCCTTCACTTTCTTAATCACATCAGTTATAATACATCTACTTATTCAATCATATTTATTAATCTCTGTGCCCAAAATTCATAGATAGCTTTTATCGGGACGGAGGGAGTAATTTATTAAGATTAATTAAGAAACCAAAAATAATTGAATTATATATTTCAGAGCAAAAATGGTGGTATAAGTGGTTGGGAGCCTGCAAGATCCGCAGAGTGGCTAGAGGTACATTACATAACATCTTAATTTTACCATTATATATTTTGTAATTTTGTTTTTATGATGGTTAATTGTCTTTGTTGTGCAGTTGTTAAATCCTACACAACTCTTTGCTAATATGATGATTGAGCATGAGTAAGAACAATTTAAGAAATATTGTATTATATTATATCGAGGGTAAATACATTTTTTTATCCCTTAAGCTGTACTTCATAGTAATACATATTTTAAGAATAAAGTGATATTTATTTTACACCTCATATACGAATGAGGGGCAAATAAGTCCATTCAATAAAGGGGAATTGACATTTAAAAGTGAAAAGGTGATAACATACAGTATAAATAAATGTGTATTGTGATTTGTGAAAGTAGGAGATTTGACTAAAATTTTCTTATTTATGTTTGTAAATAATAATGAGACGTCTCTGCAAATAATAGTGAGATAGAGGGAGTACCGGTTTTGATTGTCCTTTTAAGTTATTCAACTTTGAAATTAATCATTTATATTTACAAAACTCAGATTTAATCCTCATTGTCGTTATTCAAGTCTTTAGTACTATCAAAATCATTGTTGATCCAGGTTTGCAGAGTGCACTTCATCAGCAATCCAAGCCCTTGTTTTGTTTCAAGATTTGTACCCTAATCATAGAAAGAAGGAGATCGAAATCTTCGTCGCCAAGGCCGTTGGCTACCTTGAGGATGTTCAGAGGCCGGACGGTTCATGGTCAGTTCGAATATCCCAACTGACCCATATAATTCAATCGTAGATCATGTGTTTTTTGGTTATTTATTATGCACGCAATCAAATGTCTTTTTGTACGTTATCTTATTAAATAGGTATGGAAACTGGGGTATTTGCTTCACATATGCTACTTGGTTTGCAATTGAAGGACTAACATCAACTGGCAAAACATACAACAATTCTGCAGCCATTCAAAAAGCTGTTCATTTTCTATTGAAATTACAACTTGATGATGGTGGATGGGGAGAAAGCTACATTTCTTGTCCAAATCAGGTCACTTTTTATTTACTTATAAATGCAATTACATACCGATGTTTTCGATCAGAATTGTAGTCGTACGTTCTTCAATTTGTCAGTACGTTAAGCATTTTGAACTTTGTTAAAGGCCCATCACTGATTTTATGCATTATAAGAGTAACTTAGTTATTTTATACTGTATGCTTAATTAATTTTGTTCAAAAAATTATGGGATGTAACTGTGAGACACGATTACTTTTACATTTTTTTTAAATGTCCTGAAATAACTTTAACACCTCTAAAATGAAAAATCGAATATTCATAAACATTCACCCTTGTAATATTTATAATTTTATTTAAAATACCATTATTTTCAGCATAAAAAATACAATCCAACTAATTTATTTGTTTTTTATTGCTTTTCTTGAAATTTTAAATTTAATACAAATTTTTCGTTATTATTTACATGTGAACAGGAATACACTCCACTGGAAGGAAATCGCTCCAATTTGATTCAGACTTCTTGGGCTATTATGGGTTTAATACGTTCAGGGCAGGTTAGTTTTCATTTTAGCAACACTTGTATACAATATTCTATCCGAACGAAATATGTCTAATTGAGATAGTTTTTAAAAATTCACTATTTTACCAGTAAATTTTTACCTCATTTTATTTCTTTCACAATGTCTTATATAACATGATATGGCATTATTGTATAACAGGACATTCCGATCGAATTAAAATGTACTTCCTCCGTTTATAAAATGTAGTATCATACACTTTATAAAAAACTAGCTATGGACCCTATAATATTTTTATTTTATCTCCACTTTCTTTAAAAATATGTGCGACTATATTTTATGGGCGGAAACATACCATATGTATTACTTGTTTTTATTTAAAAGTATTGGTGAAACTAGTTTACATAAAAGATTTTAACACTAAAACAGGGTAATAGGGACCCAACACCTCTACATCGTGCAATAAAACTTCTGATCAACTCTCAATTGGAAAATGGTGATTTTCCTCAACAGGTATAGTAGTAAAAAAGTGATGACTTTCATTTATTATTATTCCGTTGGTCTATAAACTTTCCATTTTATCATTTTGGTCCGTTCACCTATAAGTTTTTCATAATTTTTTTGGTAAATATTTTTATTTTTTTATTCTTATACTTCACTTTATATTTTACCTTTTCTTTCTATCTCTCTCTCATTTTATCAAATACATCACTCGTACTATATATATTATTTAATCATTTTTTCTTAATTTTTGTACAAAAAGTAACGAGAAGTTTACAGACGGACGGAGGAAGTATTATTATTATTAACTTCCATTTAATTTGATTTGTTTACAGGAAATTGCTAGCGTTTTCCTGAAAATTTGCATGTTGCATACTCCAACATATAGAAACATTTTTCCGCTATGGGCTTTAGCAAAATATTGCAAACATGTAGCACCACAAATGAAAATCGCCTAAATGTACTAATAGGGAGTTTGAAAATACTGGTGTCAATCATTATATTAATAATTCTGCTTATGTGTCGTTTTTATATTAATTATGATGATATGTCGTCTTTATATTAATTGTGCTGATGTTTTAATATCTCAAATACTTATATACTTGTTAAATGTAATTTTATTGATTGATTTTTATATGATAATCATTATTGTTTTGAGTTCATAAACAATAGAAAGTTTAACTATCACAATATTAATTTCGTGTAGTATACGGGTGCTCATCTAGTATGTCGTATAAATCAAACAGGAATAATACTATGTCTTGGATGTTTTCACTAGTAGTCGTGGTCGATTCTTCTTCTCTTCGGTGTTGGAATAGCTCGACGTCGCTCGCCAGGGGATCGATCGTGTTCGATTTTTCTATTCGATCTCGTCCGCCCCTCCTTCGAGTTCCAACATACGATGATTCGAGAAGGTTCTATACATCATATCCAGGGTTCACTTTTTGTTGAATATTACCATAACTCTCTAATTCCTCAATATCATCTGGGCTTCCCAGAAACAAAGGAAGCCTTTGGTGCAGCTTCACAGGCTGGAGAGACAAAATTCTATGTTTACCATCCGATCCCCTCCCTCCCGCCTGCTCCGCCAGGAAACTCAACGGGTTCGCTTCATAAACGAGACGAAGATGATCCCTCGGATTCATCGCAATACCACCATATAAAAGCGTCCGATGGAAATCAGCAACAAGAGAACATATATACCTCGCAGAATACTTCTTACCACTTCTCCCCTTCCCTTGTCTAACACTGTCGATATATTGCCTTAAACCTTCCGGCCAGTCAAAGTATCGCGCGTCGTTTACAGAGTATATTTGCCCTGAAACAACAAACACACACTTAAAACTCAACAATTGGGTTGGTCTGCTATGCACTCGAGTGCATGTTATACACCCTAGTCCATGTTGCACTTTTCAGTTTTACTGACTTACATTTTTTGGTAAATGGTGTTTCACTTTTCAATTATTAAACTGTATTTACCAGTGTAAGTCAGTAAAACTGAAAAGTGCAACATGGACTAGGGTACATAACATGCACTCGAGTGCATACTAGACTTTACCTTACAACACACATTCATTCATTCGTTCGTTCAAAAATTACCACGAGGGGGGATGCTTATGTTCGGATGCGTTAGAATGAAGGCTCCTGTCGAGTGATCGAGGGTTAACGCGTGTGTTCCAGAACCGAAAGATGTACACAGAATTGTGGCTGATGAGTACAGGACATATCCTGAAGCAATAAGTTTGGTTCCACTTTGGAGAGAATTGAGCATTGCCTTCTCCATGGTGGGCAGATGGTCGAGTTCTTCGAGGCGTTTATAGACCCCGAAAATCGTTCCAGTCGGAATCGAGGCGTCGATGTTTCTGGAACCATCTAGAGGGTCTAAAACAACCACAAATGGGCCATCATCAGAGAGCCAAACAGGAGCATCATCTTCTTCTGATGCCATTACTGCAACTTTTCCAGATTTCTTTAAAGATGACAATATAATCTCATTCTACAAAATAGACATTCAAGCTGATTTAGTGTCAACAATCTTAAAATTACCAAACAATCTTAAAATTATCAATTTGGGTTGGTCTGCTATGCACTCGAGTGCACGTTATGCACCCTAATCCATGTTGCACTTTTCAGTTTTACTGACTTACACTTTTTGGTAAATGGTGTTGCACTTTTCAATTATTACACTGTATAATAATATTTTTAATAATAATTGAAAAGTGCAACACCATTTACCAAAAAGTGTAAGTCAACATGAACTAGGGTGCATAACATGCACTCGAATGCATACTAGACTTAATGTATCAATTTAGGGCTCCAAGAAGATGGTTCTATCTTTCATGTCACAAATTGAAAATTTTCTATCTTTTAAACCCTCAATTGACATTATTTCTAACATTTTTTGAATGAAATCAAGCTATTCGATACTCGATTCGAGATCATTCGATAAAAACTCGTTTGAGCTCTGTTCGACATCGATATCAAACAAGCTTTAACATAGCTCGATAAATAAAAAAAGATAAATTTAGTATGAAAATGTCAAACTACTTGAGCTCGAGTTCGAATAAAGTTCGTTCGAGCTCGGATCGTATAATTATCAAACAAGCTCAAACAATAATTTCAAAGCTAGATAATATTTCAAACAAGCTTGAACTGCATTGCATTCGACTCGACTCAATTACAGCCCTAAAACTAGCAATCAGTAATATCATAGGCATAAATCACATCAACATGTTAACATAAGCATCACAAGACACTAATTTGGAGTCACATTTCAAACAAGAAATTATCAAAATTAAAAAAAATCAAGAAACGCACTGCAATAATATCAAGTGGCTTAGGCTTATCCCTCTCATCACTCTTCTTCCCATCTGCTGCTGTTTCTTCTAAATTTTTAGCAAGATTGGAGTTGAAAGGCGAAGCCACAAGAGCAGCAATTCTTTTACAAGCATACTCCAAATGACTAAACAACACAACCAATTCATCGCCAGCGTTTTCGCCGCCTTTGCCCATAAACTCCGCCAGAGTCTGAAACCCAGCGCCGCCGCCGCTCCCACTGGCATTGATTTTGAAGCCAAAAAAAGACATTTTTCTGAGGGGCAGAGAGGCAAGATTGATGTTTTTATGGAGATTCAGAGTATTGGGAGCGGAAAGGTGAAATCTTGGAGGGTAATTTGATATGGGGTTTAAGAGTATTTTTGGTGAATGCATATCTGAGAAATTGGATATGAAGGAATGAGTGTGAATGGAGACATGGGGTTAGGGATAGGAAAATTCCACAAAATTCTATCCAGAATAGAGAGTTTCACTGAAATAGATTTTGGAAGGTAAAATTGTAATGGTGGTAACAAGGTAAGAAAACAAATTCTGCTGAAACTATATAATTAAAGTTTATTTGAAATATTATCGAATCGAGCTCGAACGAGCTTTAATCGAATCGAATTCGAGTAGTTTGATTTTTTTACAATTATTTTTTTTTACTTATCAAGCTCGAACGGAGCTTCAGGCGAACATAAATATATGTTCAACCTTATTTGATCTTTTTACAATAATTTATAAAACAAAATTATTTTAGAAAAAAAGGGGCATTCCGAGAATCGAACTCGGGACCTCTCGCACCCAAAGCGAGAATCATACCACTAGACCAAATGCCCAAGTGCTTGTTAGATATTGTTTCAAAACATATTTATATTTTAAATATTTCCATCCGATTATACTAGGTTGGCCCAATTATCTAAACAAAGGCCCAACGAATTTTTTCGTTCGGCCCAAATCTAAAAAAAGCCCAATTAATTTTTTCACCTGAAAGCATATCATTATCCTCCCTCAACTGGCTTCAGGATTAAATGTACTGTATCTCTTCAACCGCCGCCGCCGTCGCCGTCGTAGAGTGGCGCTGCTACTGATCGAGTGTCGACGTAATTTCCTCTAATTGTCGCCTGATGTCACGTCGAGAAGACCGTAGCTCGGAATCGAAGCGTAACCGTTCTCGGTTCGACCGTGAACCCAGGTAAATCAATTTTCTGACAGTTGCAAGGTTTTCAGCGTTTTCTGTTAGCGGTATCGAGCTCTTGACGATCGAATTTCATGTTATATGTTTAAAGCCCTAAAAGATCCAGGAGAGATGGTAAACCGGAAGCTGAAAGGGCACCTACTGAGCCGGAGCTGGGAAAAGACCGAATGGAGCGGGATCATCGGCACCAACGTCGGCTTCAGGATCCGTTGCCTCTTGAGGCTGGTTCGAAGGGTGTTTCTGCAAGCATGAACAAACATTCGTCTGATCCGAGTAAAGTGCCTCTGCCTCGATCGTATTTTCAGGTACTACATTTTGAATTTATGAATTGTGTGTTATAATGTCATCTATGGATGTTATATATGGGCTGATATTCGTTATCTGTTTTGGATGACAGGTTATTGTGAAGCTTTTCTGCTCTGCCGTCGTTGATAATTCCGAATTTCTTTATATGCTGTTACAGTTTTCTCTGATTACTTTTTGTTCGGCCTCTTTCTACATCCGTGTTATTTGAGATATATATTCGGGGATTTTTCTGGCACAAATTGATCATTCTTGTAGGATCTTGTGCAATCTTTTTCACTGGAAATGCATGGAATCTATTTAATTTTTGGCAAAGTCTTTCTACTTTCAAGGTTAGAATGGAGCCACATAGGAACTAATTGAATTATATTTGTGATAATATGTTGTTCGAAGTTCTTGAAAGTAATCGAGGTCCTTAATAAAGGTAGCAGGGGTAAAATTTTATATACGTGCACTGGTTCTCTCACAATTTGAAACCCAACAATCTGCTTTTATGTTGAGCCTGGTGAATTTAAATACTTCCATTTATATAACAGTGTTAGGACTCTGCCTGTCCATGTCTTATAACAGCACGATGACCGTGGTGGTACTGGGCAGAATGGAAGAAGCTCCAGTCGCAGGACAGACAGTGGTAAGCTTTCAGCTTATTGAGTTTGATCTCATTTTCTTACTTTTATTTGCTTTTTTGCGATTCACTGAAAGAATTTGCTTTCTAAGGTTCTTCCAATCAAACTATTACAGTTATGGGTCTCAATGTTGTTGTATTATTTGAATGTCTTGTCAACTTGCTATTTGTGTGAGCACGTGTATCGACTATTCCCAAGATTTGTTTCTCTTCCCATATATTCTTGAGAAAGTTTTTCTGAAATGAACTGCAGAGTTCTTCTTAATAGAATGAAACTGTGGTTGTTAAAAGCTCGCTGCTCGCCTGGGGCACCAGGGTTTGCGTCTTTTCAGGGCTAAGTCTGGCGCAGTTTTCCACTTTTTTTTCTTTGTGAATCTTATATATGTTGCTGCATTTTTACTTGTGTTTTTAATTATCTCCTTGTCATAGAAAGAGATTTGACAAACTCTTCATTTAGTTTAAGATTAAATCTCCTTCATATAGCAAGATATTTGCAAAACTTGATTTAGAGATAAGATTAGGGCTCCAGTATTAGTAGATGCTGTGCAGATGAAAGTTCTCAAAATTTTTTTGTGCATTTCTTGTTCCTCTCCAGAACGTGGATGGTGGAGAGATCCCAAGGAACAGCAAATTGAGGGAATCAATAAAACCGTATCAAGTGATGCACATCAAAAGGATGAGAAATCTAAAGATAGCAGAGAAGGCAATCATGCTTGGCGCCATGATGGCTACTTTGAAATGGAAGCAAATCCAAAACGTAAAAGACCTGCTTTTAGAGAGCAAAAGATTCCCACTGATCCAGAGAAAACAGATTCAGTGATGCCAAACCGTCGAGATCATCATGCTGCAGACAGGGGAAGAAGAAATGAGCCCCACCGACATTCATTTGGTGGGGGGAGAGAGTTGAATAAGGGTCAATCTTGGGGAGGTAACTTTTCATCCAGAGGCAGGGATAGATTCAACGGTAGGCAAGGGCAAGGGCAAGGTGATCATCATCCTACAGGGGGCCGTGCTGAGAAGTGGAAGCACGATCTTTACAGCGAGGCCAACAAGAGTCCACCCCCAAAGAACGAAGACGATCAGATTTCTAAGATTGAAGCTCTCCTCGCTTCCTAGATATGACGATGATGAGTAAGCTGCTGGTTTGGAAATAGAACAATGTTCATCTTTTCTTATTGTAATTGCCTTTATTGCACAAAATATTTTATATCATGCCTTTTGATTTGCTCTCTCCAAAGTGTCTAGTTTAATTAAAATGTTGGAAAATTGAAAAATACTCCATATGCATGTTCAAGAAAAGCAGCTGTAGTATTGCACAATAACTAAAATTTACACTTGTTCCTATTGTAATAACATAATATCAATGCTTTAAGAATAAAACAATTATTGTAAAAGAATGACTATCTTCTGCTTGCGGCCATTTTCGTTGCTTTTCTTTTCTTCTCTTCATATCCTGCTGGAAACTGGGTATTGTGAGGTCCTCTGCCTCATTCCCTTATCTGCATTTGCTGCCGGAGCTCTGGTTGATAATGGAAGTTGGAAGTCGGAGCGGGTGCGTCGGTGGGAGGAGCCCTCGACGGAGTCGCCTGCCAGGAGGAGGTGGTAGCTCCGGCCTGTGGTGGAGTTGTCAGAGAGGCTGCGCTGAATGTTTTGAGGCTTTTGCTTCTTCACGGCGTGGATAAGGAACGGTATTAAGCCTTCCATTTTCCGGCGAACGGCGAAGGAATTAAGGTGTAGATGAAATGTATTGGTAAAGAATATGAAGTTGAAGTTGGAGCGGACATGGAATATATAGACGTTTATGGTCAGCTTACTTCAAAAGTCAAAATAGAGGGATTTGTGAGGGTATTGCAAACATTGAAATAATAAAATCAAGGCAATAAAAAAAGATTGGTGAGAATAATAATTTTTTTAAAAATAAAAAGTGCAAAGTCAAAATCATTGTCTATCCATGCATAATCCACCCACAGAAGCGTGGTTTAATTGAATGCGCGTCGTTGACTCCTCTCGTATAAAATCCTAATCTACAATTATGCTACATACTATATCTTCTTATTTCTTCATTTTGAAAATTGACCACAAATGTATACCCTACTATCATGTTTGATTGAATGAATTTGAGGCTGAATTTTGGGTATTTTGAATTTGCAAATTAACGAAACAAAATTATTCTTATTTAAAAATAGAGTGATACTTGAGTGCAATTAATTGTACCTATACAATTGAAATTGAATTTCAATAAATTAGATTTGAGATCAAAGATTAAATTAGGTAAACAGAATATTAAAATTCAAGTTTATCTATATAAACTCAATTGCGTAGAATTTAACTTCAAAATATATTTGTGAATTCCTTATGTCATTATCTTAAAATTCGCTTCATTTTCAAAGTGATTGTTATCATTTTTAAATAGCGTCGCTTCGAAAAAAACTGTTTGAAATGTCTTCTTGGACAATGACTCAAGGCATTTTTGTTGTGGTTTGACTAATTACAAGTTTTTTTTTTCAAAGTATTAAACTCTTTTCATAAACTCAGATAATTGGGATAGATACGTCCAAAAGAAAAAATATCGCAATCAAGCTATTTTTAATGTGTTACGAAGTTTTAATTTTTTAAAATTTTGGTAGTAAAATAATAGCAGTCTACATCGTAAAAAACTACACAAAAACTTATATGAAATATTCATACAAGTATATTACTGTTATCGAACATTTGTAATTTACATTTTTGCATGAAAATTTAAGAGAACGTGGCGATTTTAGGTATAAGATCAGATGGACAAGCTCTAGTATTTCACTTTATGTTTTAAAATGGATAATTGATCCACAAATTTGGGAACTAAATTTCAAGGAAATTTCCGAAAAATGTGAAAAAATGAGAGGTGGAGTACAGCAATAAAGCACTGCCAAAGCACAAAAATAAAAGCAAGCCACTTAATTTGAAGAGTTTAAATATTGAACTAAAATTGTCCATCTTTCTTGTAATCAAATTGAAGTCAAAGAACCCCCACCAGTTATTAATATTCTCAAAAAGCCAGTTTTCCCCAGATAAACCCTAAACCCCAAATGAAAAATGAAATTTGTAATATTATAGTATTATCTTAATAAATAAAGTTAAATTAGGAAAATTCAATCTGAGTAAGCACCAAAATCACATACAATGACTGCATGACCTGGAGACCTAAACACACACACACACACACATACATACATACATGATAGATACATGCACAATTTGTCAGTCAAGGGCCTAACACCAAATGCTAAACACAACATAAGAACGATACAAACTTACAACTACTCGTTATTAATCTCACGAGAATTCCCAGATTACTCAAACGACGTGGGAGTACAAACATTCTAAGATCAATTCACAGAGTCGATACAGGCAATAACGTTCCACGACCCATGTAAGAGATATGCATGATCTTACCACGCTCGCATTTTAAATTAGCGGAGCAACCTTTGACATGCTAACATGTACATAGTTTCAACCTAATTACCTTGCCCAACAAAATCCTGATTTGGGAATGTTGTGTAATAAAAATACATGAGGGCAACTCTATTGTACCAACAAAGTTTACAAATATATGTAAATCTACCTTCTCAGAACATTTGTTGGAGAAAGACGGTCTATCAGTTTCACATCATCCTTGTACGTGGTGGACATTATTTTCAAGCACGTTCTTCATTTGCGTGACTTGGAACTTCATTTTGGCTATCTAGAGGCATATACTGTGCCATTATAGCCCGTATCTCTGAGTCCATGTAAGCCTGAAAATCAACCACCAAAACAATTGTAACACGCTGAAGTATTTTAACTCAGAAATCGGAGATTTCGCTGGTGAACCCCCCCACCCCACCCAACAACCCAAAAATAGAAGATTAAAAAGAATATACATATATACTTGATACTCAAGTTGTTGTGTAGAAAACATACCCTCAACCTATATCGGTAAATCAGATATGCTCCACAACCAGCAATACCTAATCCGATTAAAATGATCCAAACAGCAGTCCAGGCAGACTTACCCTCACTGGCCCTCTTACCTGCATGACAACAGAATATAACAAATCGAATATTAAAACAGATCCCACACACATTAAAAGTAATGGAGTGAGAGAGAAAGAGAGAAACTGACTTATGCATGTATCGTGGTCCTTGATGTACAACAAGTCCCCGCTACAAGTGCAGTCATAACTCCCCCATGTATTCTTGCAGCTGCATTCAGGGCATTGGCATGCTTTCTTCTCCTTGCATTCATCAATATCTGAACGGAGAACAAATATCAGGGTATGAAGGAGTGATACCAGAAAGCTAAGAGCATAAGGCCAAGTGAAGTCCACAGTAATATTATGTTGCACTAGCATTATATTTATCTAACAGTACCTTCACAACTTTTGGCACCGTCGCCTTTAAATCCTGCAGGACACGTGCATTTTCCATCCTCATTATCCTGTTGGACAAACATCAAGAATTTTCAATTGACCCAATACTCAGTTATTAAAATATATGAGAAACCAAAGGACACCATATGTAAAAGAAACCAACCACGCAGGCAGAGAAAGTGACTCCGTTTTTGTTTTCATGCCAACAGCCTCCATTACTGATTTTGCATCGCCCAAGTCCGCTTGCTGCACATGGAAGTTAGTTATAGAAATCACTTAATCCCAATAGCTTGAGATATTGGTAGAAGAGAACAACAATTTATTCTCTTAATTCTATCAGATAAAGTAAGATGAGATATATTCTCAAAACGATGTTATGAAACAAGACCTTTGGTTACAAGATATGTGAACATATGGGGTGAATCGTGAAATTAAACAGAAGTCTTGAGAAGTTAAATAATATATCTTAAAGATTTATGATTCACAGGTGGAATCAAGATGGTGAATAGCAAATACAACTTTCCCACATTCCAATACTAGTGGCTGAGAATTTTCACCATTCAAAAGCATTAATAAGTAAAGTGTTAAAGTGTATTAGAATGTGAATTAGTAGGTAAAGTTTAAAACTAAATTCCACATTAGAGATATCAGAGTAAGGTTTGGCCCGTGAAACAATACAGTCAATTGTGGAGACAAAACTGTGTGCATCCTTCAGTTAAAAACAAGATGCCCAGCAAATATACAAATACATGCATGTATTTCTAAATATGAAGCCAGTTAAAAGGTCATTTTTGAGCATGATGATTTTTGAAAAGCAACTCTTCAAGCATAATGTTTTTTTTTTTTTTTTTTAGAAAAGCTGTTAAATTCAAGCATAAAGTGTTTGGCATAACGAACATCCAAGAATAGCTGCTTCCAGTAGCCGTATTTGAAAGACTCGCAGAAACCATCTGTTATAAACTAAACAAATTAGATCATTTACGTACCAACACAAGAGTTGTAGCCATCTCCCTTAAACTGCACACCATTAACTACAGGGCATTCACACACTTTTCCTCTAAATGTGTCCTGAGCATACATAAACAGATGTTAAAAGGCAAAGCTAGAAAATGTAACACTAAATTATGGTCAAAACATCAAGGTAACACTACACTATAGTCAAGCACCTTGCAAGCTGTAATATTTGCTGCCTTATCTTGCCAACAGCCACCATTGTTATCCAAGCACTCATTTGTTTCCACATCTACGATTAAGAAAAAAAAGATTATGGGAACACCTACTCAAAATCTCACTCAAAATGAAATGTAAGTCAATCATAGATGAATTTGGTGTAATGGCATTCAACATCACGATTAGCTCTAAAATATCTTACCACTACTTAAACAAACAGATGGCTCTGTAGTTTCCTCAAAACCTGAACATAAAGCCTTCAATACTGCACCTCTTTCCAATTTACCTGTACAACAGGCGCATTAGAGAGATGATATTAAGACTGTGTATAAAAAGGAAATCGCAATAACCAACTGAAAGACCTCGATATTGTCGATCATTCACAACAAGGGTAGGCAATATGGTAACATCCCCACGTGAACCTTTTCCAACCTGCAGAACATACACTTCTCAGACATTTTAAAAGATCTCTATTAAGCGAGCAGAGCCATACAAAGCGAACACTTGATTTCTCTAATTCATATTAAAATCATTTTATAAAGTACATCATAATACTAACTTGAGCATCCTGCTCTTCCTTCAGAACAGGATTTTCGGAATCAGCATCAGGATCACCCATGCATTTTTCAATTTTTTTCAGATCAATCCCTGGTAAGCAAGCAACATTAGTATAAGGATATTCCACAATAAGTACAGGCTTGTTAATGATTAAAAGACAAGAATATCCACCTAAAGATCGGATGACACCCTCAGCACATTCCTTGTTGTATTTCTTATCCTTCATGGGGCATCTAATTTGGAAATCAGTAACATAATCCCACCACATCCATGGCTTTTTGGTCTCGTTGGCTACTCTGAACACACATAGCTGTCTCAAATTTTCAAGAACGACATCTTTGCCCTCATAACCTGAGCTGAAATCTTGCTCAGGGTCTGGAGCACAGTATCTTCCATGATTGATGCATTGAGACTTGCATTGTTTGCTTATAGTGAATGCCTGAGGGCAGTACCAAGTAATATAATGAGGTGTAAACTGTGTGTAACCACCTTTCTCAAGGATTTGAGCAGCACCTTTAAAATCCTTCACAAATTCCATCAGCATATCACACTTAAATCCACACTCATCATTGCTGTTAGTCCACAGTTCATATTCAACTCGATCATCTGGATGGGGAACAGATTCTCTCCAGTCAAGATTCACATTCACCATGTCACCTTTACGGATTGCTTCCTTTAATTTTTCACTAAAACTTTTGTCAATCAGTGCAGAGGGTATTGTGATATTGGCCATATATTTGGCAGATGCTCTATCCTCTTCAGGTGAGTCCATTGTGATCAATGCTTCATCAATGCCATCCGCCACTAGAACTGCAGATGCCCCAGCATTTTGGGCATTCCACACTTTCAAAGCAAAAAAACAATCTGCAATGCAGGTGAAGGACAATGAATAATTGTATGATTATATCCAATACAGCATATGACTAGCACCCATACCCAGGAAAAAAGGGAGCGCCTGGAAGAAAGTTAACATAGAATGAACAATGTTTCTAGCCCACTTAATCATTTCCCTTAAATCAACTTGATACAAATCCAAACTGAATTTTGACACACATGCACACAAACACTGCAGAAATGCTATTGTCACAGGAATGAAGAGGGAGTTCCAAAAGCCACCACAGAGAGAGTGTCGTTATTAATCAATATATATTATTTGCCAGATATCTAATACTCCGTACATAAAAGGCCACATTTCCTAGCACTTGTTAAAACAACCCACAGGGTAAATTAATAGGAATTAGTAACAAGAGAACTCCATTAATTCAATTAGCAAGTAATTGGAACAAATTCCAATGTGTTTCCAACTAAATAATGGGAAATCAAAATACAGATGCTGTTCTAGAAATCAAAAGGCTACTAATAAACATGATCTGCCAACATGCTAGATAACTATCCGTCTATCCCAAGCAGAGAACTCATTGAGTCACATGGACACCAAAGTCAACAGAATGAATCAAAAGGCATCTCTAGAAATCAGTAAAACCTAATCAAACAACAGATTAAACTCAAATTAGGATCAATAATACACGATCAGATGATAATATTACAGAAAACTAATTACGATAACTACAAAATTACCCAAACGATATCTAAAAAGAAACATCAAATTCAAGACGAAACTAACAAATTAAGTTAGATCATAAAAAGAGCATCTCAATAACGGTATGCACATAGCACAGCCTAAAATAAACAGATCATAAATAAATAAATAAATTAAAACACACACACAGACACATACCTCCACGATCAACAAGAACAAAATTAGGCATAGCTCCAGCTCCAGCCTTGAAAGAAATTCCAAAATCATCAAAGCTTTTGCATCCTTTCTGATTATCTTTCGGATACACAACAGTTCCAGCCATGCTTCCCCCATACTGTGGAACCCCAAAATTACCAATGGCACTATCATGAGTTCCTTTAATACTATCCGGTGATGTTACTCTCAAGCTGTTCTTCTCCACCACAAAACGAGCCGCGACTGAATCCGTGAAAATCAGCAGCAAAAACCCCAATAAAATTGCATGTTTAATCTCCATTTGCTTGGATTTCAAGTAGCAGCAAAAAAATCCGAGATCAACTACTTTTTTCTGTCAATAATCAACTCCTTTCCAAATCTCGATCACGCAATCTGTATTGACTGTTGAGACTTGGAGAAGATTGAAATCTTGTGAATTTGGTCTTGGAAAAGTGATCAGAGACTCAACGCAGTAGCAAGAAAAAACCCTTTTAAAAAAATATCAATAAATTAGTTTTTTTATTTTTGTTTTTGTTTTTATTGGTTGAGGGGACAATAAAATGCTCATAATTAACTAAAAAATAATGGTGATAAATTAAATAATACTAATAAATTCTTTTGAAATTAAATTTAAAAGAAAAAAACTGATGATTTTTTACAAACGTGATACGTGGGCGACGAGTAAGAGTCAAACCTCTACAAATCCAGGTTCCTAATATTATTAATTTATTATAGAATAATTAAATACTTGTTTAAAATTATCACTTCCAAATACTACAAATTTCCTTTTTTTTTTCTTTTTTTTCGAGTCTTACCATTAGCCATTAGGGTAGGGTAGGGTAGGGTAGTAAATGGGTTGGGTGGACGAAATATAGTTTAACTTTGTTTGAAATATTATTTTTTTGAACTTGTTCGAGAAGAGGTCGAACAAGTTTTAATTGAGCTGAAATCGAACTTGGATAAATTTGATATATTTATACTAATTTTATCTTTTTTTACTTATTGAGTTCGAGTCAAACTTCAAATTGTACATGTTCAAGCTTGTCCTCACACACACACACAAAATAAAGTTGAATTCATTTGTTTGTTTTTGTGAAAAAAAGAGTTGAACCTTGTTTGAAATATTATCGAACTTTAAAATTATTGTGCAAGCTTGTTTAATAATTAAACGAGAAAAGCTTTAATTGAGAGGTTTGATATTTTTACACTAATTTTATCTTTGTTCACTTATCGAATTTGAGTCAAATTTCAAATTGTATCAAACATACATGTTCAAGCTTGTTCAAAATAAATATGGAGTAAATAATAAAAGTGAACTTTAAAATTATTGTGCAAGCTTGTTTAATAATTAAACGAGAAAAGCTTTAATTGAGAGGTTTGATATTTTTACACTAATTTTATCTTTGTTCACTTATCGAATTTGAGTCAAATTTCAAATTGTATCAAACACACATGTTCAAGCTTGTTCAAAATAAATATGGAGTAAATAATAAAAGTTGGATTAATAGATTGTTTAAGTTGGATACAATAATTTTTTTATCTGTTTTTACTTAAGTTAAACTTTAAATTGTATCGAATATAAACGCATGTTGAAGCTTGTTAAAAAAAATGGGATTGAAAAGAGTTGAAATTTCATAGATTTTAATTGGTCCACGTAGGACAACTTCGACGTGTTGCTGTTTCCCAATTGGTTGTGACGTTATGAATATAATATTAGTAAGGGGACAAAAATAAAAATGGAAATAAAAATAAATTCGCTAGAAGGAGGGGTCGAACCTCCGACCTTGTGGTTAACAGCCACACGCTCTAACCAACTGAGCTATTCCAGCTTGACATTATTGTTTCGAAACTTTATAATTATGACCATTTTCTAGATGGTTTCACACCCCCTTTTTTATAACGTCTTACAATAACTTTCACATACTTAAAACGTAAAACCATTTATCAATTATACTTTCACAATTTTACATAAAATGTCATTCCGTTTAGTTCCGCATATATACAAGTTAACTTATTTTTTTATACTATACATAAATTTACAAAATTGTTCCTTAAAATTCTACTCATCGTTACACTTTTTTAATAAGCATGTTCACTTACCTATAAAAGTTATTGTGGAACGGATGAAGTATTATGGTTGAAAAAGTTTGAAGAGTTCGCAAAAGAAATTTTGAGGTCAAGACTTTGGATGGAGAAGGATTTTGGCTCGATTATCCTGTTGTGCACTACTCAACGGACTTTAAAATGTTGTATGGACACTATCATGGAGAATGGAGATTGATATCATCACGGTAGTGGCAGATCCAAAATTTAGAATTTGGGAGTACAAAAAATATTAAATAAAATAATAGAGTATATAAAAATGGGTCATTACTTATCACAAGCTGGCTCGACTTGTGAACTTATTTATGGTTTTAGATTTTCTTTTTTTCTTTTATATTTCATACTTTTTTATTGGTCAAACCTATCATGTCCTAATTGAGCGACCATTTTTATTACTTCCTGCATCAATCGAAAAGTTTATCGGAAATTTTGGGCATGTGGTTTAAGAAAAAAGTGTAATGATGAGAGTGTTAAGTGATAATTTAGTAAACTTTTATGTATAAAATAGATGGATTGAGTGTATGGTACGTAGACCCCAAAAGTAATGACATGAAATGTAAATATGTGTATATTGTGAAGGGGAAGATTGTAATGATTATTTCTACTTTGTGATATGCAAACTTTTCGGGAATAAACTAAAAAGGTAAATATGAAAACTTTTGAAGGACGAGGGAGTATTTATTTATATAACTGTACGTGATTTTATTTAAAAAAACTAAACGTATTTTTATTGAATAAATTTTTTAGCTTATTTATCTTAATCAATTCTTCTTATATGTTAAAAACAATACTCCAAATTATTTGATAGTTGCAAGTCGATACATTTTATACTAATGAGGCGAATAATAATAGTAATATTATAAATTTACAAGATTAATAAAGCAAGTATGTGGAAAATCGATTATTCAACACATAAAATTAAACAGAAATAGTCAATACAACAATGCTGTTATTTCATCTCATCATTTTATTAATACAATCATTGTCCATTGGCATGATAATGAAATTGCAAGAATTACAAATAAACAATGAGATTTAAATAATCAAAGAACAAGAATGATTAGTCCTCATCAAAGACGTATGACGTATTTGTTGTTTGTTAATTTTTCGTATATATGTATGTATATTAAGAAAATAATTATTTTTTAAAAAACACAATTATCTTCATTGGGGTTGTGGCTTTGGAGTTGGAATGTCGAAATCAAGCCGCAAGTTCATTCCATTGTAGGCAAGAGGAGCATACATCCATAGTTCATCTGAGCTCAAAAGCTGAATTCACAAAAACAAGTTTCATATAATTAGCCTTCGTCTCGTTTTAGATTCATCATTTTGTAAAAAATGTACGTTTTAAAGAACGGTTCTTTACCTTAATCTGAAGCTGCAAAAACTTAACATATTGGACAGCCTCTTCAAGCATTGTACTAATATCAACCTGTAATAACAAAGAAAGTACATTTTCTTAGAATCTCCATAGAAGAATATCATCAAATTAAATTGATGTGTTAGGGGGTGTTTGCGAACCCAACTAACAGCTCCAGAGAATTTTGAAAATAAGTGATTCTAGAAGCAGTTTGTTGGATTTGCAAACACTGTCTTAGTCAGCTATGCTTACTTTAGTTCCGTTGGGTACGAGGTTCTGCAAGATCCTCAATCTCTCGTTTATTCTTTCTCTTCGTTTCTACAAGATTGCACGAGCGAGATTTGATTAGAGAAAAACACAAAAAGTTGACAAAGTGTTATGTGAACCTTGTTTATCATACACCACTAATACTACATAATATGTTCTCAAACAATGAATTACCCTAGCATAGAGGCTTTGGGGATCGGTAGCTGAGCCCCGATTGGCTCGTGTCTTTCCGCTTAAGTTAAGAGCATCGCTTCCCTTTGAACTCGAACTCGTAGTCGTCACTCCTTTCATCTCGTGTGAAGAAGCATTCGAGTCGTTTTCTGAGCAACAACTGCTTGAGCTCTGCCTATGAAGCACTAGTTTGGTACTATTAATGTTGATATCTTTGTCATTTTCATCACACTTCTTGACTTTCTTGCTTCTTTTTAACTGCATTGCATAAGATCATAACAATTAGATACTGATAAAACCATCACAAATGACGAAGTTGGATAGCTCAAGTGGTTAGAGCACCACTACCTAGGCTTTAAATCCTGGGTTCGAGTAATGGGGAGAGGAAAAAGGGATGGGTATTTAATGTAATTCAAAAAAGATAAAACCATCACAATTATTTTCACTTAATCAGGACATGAGAAATGACTTACTTCTCTAGGGATCTGAGGTCTTTTCTTCGACATCGTCGTTTCCTTCTCAATATTCTTACCACGAACTACATCTTCGTCCATTTTCTCGTCTGACTCGTTACTATCGTTGCTGATATCCTGGTTCAGGAAATCGTCGCCTTCCATTACATTGTTCGTAATGAAGCTGTTAGTACACACAAAAGGGTAGTAGCTTTCGTGGTTCGATGATGGTGGTCCTCCGATATAACTACCCCCTAGTGAAAAAGAAAACATACTAGTATTCGTCTCATCAGACGAATACATCGAGCTTCCATCCCCTCCCACATTTGGTTCACTCGCACACCAAAAAGAGGAAGGGACAGCAATGTTCAGACCACCAGGTACGTCGTTTGGGAACGAACAGTTCCCGAGCAACTGTGCCATGAAGTCAGCTTCCTCGGTGCATCCCCCGTTGAAGGTGGAGTTCCATTCGCCTTCAGAAATCGTCCCTACAACCTCCATATTCTTCGGATTACAAATGAAATGTCTTTCGTTTTTCTTTTTCGACTATCGAATGGGAAGCTTGGCTTGCTCGATAGTTGGAAAAGTATGGAAGTTAAACAAGATATTTATACTCTTAGCTTAAATTAAAAAACTATATCGATCATTGACAGACAGGCATACTATGTAGAAAACAATATTAAATCCCAGACAACTCAGAGAAGACTGAGCTTATGAAAGTATATAGCCCTTTCGACAGTTTAAAAACAGAAACATTATATTTACATCCCAATCATTTGATCAACAAGAAATGGGTAAAGTCTAGTATGCACTCGAGAGCATGTTGTGCACCCTAGTCTAAAAAAAAGTGTATGTTATTAAACTGAAAAGTACAACACAATATTACTAAAAAGTTTAATAATTGAAAAGTGCAACATCATTTACTAAAAAGTGTAAGTCAGTAAAACTGAAAAGTGCAATATGGACTAGGGTACACAACATGCACTCGAGTCCATAGCAGACCAACCCCAAGAAATGAGGATCAAAACACTAAGATTGCTATAATCCAAAAACTGGGATTCAGATTTGGGAGAAGAAACGATGGTCGTTCAGGACAACGTGCGTGTCGTTTTCCAACAATAAACAATTGTATAAACTAGTTGAACAAGAATGATGTAATCCAGATCGTGGGTGGAGATGAGTCTGATATTCTTATTTGGAGACATAATATCTTCCAACTGGATGTTCTTGAATAAAAAATGCTTCAAACAAGGTTCATCAACATAAACATATATTAAACTCTGATTCAGATCCAATAAGTTTATGATTTTAGCAAGATCAACTTACATCAAACACGCGTAAACGGAATATTTATATGCATATAATACATGCCATAGGCTATACGAATCCAGTAGCTCAATGTCTTGATAAATAAAAAACCATTTAAAATAAAGGGCCATGCTGCAGAAGATATAGAAGCATATTGGCAGTGTACACTACGATTAAATTAAAAAGGATGCTGCATATATTCAAGAATTACCTTCTTTATTATTTACACCATTAGGATACAATCAAGCTTGTGCTAGCCACATTCCCTCAGAAAAGGGAACAAACACCACAACAAAGTATCATTGTCAGAATTAAGCAGCATAACCAAAGGCTCCGTTTGGATGGAGGGATTTGATCTTTGGATTTTAAATTCACCATCCAAATCCACTCCACTTGTTTGGATTATGAATGGATTTCAAATCCTTAGTTTTTGTCCACACAATTTTTAGTTAAAATTGGGAGGATTTCAAATCCTCACTAAAACCATGTCATTTGAAATCCCTCTATTTTTAAAACCTTTCATTTGAAATACCTACTCAAATTAAATCTACTCATCCAAACGGAGCCTAAGATTGTGTTTGGATAGGTGGATTTGATTTGAGGAGGTATTTCAAAATGAAAGGATTTAAAAATAGATTTCAAATGACATGTTTTAGTGAGGAATCCTCTCAATTTTAACTAAAAAAAGATGTTAAGTATTTGAAATCCATTCATTTACTTTTTTTAATCCAAACAAGTGGGGTGTATTTAGATTATGGATTTAAAATCCATACCTAAATCCCTCCATCCAAACACAATGGAATAGCTTGTGATTGCATATAATATTGACTCTGAAATCTGAATAAATACGCCCTCGGTAACCAATTGTGTCATTTTTTTCGTTCCAACCAGGGACGGATTTACATAGATCCAGAACATAACGAAAGTCAACTTGTTCAATCAATTTAATTTTATGGAATTAGATGTATTGACAATTTCGTCGTGAGAACTTTTGATGAGTAATACGTAGTATTTTATCTTTATAGTAATGTTAATCGCCCCATATTGATTTTTTTTTTTGCTCCGTCACTGAATCACTTGTTCAAACCCAATTGACACATTTTCTAAAATGTAACCTCACTATTTCTCTACATTTTCTCTTTCCTATATTTCTCTATCTCTTATTTTATCACTTTTCACCAACTCGTTACCATTTTAATGCTATACTCCCTCCGTTCCACAAAGATAAGATAGCTACATTTGACTTTCCACTGTCACATCCATACACAATTACAAATTGAGTTGGTCTGCTATGGAATCGAGTGTATGTTGTATTTTTTCAGTTTGACTGACTTACACTTTTTGATAAATGGTGTTGCATTTTTCAATTATTAAACTGCAGTTTAATAACTTACACTTTTCTTAGACTAGAGTGCACAACATGCACTCGAGTGCATAGGTTTTCGATCATGATTACACAACACAATCATATATTCTCCATGAATATCCACTTGTAGATGCACAAATCATGTACTGTATACTATAAATTTCACCAAATGCAGTATAAAATTAGATGTGTACAGTTAGAATCCCGATCTGTTTTATGAAAGTATATAAATCAACATCAATGAAAACTCAGGAAAATCACAAATATTTGCCCCAATGAAAAGGGAGGGACCTTTGATTCACGAATGAAAATATAGTAATATTAAATACACATGAGTATTAAGAAACTAATGAAATGGTACCTTAAAGAGTGTGAAGGGGTGACGATCGAGAAAGGTCTGGAGAGCCAATACCCAAGATTCCGGCGATTTTCCCGCTTCAAACACGCGTCGAATCCACAATTTTGAAATTCGTTTTCTTTCATAATCCTTTTTTAACTTTTCATACTTCGCTTGGGATTTTAAAAGAAGTAAAGGGCAAACACGGTTGTTTGATGTTTCTTACTCGGCTACATAGTTAACGAGCGGTGAAATTGATCCTTTGATCGGATAACGTGACATAAATAAAAAAGATTTCAATTTAATACTTTACATTTTATATTACTATATAAATTGTTACTCTGTGATATAATAAAAATTAATCAATGTCATATGATAATAGAAAACACGTATTAAAGATTCAGTAGAGTGGAACGTCGAATGAAAAACAAAACATAGAAGAGATGAATCAAACTAATCATAGTTAGACATATTAGCACAAATTAACATTTATCTCTTTCAATATATTAACGTCTAAATTACTATATTTCGTTTCACTGTATGACAGTCTCATACAAGGCATACTCCTTTACCGTTTTACATTTAGCCAAAGTGTTTACTTCTAGACCGTATATCTCTCGAAATGTGTAAAAAAAAATACTTACGTGTAATTGATTGTACCTATGCAATAGAAATTAGACTATAATGAATTTTGGCCAAATATTGGATTAAATATTAAATTGAGTAAATTGAATATTAAAATTAAAGGTATTTATAGAATCAATTGCATATGAGAAATTGTCAAAAAAAAAATCTATACCCCTAGTATTTTTGAGTTATTGTTAGGGGTGGAAATAGGTTTGATTTAGGTTATACATTAATAAGTGTGGACCTGATTTATAAATATTTAGTCTAAGTGTGACCTATTATCTATGACAGTTTTTATTTTTATAGGTTTGATCTAACTTTTTACATAAATATGTTCAATACGAAACAAGTCAATATTTAAAAGTGCAAATGCAATTTGCTTAACTAAATAGACTTTAAAAAAATTAGTCCGACTCATATTATAAATAGGTTAGATCTGATAAAACCCTTAATAGACTAGGTCGTAGGTCCCTGTTAGATGGTCGAACCTATTTTCACCCCCAATTCTTGTACTATATATTCATTAAATTTGAATTTAGTGATTATAGAATTTATATAAGGTTGAAATTACTTTGCCAAGACCTATGGTTTCAAGAATATATATATATATATAGACACACGCTATTATGCACTAATAATCGAGCCGGCCAAATGCCAGTGCATGGTGTCGATTAAATAAACATATAAATAATAAGTTATAGTATATGGCATTAGGAATAAAAGTATTTTTATTTAAATAAAGATAGAAATTAATAAGTTATAGTATATGGCATTAGGAATAAAAGTATTTTTATTTAAATTAACATAGAAATTAATAAGTTATAGTTTATGGCATTAGGAATAAAAGTATTTAGAAAAAAATAAACATAGAAATAATAAGTTGTAGTATATGGTATTAGGAATAAAAGTATTTTTATTTCTTAAATAACATATTTTGAATGGTAGAGTATTATGTGCACTATGAGTATTAAGTATTAATATTATTATTTAAAAGAATTAATATTATTACCGTATAAAAATTTATTATTGTTCAAGGTACCCAATGCAAAAAAATTTACATAATACATTCTCATTAATAAATATCTCTTACATTTATTTGTAAATCTCTCCTATCATAAGTATCATCACCATGTTTCTTCATTTAAAACTTTAATTTTCTCATTAATCTGAAATTTCCAATTAATTTAAAATATTAAATAAGAAAAACATACACAATTATACTATATATGCAATATGCTTAATATTTAATCTTATGATTCTTCTCCTACAAAACTAAATTATACACAATTAAGATTAACATTTTCGAAAACAAGAGAGTTTAGTCAGTTGACCTAATAATATAGATTTGAGGCTTAGAGTGAGCTCTTCTCTAATCAGGTTCGAAACTCTTAAAATGCAAACAATTTTTAAGTGGACAGTTCATCCTAGTTTAACTCTAAAGTTCTGATTTTAAACGGAGTTCCACAAGTGAGATTGATCCTCCAAATTAGTCGGTTCAAGGACGGAATATATGAGCCAAATATCAATAATGAAAAATGTAAGAAATAATTAATTATGTTAAATTTGGATCATACTAGTATAAATGGAAAGAAAAATATAAGAATCAATATTGTAGGTTGTTAGGGGTTGAGAATATTTTGGATCCACCCTGCACGTTTGGGTTTAGTCTTCCATCTAGTACCATTTCTATAAGGTTTATTTATTTATTTATTAAATTATTGTAGTTTGTTATGATAAATAAAAAAATAGTAACAGTTGTAAGTATATTATTTTTATAATAAGATATTAATTAAATAAAAAAATCTCAAAGCATAGTGTACTCATTATTATGGGAGTAACTAATTTAATTAATATGCTATTACGAGTGGCCGCATTAGTCTCTGTGGAGGGTGTCAAACTACAGCTGCCTGTAGACTATAATATATATACTCTCGTTTTATATAAATTTGCGTTATATTATAACGTCTCGTAAATATTTAGGTGTAATTGGTTGCACCATACCGTTGGAATTGAGCTCCAATAAACTGAATTAAATGTTTGGCCAAAATTAAACATTAAAATTCAAGTGTATCTATGCACTTAATTGCATGAAAAAAATTGTCACATACACATATTTATTCATATGTCATTAATTTTTAGATGGATTTCAAATGATTAGTGAAAATTTAAAATCTTCTCAATTTTAACTAAAAAAATATGTTAAGGATTTTAAATCCATCAATTTACTTTTTAATCCAAATAAGTAAAGTGAATTTGAACGGTGAATTTGAAATCCATAGATCAAATCCTTCCATTCAAATTTAGCTTTATTTTATTCATATTTTTTTACAAAACTATCGCTCAAAACTCTACTCATTATAATTTTTACTTAAAATTTGTGCACTTCTAAAGATGCAAATACTTGTGGTAGAAAGGGTGGATATTATTGTTTTGTCATATTTAAAATGTATATCACTCTTGATATATACACATATTAAAAAAAAATGACTTTCTACTATATACCCTTAATTGCTTTGAATTGAATTTATTCAAGGCATTTTAATGAGTTTTTGGGTAATTTAGGTAGAAATGCAATTACTAAATATTAAGAAGTGTAAAACTATATTTAAAATAGTGTATAATGACATTTATATTGAATATGAGGGTGTACAAAATTGAGGATGTACAATTTTTTTTTATAAAAAATAAAATAATTGAGGATGTACAAAGCAATCGAATAAGTGAATCATAGAAACTTACTCATTTGCAAATTCGTTTCACTTGAAATTATGGATTAAATTTAACATTTAATTTAAGGAAAAATTAAAAAAAACAATCGAGCCAGTTAGGTAACACATAAAATATACAGTAGCATATTCGAATATACTAATTAATTAATAAACGGAGTTCCATTTGTGGGTATAATTTATTTACTTGTTTCAATAATGGTTTGCCTTTGGTGTTGGATATTTTATATTGGAAAATATTTATATGTATCAGTTATATACATTTAACTTGTTCTTATTTAATATAATTTTTTAAATGAGTGAATATTACTCATAGTTATGACAAATACAATATAATATTTATTTAATACAATTTTTTAAATGAGTGAATATTACTCATGAGTTATGATAAATACAGTATAATTCACATATTATATATTATTAGTTTAAATATTAAATAAGAGAAATTATATTATATCAGGCCAACAACCTCTTAAAATTATTCCACTGTATTTGTTACATAAGAGAAATTCAGTCTCAGATATAATTTTTTTTTATAATAAAGTAAAAATATGTTTGTTTTGATTTTTTTTGCAGGGTGATGCTATTTTATGTCAAATTAAATATGGAAAAAATGATTGAGAGAAGGTGATAGACAATGTGTAATAGTGGATTAGAAATAGACTTTAAGAAGTAAAAAAATAAAAAATTATTAGGCTATATTCACTACGTCCCTCATTTTGTTCTAGTTTAGAATTTAACATTCAGATTTCACCATCCAACTACACTTACCCCTAAAAATACCTATATATCATACTATTATAATAATACAACATCGCACTATTGATTTGATATAAAGTTACATTGTGCCCTACTCAAAATCTCAAAACAAACACACACAATCACTATCTATCGGATTTCAACCATCCAAAATAATCCCAAAACACATGATTTTAGAAGTTAGAACGGGTAATTTTTTTTAAGGATGAATTTTTAGGGTTTGTTGTGCAAAAAAACAGCCCATTATCCTTATGGTCATGGCCCATGCTCTTGGGCCAGATTTTACTTCACCAGTACAAACAATTTTCTTTGTAGAAATAAAAGTATTCAACGCAGTGTCCCAAAATGAATACAATCATGTAGTTTAGATTTTTTGTAAACATGAAATTGAAAATGAGTTATACCCAAATGGCTCCCCAAGTGTTGATCATTGTAGCTCATCATCAAGTAACTTTTCACCCATCTCTCTTGCAATTCTGTAGTATAGAATACCCATTGTTGCCATACAGGCTCTGTACAAAAACAAGAGAAATATTGCCAGTTAATTGATGTTCATAACTGAAGCAATCAAAGAAAGCAACGAAGAGGAGACATTACAAGATGGCAACGAATAAGAGTAGCTTCCTTGGGTCCATTCTTGAAGTTTTGCGTTGTCTTGGATGACGTTCTGAGGCATCATCTCCATGAGACGCGTCTTTCCTTGGTGGAGCAGTCACTGGTAAAGTTGGCAACGAACTTGACCAGAAAGGCAGCAACGATCGAAGGAACTTATGGCGAAATGTACCTATAATTCATAATTCAGTTATTTGCAATAGAAAATATCATTAGTAGAAACCTGAAAAATTGAAAATAAGACATATACTTGATCTCTACTTAACATATGCGAAATGAATTCTGAACTCAGGCCATCAAACTAGATGGGTGGAAGTTGATAGTCGCGTCCATATATAAAGGTCTTTTACCCATATGCAAGCTTGGCTTCGTTTCTGCATGCTACCTTGATTTTGTGACTTAGGGTGGTAAAAGGCCTTTAAAGGCGTGAAAGTTAAATCAGAAGTAGCATTTCCACTTCCAGTTTAAGAGTGGCAATTCACTGAGTTAGACAACTGAACAAATAGTGTGTAGGCTTTATCTGGATGTCACAACAGACAGGTGTAGGGATTTTAAATTAGTCTGCCAAAGTAAAAAGGTTATCCAGCCTCATGTTAGAAGGATAAGCGTAGTCTCATTCGATTCAAAAGTAAAGCTCAAATTCAATTCCTATACACCACAGTAGATCTAGCAAACCAAACCCATAAAGCACGAGTGACCACAAGGAGTAAAAAGAAATACACAAAAATGCAATGATGCTGAAAGGAAACCCTATACAGAAACATACAAAATAATATAAAAAAAAGTTGACTTTCACAGACCTCTCCGTGAGTACTTTTTCTTGTTGGCATCCTCATCATCGGCATAATATGGGACCTCAGGACTCTGTCTGTCTACTTGCATCGCACTCTTTCTTGTGGTTGCACCAGGCTGGACAACAAAAAACACATGAGAAAACACAAAACATAGGTAGACACCACATAAGAAAAGAAAATCAATAGTGAATGATACAATTATGCAAAAAATTAAGATGTCAAGTATCTTACACCAGTAGGACTTGTGCTTTTCATGAAATTGGCCTCATTAATATGTAAAGGTGACGTGCCTGAGCTAAGTCCATCTATCTTCAAAATATCCAAGTTATCAAGTCTCGTGGTAGAAGCTGCATCTCTTCCGACCGAATATTCACCATTATATTCGTGGTCTCCAGCAGCAGATGCATGCATCAGGGGTTCCGAGGCAAATGCAGGTGGAGGATTTCGGGACTCTGGTCCCTGCAATGATACTGGATGATTCCCAAACACGTTCTTTTCCAAACCAGTCTGAAAAAGTAGTCATGGGTCAAAATCAAATATGACGTGAATATTCATGAAAATAAAAACAAAAGGTTGAAACTATGCTAATGACACTCACGCACACAGTAAAGCAACATCATCAGCTCCCCCCAAATCCACACACACAGCAGGGGAAGTATATGGAAGAAGTGATGCTTTTTGAGTCATTTTTTCATAAAACTCAGCCTACAACTCACAGAATAGAACTTTTCTTGACTCGTTTGTCCATTTTCATGGTAAGACCCGTGTACTCATACATCTACATTCACCAATCAAAAGGAAAAAAAAATGTATATGGACGAAGAAGAATACATAACAGAATATAGAACTGAAATGTATTGAACAATAAAATAAAGCAATCATAACATTCATCAACAGTGTTATCAAAGACAGGGACAGGGACAGTGCCTGTGGAAGAAATTATGCAACCTATGGCAATGTCGCGCAATGTGCGACAAAAATTCAGAAAATAAAGCATCTATTAATCATTTAATCCAAGAACCATCAGATGACACAGGTGTATCACATGTTTACAAAAGATCTATAGCCATAACTTGACAACTAAAACTTGACCATTTCACTTTGGAAAGGGAGCCAGAAGCCACTTAAAGAACTTGGAAAATATTAAATTCTCCAAAATAGCTCAAGTTTAGCAGTTTTTATGTGAGAATAATTCGAATAAAGGTAATACAACCTGCATGATTGCTTCTTTCAGCTTTGAATGAAGACGTGATCCTGAATCTTTAATACTTTTCGGAGGCCATATCTGTAAAATGTTAGCATTACACACAGAATATAATAATAAAATAAAAGCACGTGTGAACAAAGAGTGAGGGTCAAGACACATGATGCAGGAAAATTACACATCCATGAAAACGAAATCTCCAGCAGCTTAAATTATCTAAAGAAAACATCATCTCTGAGCTATCATTGAACCTCATGCAAGGAGTTAGAGCCTTATAAACGTACAATCTAAATGCAGAACTTTCTCATTGCACAGTTGCAGTTAGCTAGTGGTCAAAATACAGGAAATGCAAGAATTTCCATGAGTAAGACATACCGCAGTTGAGCAGGCTGGACAGTTGTATTCAGAAGGTGGTGTGTGCTCAGGAAAACTTTTGACATGTGAAACTAAGCAATTCGTATGTATAACATCTGCATAATTCATGCACTATCAGACCAAAACATTTTCCTCTTCAAATTTAAATGTAAGCAAAATATATACTCCATATATAAATAGCAGGAACACGTACGCAAACAGCCCAACCGAGTAGTTTGAAGGTCCATTCCTTCTGCAAGCACAGCTTGACAGTGGCAACATTTAGGAGGCCAATCGTACTCTCCATCAATTACCCATTCTGAGTATGTACGCACCTAAAATGCAGTAAACAAATCTTCTCAACCACAAACACTGTGCATGCTCAGAAATGAACTTAGTGATTTTTTACAACCATACCACACAAATTTGGTGTTCTGGAAAGCAAATACATTCCCCGCAAACCGGCACCTTGTGGACGAAGCAATACACCTTAGTGGCCTATGAACAACAAATCAGACGATCTTTTTTAGTCTTTTTCAAGCAATTAAAAGCAAACCAATTATCATCACCTATTGCGTGTTGAGTAGTCGAAACATTGAATTTTATAGCCTCGTTCTAATCAATAATGAGGAGGTAAAAAATCAACGTTTACAAACATCGAGGAGGTAATAGATTAGACGATTGAAAAAAACTCCTAATTAGGGATAACACACGAGCACGATCTGATCTAAAATTAGCTATGCAGATTAAACATTGAATCAAATCAATTACAATAAATTCAAAAGAAACACCGCTGTAATTTAGATAATTCATCAGTACCTTGCGGCATTTGCAGACCACCATTGCTGACGAGTTAGAGCACCTGAAACGGATAAAAGCGAGATCGAGATTGGATTTATAGGGTTTTACATGATTCTGGAAATTTTATTGTGATGAAAAGACTGTGAGTTATAATCAGTATGAGATTTGGAACTCGTTTGGTGGGGGCGACTAGCTTATGATATGATAAGCGTGTAATCGGCCCAAATCGTATGTTTGGTATGCGTGTTCCACTAATTTCTATTATGATAGGATTACTCATCGCACCAAAAACACGTAGATAAATTACCTTCAAGCATGAATGAAAATATCCGAATTTCACAAATGTCTATAAATATCTAATGTAATAAGTAATAACAATATTGAGACTAATATCGCTAAAATATCGAAAAAAAATCGATTTTTTTTTATAAATTAAAAAAAAATCCTATGAAATAACAACGTATAATATATTTTATATAAATTTATTATGAATGTAAGTGTGTTTTATTAAATTTATGTATTAAAAGTTTGTTATTAATTAAATTTTCACAAATTTTAAAATGTATCGATATGATATATCTAAGGTTCATCTCTTGCGATTTACAACCTATGCTCGGCGAAGATGCGGACCTTCATCAAAATTCTAACGGAAAACCATTACTCCTAAGTAGGGGTGGGAATGGGTCAGGCTTTGGTAGGCTTTAAGAAAAAAAGTTTGGCCTGTTATATATTTCTTAGGCCCGAGCCTGGCCTATGGCCTGTATAGGCTTTTTTTAAGGCTCAAGTCTGGCCTTTTTAATAAATAGGCCTGACCCGATACTAAATTTTCTTACTTATTTATTTATTTGAAAATCACATATTATATATATATATGTGTGTGAAGTTATATAGGCCGGCCTGTTGGGCTTAAAAGGCTTACGAAAAAGCTTGAGCCCGGCCTATTTAGTTAAATAGGCTTCTAAAAAAGCTTGAGCCCGACTTGTTTATTAAACGAGCCGAGCCAAGCCGAACTTTAATAGGCCGAGCCGTAGGCCCCTGTCGGGTAGCCTGGCCCATTCCCACCCCTACTCCTGAGGTTGAGTCCTCCGACACCATGGGCTAAGATTGAACGTGAAGGTGGTTGGTAGTTTTAGACCGAACTTGTGTTTTTTCTCACTGATCGTTAAATACAATTATATGTTATTGTACATGTAAATATGTGTTACTATAAGAAAAGTAACACGTAATTCATTTTTTAGTAACACATATTTGTCCTTAAAGTAACACATGTAAGGTATTGAAAATTGTGTTATTATATAAACACAAATGTATTACTTCATTTAGAAAGAGTGTTACTGCATGAATAAAAATATAAAATGTCATTACCGCGCGAATGAAATACTCAGTTCATCCCCAAAACAAAAAATACAGATTTTGATCGTGCATTTTGAATAGTTCATCCCTAAAATTATAAAATACATAACAATCAACAGTTAATTAAAACAGATCCACATATGTTAGTATTAATTTTTTTGTCTTCCATTCGAGACCAGATTTAATAAAAATCTCATGATCGACTTAGCAATACGATTTTTTGAGAATGTTCTTTCTTTCTTGTTGCACGAGATCTGGTTTTCTAAGAATTTCTATCTTTCTTCTGGTTGTTGTAGAAATAAAAGTATTCAACGCAGTGTAACAAAATGAATACAATCATGCAGTTTAGATTTTTTTAAAACATAAAATTGATAATGAGTTATAACCATATTGCTCCCCGAGTGTTGATCACTGTAGCTCATCATCAAGCAACTTTTCACCCATCTCTCTTGCAATTCTGTAGTATAGAATACCCATTGTTGCCATACAGGCCCTGTACAAAAACAAGAGAAATATTTGCCAGTTCATAACTGAAACAATCAGAGAAAGCAACAAAGAGGACAGAAATAACTGTAGGTGGTGAATTCGATAAAGACATTACAAGATGGCAATGAACAAGAGTAGCTTCCTTGGGTCCATTCTTGAAGTTTTGCGTTGTCTTGGATGACGTTCTGAGGCATCATCTCCATGAGACGCGTCTTTCCTTGGTGGAGCAGTCACTGGTAAAGTTGGCAATGAACTTGACCAGAAAGGCAGCAACGATCGAAGGAACTTGTGGCGAAATGTACCTATAATTCATAATCCAGTTATTTGCAATAGAAAATATCATTAGTAGAAACCAGAAAATAAGACATCTGCTTGATCTCTACTTAACATACGCAAAATGAATTCTAAACTCAGGCCATCAAACTAGATGTGTGGAAGTTGATAGTCGTCCATATATTAAGGTCTTTTACGCATATGCAAGCTTGGCTTCGTTTCTGCACAATACCTTGATTTTGTGACTTAGGGTGGTAAAGACCTTTGAAGGCGTGAAAGTTAAATCAGAAATGGGATTTCCACTTCCAGTTTAAGAGAATGGCAATTCAGATGTAGGGATTTTAAATTAGTCTGCCAAAGTAAAAAGGTTATCCAGCCTCATGTTAGAAGGATAAGCGTAGTCTCATTCGATTCAAAAGTAAAGCTCAAATTCAATTCCTAGACACCACAGTAGATCTAGCAACCCAACCCATAAAGCACGAGTGACCACAAGGAGTAAAAAGAAATACACAAAATGCAATGATGCTGAAAGGAAACCCTACTACTGAAACATACAATATAATATAACAAAAATTGACTTCCACAGACCTCTCCGTGAGTACTTTTTCTTGTTGGCATCCTCATCATCGGCATAATATGGGACCTCAGAAATCGGTCTGTCTACTTGCATTGCACTCTTTCTTGTGGTTGCACCAGGCTGGACAACAAAAAACACATGAGAAACCACTAACCAAAACATAGGTATACACCACATAAGAAAAGTAAATCAATAGTGAATGATACAATTATGCAAAAAAACAAGATGTCAAGTATCTTACACCAGTAGGACTTGTGCTTTTCATGAAATTGGGCTCATTATTATGTAAAGGTGACGTGCCTGAGCTAAGTCCATCTATCTTCAAAATATCCAAGTTATCAAGTCTCGTGGTAGAAGCTGCATCTCTTCCGACTGAATATTCACCATTATATTCTTGGTCTCCAGCAGCAGATGCATGCATCAGGGGTTCCGAGGCAAATGCAGGTGGAGGATTTCGGGACTCTGCTCCCTGCAATGAGACTGGATGATTCCCAAACACGTTCTTTTCCAAACCAGTCTGAAAAAGTAGTCATGGGTCAAAATCAGATGTGACGTGAATATTCATGAAAATAAAAACAGAAGGTTGAAACTATGCTAATGGCACTCACTCACACACACAGTAAAGCAACATCATCAGCTCCCCCCAAATCCACCCACACAGCAGGGGAAGTCTATGGAAGAAGTGATGCTTTTTGAGTCATTTTTTCATAAAACTCAGCTTACATTCACCAATCAAAAGGAAAAAAATGTATATGGACGAAGAAGAATACATAACAGAATATATAACTGAAAGGTAGTGAACAATAAAATAAAGCAAGCAAAACATTCATCAACAGTGTTATCAAAGACAGGGATAGTGTCTGTGGAAGAAATTATGCAACCTATGGCAATTTCGTGCAATGTGGGACGGGAGTTCAGAGAATAAAGTGATGTATTAATTATATAATCCAAGAACCATCAGATGACACAGGTGTATCACATGTTTACAAAAGATTATCTATAGCCATAACTTGACAACTAAAACGTGATCATTTCACTTTGGAAAGGGAGCCAGAACCCCCTTAAAGAACTTGAAAAATATTAAATTCTCCAAAACAGCTCAAGTTTAGCAGTTTTTATGTGAGAATAATTCGAATAAAGGTAATACAACCTGCATGATTGCTTCTTTCAGCTTTGAATGAAGACGTGATCCTGAGTCTTTAATACTTTTCGGAGGCCATATCTGTAAAATGTTAGCATTACGCACAGAATTTAATAATAGAATAAAAGCACATGTGAACAGAGAGTGATGGTCAAGACACATGATGCAGGAAAATCACACATCCATGAAAACGAAACCTTCGGCGGCTTAAATTATCTAAAGAAAACATCATCTCTGAGATATCATTGAACCTCATGCAAGGAGTTAGAGCCTTATAAACGTACAATCTAAATGCAGAACTTTCTCATTGCACTATTGCAGTTAGCTAGTGGTCAAAATACAGGAAATGCAAGAATTTCCATGAGTAAGACATACCGCAGTTGAGCAGGCAGGACAGTTGTATTCAGAAGGTGGTGCGTGCTCAGGAAAACTTTTGATATGTGAAACTAAGCAATTTGTATGTATAACATCTGCATAATGCATGCACTATCAGACCAAAACATTTTCCTCTTCAAATGTAAATAAGAAAGCAAAATATGTACTCCATATATAAATAGCAGGAACACGTACGCAAACAGCCCAACCGAGTAGTTTGAAGGTCCATTCCTTCTGCAAGCACAGCTTGACAGTGGCAACATTTAGGAGGCCAATCGTACTCTCCATCAATTACCCATTCTGAGTATGTACGCACCTAAAATGCAGTAAACATATCTTTTCAACCACACCACCAACACTATGCATGCTCAGAAATGAACTTAGTGATTTTTTACAACCATACCACACAAATTTGGTGTTCTGGAAAGCAAATACATTCCCCGCAAACCGGCACCTTGTGGACGAAGCAATATACCTTAGTGGCCTATGAACAACAAATCAGATGTTTACAGACATCGAGGAGGTAATAGATTAGACGATTGAAAAAACTCCTAATTCGCGGTAACACGAGCACGATCTGATCTAAAACTAGCTATGCAGATTAAACATTGAATCAAATCAATTACAAGAAATTCAAAAGAAACACCGCTGTAATTTACATAACTCATCGGTGTGCATATATAATAACACTATAGCAGTACCTTGCGGCATTTGCAGACCACCATTGCTGACGAGTTAGAGCACCTGAGAACGGATAAAAGCGAGATCGAGATTGGAATTATAGGGTTTTACATGATTCTGGAAATTTTATTGTGATGAATAGACTGTGAGTTATAATCAGTATGAGATTTTGGAGCATCAATGAAAAGACTGTGAGTTATAAATTGCTTCAAAAACAGAATTGTCACTCGCCAGTTTCAATTTTAAAAGAACACGCAAAATTCGTTATGCCCGGCCCGGCCCGGCCCGATAAATTGTGAACTTAAGCATCCGTGATTCCGTATATAAAAAGCAACAATATTTTTAAAGGGTTAATTAAATCCTCTTAATTTGAAAATGTTGTGTAGTTTATTTTCATGCTTTAAAATTGTTGCATAAATTTTTATTATAGTTTAAAAATTGCACGAAAAATAAAAAAATCAACGAAATACTACTGTATAATGATTCGCTGTGCGTTTTCAAGTTCAATGAAATGTTTTATCTACATATCTAAAATTTTGAATAATGGTAAATAAATCACCAAATTTAAGGGCATGTATACAATTGATTTGATATAATAATACATACTCCATTATTATAATAATACAACATCATAGGCATGTTTGTTTTGGGACCATCACTAGGGGTGTAAGTGAGTCGAGCCTACTCGCGAGCTACTCGTGCTCGACTCGAAAAAAGATCGAAATCGACTCGAAGTTAATCGAGTCGAGTCGAGTTTCGAGCTACTCGAGTAGCTACCGAGTTCGAGCTCATAGATACTCGGCTCGAAAGGCTAGCGAGCCTAATCGAGCTTGAACAATATTTACTATTTTGCCATTAATATAAAAATTTTATTTATATACGAGTAATCGAGTCGAGTCGAGCTCGAGTTTATTTTAGAAAAAAATATGTTTTAAAATTAATTTTGAAAATTATATAGGTAATCGAGTCGAGCCGAGCTCGAGTTTATCGAGTCGAGCTCGATCTTCAAAATTTTAGACTCGACCGAGTCGAGTCGAGCTTCGAGTATAACAATCGAGTCGAGTTTCGAGCTCAGCACTGCTCGGCTCGACTCGGCTCGTTTACACCCCTAACCATCACGTCCGGATGGGGGACGTACCCTGTTCTAGTTAGAGATTCCACATTCGAATTTCACCATCCAACACTGTATTATACTATTATAATAATACAACATCATAGACAAAGTGGGATAGCTCAAGTGGTTAGAGCACCACTACCTAGGCCTTAGATCCTGGGTTCGAGTCAAAAAATAATACAACATCATACATTCTTACACAATTGATTTGATTTAAAATTATACAACATCATACATTCTTTTTTCATTTTATTAAAAGAGTGTCACGTCAACAAGTACACATTAAATTCAAACAAAAAGAAAGTTATTCGAAAAATTAATTCACAACAATATTTAAAGCTGGTGATTCGTTTGAGTTCGATAATTGGTTTTAAGTTTCCCAACCATTGGCCAAACGGGCCCTAAAAGTGGTTTCATCTTTCTTTGAATTTGAATTCCCGAAAGGGGAGTAACCCGCTCCTCCGCCCTCTTCCTCTCAAAATCCCCCAAATCTTCAAAACAATTTCGTTAAATCACTATAAAACCCTAGTCACTTCACGCACAAGGCGCATTGAATTGCATTTAACCATGACGGCGGCGCCACCACCACCATCCACGGGGAGGGAGCTCTCAAACCCTCCGACTGACGGCATTTCCAACCTCCGTTTCTCCAATCACAGTGACCACCTCCTAGTTTCCTCATGGGATAAGGTTATTACTTAACTTCGTGTTCGTTTCCTCGATTTGATTTGATTCTATTTGTTTCTTATTTTTTTTGTTTTCCGCTGTTTGTCAGAGTGTTCGATTGTACGATGCGAGTGCGAATACGCTCAGTGGGGAGTTCATGCATGGAGGTGCCGTGCTAGATTGTTGCTTCCACGACGATTCCTCAGGGTTTAGTGCTTGTGCTGATCACACTGTTAGAAGGTGAGGTGATCTCGAGCTTTTATTCCAGTACTTTCATTCTGCAATCAAATGTTGACCATTTTATGCTAATTCCCTGGCTATTAGTGACTATCAGCTTTAATTGATGAAGTATTATTAGGTGGATAATTGAATTTTACTTGTTTATGGATATTAGTGGTTTTTTTTTTTCCTTTTTCCAGGCTTGTGTTCAACTACAACAGGGAGGATATTTTGGGAAGGCATGATGCACCTGTTCGCTGTGTTGAATATTCATATGCAACTGGTTGGTCTTCCATATCATTGCCTGTTATTGTTCTGTCCCAATATCTGCTAAAGCTATATTTCGAGAAATGAGCATGTATTCAAGATGGTTTCCAAAACAATAGTTTAAAAGTTGAGAAGTGTTACAACATGAGATTTTCGTATAGTGGTTAATTTCTGACAGATCAAAACCAATATACATATAAGTGTTTGTCCCCCTAAGTTTGAGTTATTTTTTTAGAATATAGTTAGATTAATTTGTTTTTCCTTTCCAAATCTTCCAATGCAATCTTAATTCAAGAAAGCTTTTATGTCTATATGCTCTCATACTTCTGTTTGTTCATGTTGGTAGTTGAACTGTTTATGTTGTAAATAACTATTGAAGTTATTACGTGATTGCCTGCCTACATTGGCCTTCATTTTGCTACTTGGTGGTACTGCTCTGCTTGCTCTTGAGATATAAGATGTCATTCATAAATTTGAATAACCAAAGTCATCAGTTGAATATTTTATGCAGAAGTTATCTTAGTTACATTCCCCTTCAACATCTGGAAGGCCATAGATTTGGTTTTTCCATCCGAATCATTCTAATTGAGAACTTCTATGTAAGAAAATAGAATTTGTCAGTGACTAAATTCAATTTTGATTATACTTTCAGTGTGTTTACAAATTTTGAAATTGGCAGTTGCTCCAAAAATGAATTAAGAAGTTACATTAATATGGTTGCCCAACTTTTCATAAACCAACATTTGTCAATAAAAATATTTCTTTTCTCTTTTTAAATGAACCACTCATTTTTTGAAGTTAACAGCCATTGTTTGCAAGAATATTCACAAATATATACTTCAGTATGTATCATCATGACCTTAATGTGATTCATGTGGTAGTTCTGTTTATCTAATTCTCTGCACATCTTGTTAGGTCAAGTTATTACTGGTAGTTGGGATAAAACCTTGAAGTGTTGGGACCCCAGAGGGGCTAGTGGCCAAGACCGATCTCTTGTGGGAACATACGCTCAACCTGAGCGTGTATATTCTATGTCCCTTGTTGGTAACCGTTTGGTTGTTGCTACTGCTGGGAGGCATGTAAATGTGTATGATCTTCGAAACATGTCTCAACCCGAGCAACGAAGGGAATCTTCTTTGAAATACCAAACAAGATGTGTCCGATGTTATCCTAATGGGACAGGTGCTGCCTTTTTTAATTTGTTATCCGTTCAGGAGTTGGTGTGGTTTAAGTTGAATTCTTGTTTAACACATAACAAATTAGCAACTAAATACACTTGTATAGAAACTGTTGTAAATGTTAACTGTTGCTCTTTACAAGTCTGGTCCTCAACATCAATCCCAGAGAGAAAATATAGTTTGGTTCTAATATTTTATACACTTCAGTTAGTAAATAATGGGAATCACCACTTTTTTATAAGTGTCTGTTTCATTTCTTAATGTAAGTGTTGATTTCCAGGTTATGCTCTTAGTTCTGTTGAAGGACGGGTAGCCATGGAGTTTTTCGATCTCTCGGAGGCTGGTCAATTTAAAAAGTATGTATTTAATTGCACCATATGGGAGGGTGTAACATTAATAATAATTCATGATTTCCTCATCCCTGTGGTAGATACTTGTGGTTAAATAAATTATTTCCTAAAATTAAAGGACAAAGCAATGTTAGCCCAACATCATATTTAACATAACCCCCTTTCCCCTCCTCTTGGTACCTTTATATGCAGGTATGCATTTAAGTGTCATCGGAAATCGGAAGCAGGAAGGGATATTGTTTACCCAGTGAATGCTATTGCGTTTCACCCCATGTAAGTTGTCCTGCTGTGTTAGTGTAACCCCAAAAAAAAAAGTTTTGGTGGCCAAATTTTAAAAGTGTGCATACTTTGGTTGGCAATTTATTTGCAGACGCTTTTGTTTGAGAATTCACTTGGCTTCTGCAAATGATAGAAAACAAATTAACAGCAGACGTGCTTATGAATATTTAATAAGGAAAGGTGAAATTCACCAGAAAGAGAAATACTCAAACTTCACTATCTAATGTAGTTTGGTTGGAAGATTTTTTGTCATGCTGAACAAGTTCCCTTTGAAATTTGAACTCCTGAAAGAATTAATGTTACAGTGATTTTGATCTCATGAAATGAGTTTATTGGTGATAGTTCTTACTGGATTGTTCTGCATGTAGTTATGGTACTTTTGCTACCGGAGGTTGTGATGGTTACGTAAACGTGTGGGATGGAAACAATAAGAAGCGATTGTATCAGGTAAGAGATGCTAATACCTGATATTTGGCTGTCTTGTTTGATATATACGTCTTACTAAATATTTCCCTCTTATTACATTGTGAAGTATACAAAGTACCCAACAAGTATTGCAGCTTTATCCTTTAGCAGAGACGGAAAACTATTGGCTGTTGCATCGAGTTACACTTATGAAGAGGGAGATAAACTGTGAGACCTCCTCCCTCCCCCTCTCTCTAAATCATACTGATTTTGCTAGCTGCAAATTGTTTAATTCTGTTTTTATACAGGCACGAACCGGATGCCATATTCGTTCGTAGTGTCAGTGAAGTAGAAGTCAAGCCAAAGCCAAAAATGTTGTCCAATCCGGCTGCATGAATCACGCAAGACTGGGCTGTTTATAATATTTTAAAGGCATGTTTTCTTCCCAAACTAAAGACTGGGTAGTTATTATAATCATTTTCTCGTTGATTGCTCTGATATTTCTTGTACTCAGAATACAATTAGACGAATGGTTTGGGTTAGGTAAAGCTACTGTGGTATTTTTATTTTTATATCTCGTATCCGATCTAAAGAACGATTAATTCGGGGAGCCAATCTCACCCTCTACTTAGTTTCATTTATGGGGGCTTTTGTGACAGTTTATTAATCAATCGATTTTTTTGGCTGAAAATTGAGTAGGCTTATTCTATATATATAAAAAAAAAAAAAAATTGAGTAGGCTTACTCACGCATTTCTTTTTTTATTTAATTTTATTGCTGAAAAGTATTGTGTTTCGTTTCTTTTTCGTTTTATATCTCTCCTTTTTTTTTTTCTGGATCAATGCAATAAAAATAATAATATTACTTGCATTTGAAATTTAAATAATAACTAAAGTATTTGAGGCCTCACATCCAAACCCTCATCTAACTTTCATCACCAACAATTAAATTGATGTAAAAAAGAAGCAGCTAAATTGAGGCAATATTTCTAATGGCAAGACAGAAATTAGTACTATAAAAGTTGTTTAGCTTGATTTTTGAACCCCATCTTGAGTCATAACAAAGGTTACAAAAATCCTACATTTTCAAGTATCCCTTGTTTGGTTGCACGATAAAGATAAGCAGTAGAGCACCATTTCTTTTTGCATATTCATTGAAGTAGATAGTGTGATATCCTTAAAACTAGAGAGTAGAGACAATATCCAGTAACGCCATCGTGAACCGAAGGTCATGGTACAACCATCCAGAGGGTGCAGACAAGTTACCTAAACCCCGAAGCTGCTTGAGGACTGGCTCCTGCTCTTCTCATTGCTTTTGACTGGGCCATCAACTCCTCGTAATTCTAAGGACGTAGACCGTGGTTAGATCATGAAATTGTCTTTAAAAACCAGAGAAATCAAATGGAGTATTATTACTTACCCGTTTTTCAAAGGCAGCGTCCTCAGAATCAATTATCTTGTCGGCAATGCCATAGGCGATGGCCTCTTGTGCTTGGAAGTATTTGGGACGCTGAATGTCCTTCTCAATCTCTTCCTTTGGCTTTCCAGTTCCTTTGGATAAGAGCTCAAGGTAGTAATCCGTGTTTACTTCTAGTTCTTTTGCCTGGAGGCAACAATAAGAAACGGGCTTACATTAGCATATATGCATGTTACACACACGCACGCGCACACACACAGAGAAACAGAGACCTTAAGCCACATATCAATGGCAGCTCCACTTGATCTGCTGACCTTTGGAAGGTACAGCTTTGCTGCAGCATAAGATGCAAACTATAAAAACCAGAAAGAAAGCAAAACAAGTTTTCTCATACTCCGAATCCCCCGTTCAGCCAAGGAAAAGTTAAATGAAACTACACTAAACAATTTCACACTAGATGTGCTCTATTTTAAACGGTGACAGTAAGATCATGATAGATAATAAAACATTACAGATAGAAGAATATTAATATAAGGACCAGATCTTACTAGATGAGTTCGGCTGTAAAGCGCGATAGCCTTTTGCTCCAAGGGCCAGAAGCATTGCTGCTTGACCATATGCCATTCCACAATTTACAGTATACACATCTGCTTTGCAGTACTATTGACAAAAGATCATAGGACATAGGTCAACAGACTGAGGCAAGTAAAACAATAAAAAGGCAATTGATTTCAACAATTACACCTCAAATTTACTGTGTCTCATTCTGTCTCCTGGTATAATCAACACAAGGTCTATCGAGAATATTCCATTACCAGACATCATTTATAAGCTAAAGTCAAAGTTATAAATCGGGATCTTACAGCCATAGTGTCTGCAATTGCATATGCCTCAGTTTCAGATCCAACAGTCTCCATCTTATCATCCTGAAGGGGGGGAAAAGAACATGAACAAAAAAAACGTTTATGGAAATGATAAGATAGATGCATTATGTTAGATCATTACCTGAGTGCCAGATGAGTTGATGTACAGATAAATTGGCTTAGTTGAGCTATCGTAATCTAACCACATGAATTGAGCAACAAGGAGCTCAGTCACAGCGGGAACAATCTGCAACAGAGGCCAGAACAAATCAGGACTAACAAAACATCACAAAAATAAAACAACAATTTTAGAAGAAACTGGTCTTTAATCCAAGAAAGAGAGAAGTGCATACGGGCATCCCCATATAGACAATCCGAGCATCTAAAAGTAAAGATGGCAAATCAGGAGGAGCAGTTCTAGGCCTTCCAGAACCCCTCACCCCCCCTCCACGGTACATGGTGGTGCTCATACTATACATGGATGGCCCTCTATCATCCATCCCAGACATGCTATACATTCCACCGTTATTCAAGTAATTGCACGACGATGAAATGCTTTCCTGAGGAAAAAAGGTAATTAACTTACGCATAGAACAAAAAAATTCTGGCAGGAAATAAAATCTTAAGTTTATATTATGCAAAAGAAGTAACTATGATTACAGCATCAACTATTTAATTTTGATTCTTGCCAATAGCAGGCAAGTACGAGGCAACACATCATAAAATAAAAAAAATAAAAAAAGAAACAGAATGAGTTATCAGGTATCTTTTAGAAGAGTAACTTAGGCATATTATAGGCGGCAACAAGGGTCTAGATATATTGAACAGGTAACAAGTGACATACCTCAGTGACTTTTTCTGATTGTCGGCGAGCAGGGTTATCTTCTGTCATGAACATATCCATCTGCGAAGGTGAAAGACCATATAGATACTGGGGTGCATTCTTGTAATTATCCATCACTACAAAAGAGATAGTACACCAATTACTTGCTGCATAACCCATGAGACTTTTCCACATGATAAAAGATTCTGAATGACTTCTCACAACATCAAATTTTGAAAAAGAGAGTGAAGGAACTTTACAGGAAGTAAACGCAGGGTATCATTTGATCAAACAGAAAACATCAAACAAATCTCATGTTGAACTGTCTTCACATTTCAGAGTCTCAATAAAGGGATGAGAGATTACTCATTAGTTACTTCCTGAAAGCTTTTGAGAATCCAAATCAATCTTATGCATTAGAGCTTTGTCTAGGTCAGTAATTTGCAAGAACGGCTTCTGTTCTATTGTTTCAAGGTTAGTCTTCCTCTACAGTATCCCTTTATATGCTTAGGAACCACACTCTTGCACTAAAAATCAATGTAAAACCCCATTTAATCATCCTAATCATGTTTTCCATCTAAAATAACAAAATTTCCTTTCATACAACTCGATTGCTACCTATAGAACCTCAATATGTTCCAATACACGCTTAAACATCATCTTAAGCAACTGGAGTAGATTTCAGATCATATGAACAATATGATTTGAAAGTTCCAGAAAGCAAGACATTAAAATCTAAAGCTCTACAATCTTTCCCCATGGACCTAATCCCGAAGACACTTGCAGTTCATTTCTGTCTTCTTCAATATTGAGTGTAAATTTCATGGTTCAAACTCATAATTTGTTCATATTATAAGGTAATCCTCCACCACACAAACACAATTATCGAGCGAGCTATAAAAGATTGAAAACCTACAAATCCTCGATAATTAACAACCACAGAAATCAACATATTTAGAAATAGTGAAGCAACTGGAGTAGATTTCAGATCATATTAACAATATGATTTGAAGGTTCCAGAAAGTAAAAAATTAAAATCTAAATCTCTACAATCTTTCCCCATGGACCTATCCCGAAGACACTTGCGGTTCATATCTGTCCTCTTCAATATTATTGAGTGAAAATTCCATGGTTCAAACTCATAATTTGTTCATATTATAAGGTAATCCTCCACCACACAAACACAATTACCGAACGAGCTATAAAAGATTGAAAACCTAAAATCCTCAATACTTAACAACCACAGAAATCAACACACATGCCCCAAATTGAAAACAAAAACAAAAGGGCAAAGCGAAGAACATCAACATACATCCATCTTTGAGATTCTCTTGGCGGAATTGCTTGGGTATATGGTCGAGAGACTTCCGAGCTACAGGAGACTTGAATCCACATCTCCGAACTGCAGTTTTTCTGGTGTTACCGGCGAACAAGAGCTTCCCGTTCTGCAGAAAACTAGAAGCAGAGCCTAATTCGCGATTATCTACGGTTGTTTTGGATGAAATTGGCGAAAGTAGTACAGAAGAAGCCATGGAAATTCAAACTGAAGCCAGAAATTAAGAAAATTATTTCTCGACGCAAATTAATGGAGCTTCACTGATTATATTTCTTGCACCAGTTGAAATCTTATCGAAGGATATTTCTTATTTGCTGAATGGGCCTGACTTTTCAATTTTAGTTGGGCTAATTTTAATTTCTTGGGCCCAGATTTTCTTATTTTATTTGGGCTTAGATAGGGCCTGGGACTCTGGGCTAGATGAATTATGATTTAACTATGTATTTTTAGTTGATACACCCACCGTCCCGGGATAACGTTTTTAAAAAAATATATTTAAATGAAAAAAATTGTTACATCATTTATAAACATTTCTTTAACGTGTTAATTTTTTTTTTAGGGTTTAGACCTAAACTAGGGATAATTCTAATCTAGTGTCCAAGCTAGAATCTCGACACCAATTCAATTGTGAGGAGAAGGCGAGTGATACGTACATCGATCAAACCAATCTAGCTATGTGTTAGTGCCTGTTTGTTTGATGGGTTAAGGCATGAGTTTGATGTATAAACATATCTCCTCTCATGTTTGGTACCATTTAACTTAAAACACTTTGACCCGGATTTTAAGTTTGACCCGGGTTTTGTAAACCACATTTTATGGGTTTAGACAACCCAAACCCCCCCAGGTTTAGACAACCACTCTACAACCTATCAACTAAAACCCAAAATTAACCCTCCCTCAAATGAAAAAACCCTAGCCGCTCTCCTTCATTCTCTCCATTCTTTGCGCTTCATTCTGTCGTTCAACTGGAGAGAGCTCACATTGTGGCCTCCTTCTCTGTCACTAAGGTAACCATCTTCTCTACATTTTCCTCTTCTGTCACTAATGTACCATCTTCTTTACATATTTTGGGTGTTATTTCTCATGTCTTGGGATTTTTCGTGATTCTTGAGCCGATTGTTTGGGTTTCACGATTTCTAGAGTCTATTTCTCCTGTATTGGAATTTAAATCACACGAATCGATTAGCCTTTAGTTTTGCTTTCACGATTTTTTTGTTCTGTCTCAGTATTTTCATTATTTATTCCATCATAATCCTTTTATTTATGCTTACATTTTGGTGAGGTCTACAGATAATCTCGACCTGTTAAGCATTCGTGCAGTTTGGGGGTAAGACCTTTTCATTTACTCTTTTATTCCCTTCTGAGTTATTATGAATTATTTTTTTTTTTTTGTGGTAGACTTACTTAGATTGTACTGAGTTTCTTGAAGGGTGATACTAATGTTTTGGAATGTTTTTCTATCTGGATTATCAATTATATTTGTAGATGACCTTAGCTAGGAGCTCAACTTGTGGAATTACTGTCAAATTGACAAAGGCAGAACCTAAATATACTTTTGTATGATAAACTATATTTTTTGATTGAGAAACTTCAAATGAACCCCAAAAAACTAAAAAAATCAAAGTATGTGGAATGTGTATATACGAACCAGATATGGGCATCTTTCAGTCATACGATAGAAGGTAACTCCTCGATACTGCGAGCTCTGAGAGCGGGACTCAAATAGGTTCTTCACCTGCGGTTTGCAAATCCCCAATCGACCGGCGGCCACATCCCATGCCAATCGACCGTCCATCGCCGCCTGAACTTAGTCGCCCGCACCCACCGTACCTCACTTGTGCCGTCGGATTGAGCATCTTTGAAATTGTGTAGATGTCAACTTGATTACACGATACAACATAACCCTAATTTCAGACTTAATTGAGGGCAGTTATGTAAATTTATGTTTTAATCCAATTTCATTTAATGAACCAAACAATGGTTTAGAATGGTTTGGTTTTTAAATCTAAATGTGAAAAAATCAAAACAAGCCTGGGATGGGTCCATAAACCTAAGGTTTACACATCCCATGTCAATAAACCATCCAAATCCCAACCCACTAAACAAACAGGCACTTAGAGTGTTAAGTTGGCGTCGAATGTAGAAGATATCACACACAACGAGCTCCTGCATCAACCTTCTGGCGTTTAAAACATAGATGGCCTCAAAACCTTTGTATCATTTTGTAAGCTTAGCGGCCTCTACCGCATCCTTCAAATCTGTCCAGCATTTAAGATCGAACGCTTATGCTTTAATAACTAAACAAAGTATTGAAACTATATATGTATAAACAACACCAACAAAACCAAATAAGAAGAGTACAAGCAGTTGTTACTTGTAAAAGTTGAATTTCACTCCAATCCAATGATAGCGACCATAACTATCACCATAATTAATTTAAAATGTAATTATCATACAATTATAGTTTATCTAAAAGTTATAATATATCTTAAATTAATGGTTTATTACAGTTTACAAGACATGGAGATGCACTCAATACTCTACTATTTGAAGAAAAAATAAAATAAAAATTACAAATTATAAAATTATAAAAAAATTTAAATAAATAATGTTATAAAGTTAACAACCTTCCGGAAACTGAAGTGTTAAAAATCAAAAGACAAGCTCTCTCTATTTCATAACAAAATTTAAAGAATAATATAGCGCTCTCTGTTTCATCACACAGTATTTTATCGTAAGATAAATACGAGTATGTAATTAATAAATATCTAAATAATTATCTTATTTCTTATTTCTTAATGAATGGTACACAAACTCAATTAATAAACTGAAGGAAGTTACAACGCCCGTCAGATCCCCATTGCCGCCGTCGAGAAAATTCCGGCCACCGTTTAATCTAATTCCGCCCAATGCCTGCCCCGTCGTGTAACCCTTCCCACACGTGGAGCACTGATGAAAACCGCCACTCGTGTGGGAACCGCAGGACGTGCAATTAGACGCTGGAATATCAGTCACGGCGGCGACAGCAGTTTTATTCCGGTGGCTCGATTTGTGGCCGCCGAGTCGTGAGAATAGAAGACGATTGACGGTGAGTGCGACGGGCTAAGTAATTTTCTTCTTATATACGCTTAATTTGAGAAATTGAGTATTTACGTGACAAGGGAAGAGAATTTTGATTAAGTGAAAACACGTTCCTTTATATGTATTTTATTTTAAAATAATTATATAAAATATCGAAAATATCCTTAACCCCCGATTTGAGATGACAAATTATGTTTGAAGTTGATAACTAGTGAAAATTTGAATTTGATGTTGTTATTGTTGAATTGGATGAGAGTTGCAATACATTCGCCTACTTGGTTTTAAGGTGTGATTATATGTACTTCTATGATCGAATTTGGTTGCATTTTGAGACTTCTTTTTTATTTTGAACCTCTAACTAGTTTTATTAAATTGAGTAGGTCGGATATAAATTGAAATACAATTCAAAATGTCTAATTAATAATGATAATTTGTCGTAATTAAAAATATTTTTAATTATTCAATTAGATAACATCCTTAGACAATGGAATGGATTAGGGACTTTTGATGTACCCTTTCATTAAGGAATTAAGGATTAACAGAATTACTTTATATTTATTCCACAACTCCCAGGGTTCATTTTGTATGGAGTAATTATTTTAAAATAAAAAACATAAATAACGCGTACCTTTCATAAAATTTTCTCTCATTTATGTTTCGCACGTAGATACTCGATACCCCAAATTCCACATATATAAGCACTACACACTATTCCTTCACTCCTCCACACTCAGTCACTTTTATTTTCCAAATTAGTCACTTTTATTTCATGAATTAAATTATGTGTATGAATTAAATTAGGATTAGGTCAGTAATTTGCAATACTTAGGAACCCCACTCATGCACTAAAAATCAAAGTAAAACCTCATCCTAAACATGCTTTCCATCTAAAATAACAAAGTTTCTGTTCATACAACTCAATTGCTACCTATAGAACCTCAATATGTCCAATACACGCTTAAACATCATCTCAGGATATTTAGAAAGAGTGAAGCAACTGGAGTAGATTTCAGAACATATTAACAATATGATTTGAAAGTTCCAGAGAAAGTAAAAAATTAAAATCTAAATCTCTACAATCTTTTCGGAAAAATTATTTTTTCAGGACCGCAACTTAGGGGTGTTTGCAAAAAGAGGACAGGGGTGTTTGCAAAAAGAGGACCGTAACTTTGCGGGCTAGCAAAATTAGGCCCGTAACTTTTTTTTTTCGCAATTTCAGGTCAAATTAGCCCAAATTTTTTTAACGTTGAACTAATTAAATCAAATCAAAATCACACAACTTATGCTTTAATAACTTAACAAAATATTGAAATTGTGAATAAAGAACTAACACCAACAAAACCACATAAGAAGAAAAGTGCAAACAAAGTTCAATATTATACTTGTAAAAGTTGAATTTCACTCCAATGATAGCGACCATATAAATAATTTAAAATGTAATTATCATACAATTATAATTTATCTAAAAGTATATTACTATTATCTTAAATAGTTTATTAAAGTGTGTTAATACATGCTTGCATATTGCATTAACAGAAAAGTTTATGAGACATGATTGAAATATGACTACCGTCAATACCCTTCAACTTGAAGAAAAATGAAAAAAATTAAATAAATAATATTACAAATTGAAAAATTATAAAAAAAATTAAACAAATAATGTTATAAAGTTAATAACCTTTCAGGAACTCAAGTGTCAAAAATCAAAAGATAACAAAATTTGGAGAATAATATAGCGCTCTCTCTGTTTCAATCTCAGTGTAGAATAATATAACGCTCACTCTGTTTCATCTCAGAGTATGAAATTATTGTGAAATAAATATGTAATTAATAAATATCTAAATAATTATCTTATGAGTATTTCTTAACGAAGGTACAACACAAACTCAATTAATAAACAGAATTACGCTTTTTTTTGGCCATGGAAATTCAACGCAAATTTATGGAGCTTCAGCGATAATAACTTGTACCAGCTAAATCTTATCAAAGGATATTTCATGTTTTCTGAAATGGGCCTAATTTTTCAATTTTTGTTGGGCTAATTTAATTTCTTCGCGGATAAATACCCCACATATTATGTATTCACCCCACCCCCATTTATATTTTGAACTAATAAGTAAAGAAAACTATACTACTATTGTGTGATGAGTTCACCCTACCCTTAAACAAAAAAATAAACAGATTTTTTGCATTCCTCTTTCCACCCAAAATATAGTATTTATTTGTAATTGATTATTCTTCATATTATTATTGTTTAATTTAACCATATTGTTGAGTTGTAATGAAAATATTTGCAGTGTATTTCGTTTTCGAGATTTTTATTTTTTTTTACAAAAAATTTGTTTTGCAAAAACTCAGCACTGGTTCGACCGAGTTTTGTGAGATTTTTCGAAAAAAAGCTCCACGTTTTGACTCAAAACTCGGCCAACTTTTTCACGTTTTGACTCAAAACTAAACCAACTTCTCCAATTTTTTCACTTTTTCACGTTTTGACTCAAAAAAGTGATTTTTTTTTTTTTTCGAAAAATCTCACAAAACTCGGCGAATCAATGCTCAACGCGATTTTCGTAAAAAAAAAAACTCGAAAATGAAATACAGGACACATATATTGCGTAGTGACTACTGCGGAAAGTTTGAAGGCTTTGGTGTGCGATAGGAAAAAAAAATTAAAAAGGAAGAAAAATTAGAATTTACCAGTAAGGAGAGTAATTTTGAAAAATAAGATAGGAGTGAACTCATGTAAGAGCGGTGAAAGAAAAAAATTGGGGGCATTTATCCGTGGCGCGCCTTCGTTTAGTAATAGCCCAAATTTTATTTCAATTGGGCTTATATTATATTGGACTTGGGACTCTAGGCTAGAAGAATTATGATTTTTTTTGAAATCTCGGGTATCCGATTCAAGGATCAGTATCCGATTCAAGGACCGACTAATTTCGGGGGATCAATTCCACCGCCCACTTGCGGGAGTCCCGTTTAAAGTCAGAGTATCCATACTCATATTTCCCAAACCTACACCACTAGGACAACTCCTTGAAATTTAGAAGAATTATGATTTAATGTTTTTCCTTTTTTTTTTTTTTTTTTGAAATTTAGTACTCTCCCTGTAACTTTAAAAGTGATAAAATTATATTTACGACATTATAATGATTAAGTGAATTAATTAAGACAAAACGATCATTTCATTTAGAAAAATTAAATTCATGCAATGTAATATTAAGATATTTGAGACAAAAATAGTTAAAAGGAAGAAGTTACTATATTTTTTATTTTTTTTTAAATATTCAATTAAATCTGGAATAGAGTATAATTATAAAATTTTGAAATATTTAGATGAACACCTTACACTTACACCTTGAAAATATTTGTCTTATACTCCCTTGTTCAATTATATACTATCTATTTAATTTTTGTGAATTGCTTCACTGTATTATACATATGTATATTCAATTATATACTTCATCTGTCCACCAAAAGTGTGCTCACTTTTTTTTATATGTATTTTTTAAAAAATCATATTTTAATTATAAAGAATATATTTAATATAATGAGTATAAAATATATTTGGTAGATACTCAATCTTGTTAGTAAAGTAGAAAAAATATTCAAAAGTTAACTATTTAAATAGAATAAGCACGTTTTTTGTGAACCAAAAAAAGAAATGAGCACACTTTTGGTGGACGGAGAGAGTATTATTTATTTATTCATTTTTAAAGTTATGGATAATATACAACGGAACGAAATGAGTAACAATTGTTAGTAATTCTTAAAAAAAAATGAAAAAACTCAAACACATACATGGTCATATTTAGTTAGTAATATAATTTTAGATAAAAATTAAAACAATTAATAATGCAATTAAGAAAGAAAAAAGAAAACATGTTGATATATAATGTATGAGAGTAGTGTCTAGTGAATATGTGACAGGGTAACACGTGGCGAACTACTATACTAAATTGGGAAAAAAACGGTAAGGCACATAGTTAGAAGACTTATAGCAAGTAGATCCATAGAAATAAAAGAGTTGCAACCACACACAAAACAGGCGTTTAAATGACCAAGATACCCCTCCATTCTATCAGTTTTTTAATTGTATTGAAAAAAAGAAAATCAATTTTTTTTTGTCTTCCCAATGCATCTACCTCCCTAGTCCCTACTGCAAGTCACCGCCCTATCTCCACCTTTTCATTGAAGGTAGTCGGAGAATGCAGATGGATAACACGCCGGAGACCGACGATATGAATACACGGGGAAGTCGGCCAGTTTGTGAAAATTCCATTTTAATTCCGATCACGAGATGGCAAACAAAGGGCTGTGAAGAATGGATGTGAGAACTCCATTGATTTATTGAGTTGTATGAAGAAAACTTTGTTTGAGTGCAAATAATATCCTTTGAGAAGTCGCCCAGAAAAATCGTGCACGGGCTCTGCGGCGCCGCCTAGTCAGCCGCCGTTGAGCACTTTTTTTTTTTTCGTGAAAGGAGATGCTCGTCCCCTCATTCTTAAGGTCGTCTGTCGAGCCTGAAGAGGTCCAGTCGCTGCTGTCAAGAGACGCATTTTTCAGGCGACGGTGACGACGACATAACGGGCTACGAGGGCGGCCAGATTTTGTGCTTTGTGGGGGTGGCCTGATTTGGAGCTTTGCCGACTCTGTTTCTGAGGGTGAGGAAAATTAGGTTTAATTTCTGTATTCTTTTTTGGGCCTGGATACTAATTATAAGTCCAATAAGCAATAACTCAAGTTTTTAATATCTGGCCCAACAATTAATTATTCAAATTGCCTAACAATTGAATCTGAATGTTAAGAAGGATGGGAACAATCAATCACAAAATTTAATTTAGAATTTACATAAAAGTTACTAAACTCTACACCCTAATTAATTACAATCTCGTGTTCAATCTTGAAACGCTTAGTGTTCAATTTTTTTAGTTTTAATAACTTATGTAATATTTCAATTCAATTTAAGTTTATTAACTTATGTAATATTCAAATTTAATTTATGTTTTAAGTTTAGTAACGTATATACAATTTAAGTTTAGAAAATTTATGAAATATATAAATTCAATTTATATATTTAAATTTAGTGAATGTTTGATTCAATTTCAATTTAAAATTAAGTTTAGTACCTTATGCAATATTTAAATTTTCAATTTAGACTTTAGTACTTTATAGGATATTCAATTTATATATTTAAATTTGATGAACGAATAATACAATTTAAGTTTAGTATCTTATGTAATATTAAAATTTAATTTAGAATTTAAGATTTTGTACTTTATTTTAGTATCTTATGGAATATTCAATTTATATATTTAAATTTAGTGAATGAATAATTCAATTTTAATTTCAATTTTAGTTTTAGTTTTGTACCTAATATTCAAATTTTCGTTTTAGAGTTTATGGTTTAGTACCTTACATGATACCCCTCATTACATTTTTTTCTTACACATTGTTTAGAAAATGTAATATTCAAACTCAATTCAATTTAAAGTTTACATAAGTTACTAAACTCTAAATCCTAAATTGAATTTGAAAATTAGGAAGATTCAAACTCAATTTCAATTAATGTTCTAGTAGTTTATGTAACATTCAATTTCAATTTAAGTTTTAGTAAATATTCAAACTCAATTTAGGTTTAAGGTTTATATACTAAACAAAATGAAAAGTATGGATATGAAAAAAAAAGTATGTGCTAAATTTAATAACAAAATGAAAAATTAGGCTACTTAATTTATCGATCTATTTTCACTTTATTGGTTGAAGTTAGGCTACTTAATTAAGAATGTTGTTGCTAATTTTTCATTTATTTATATCAAATTGTTAGTTTATTGAATAGCAAAATGATTACTCTTGAAAAAAGTAATATATATGGTTGCTAATTGATACCATACATCGTTATCAATTAACTAACAATTTGTTCTAAAGAAAATTAGGGGAGGAGAAACTATCTTTTATGTACTCCCCTGATTATGAGAAACCAACGACACGTTTTAACATACTCCGCCAATAATTGAACATATTCTGAAATAAGTTGAACTTGGTGTATAAATTTTGAATTTTATTGCAATTGTTTTTGAACATTTCACAGGACCCAATTATGAGATGCAACCAGAATGGAGGAAGACTGAAAAACAAATGAAAATTAAACTTTAAATTAAATTTGAGGTACTAAACTTAAATTGAAATTGAGATTGAATTATTCATTAAATTAAAATATATAAATTGAACCCAGACCTAAGGTATTAAACCGTAAATCCTAGATTGAAAATTTTGAATATTAAATTAAAATTGAATTATCCATTCATTAAATTTAAATATATAAATTGATATTGTATAAATTACTAAACGATATATAAAGTACTTAGCCCTACCCCTAATAAGATTAAATAATATAAATTTAGTTTTGATGATCAAAACTATATCTGTAATCTAAGTGTTAGGATATAATTTGTAATCTAATAAATAGGTTACCTAAGTTGTTTTACAAAGCCTAGTAGATAGCATAGAATGTCTAAGTCTTAATCAAGTCTTAATCACGCGGAATCAACTGTATATCAGTTAATCAAGGAAACTTTGACGAGAGAACTCTATCGGCAGACCTCAAGAACATTCAAGCATTCTAAAAGCCTTTCGAGTTCTAAAGAGTACTTTTGTTAGATGGAGTGAGTACAACTTATTTCTAAATTACTAAACCGTATATAAAGTACTTAGCCCTACCCCTAATAAGATTAAATAATATAAATTTAATTTTGATGATCAAAACTATATCTGTAATCTTAGTGTTAGGATATACTCCCTCTGTCCCACAATTGTTTGCACTATTTCCTTATTCGTCTGTCCCACAATTGTTTGCACTTCCTAAAAAGGAAATTTTTTCATAAACTCCACCCTCACAAAATTCACATATTTACACAAAATGTCATTACTTTTACACTTATTCCAACCACTTTATTTACTTTATTCATATAAGTTTACAAAATTACCCATCAACACTCCACTTATTACACCTTTTTCTTAATAAGTGTGCCCACAAAGTGGTGCAAACACTTCCGGGACGGAGGGAGTAATTTGTAATCTAATAAATAGGTTACCTAAGTTGTTTTACAAAGCCTCGTAGATAGCATAGAATGTCTAAGTCTTAATCATGTGGAATCAACTGTATATCAGTTAATCACGGAAACTTTGACGAGAGAGCTCTATTGGCAGACCTCAAGAACATTCAAGCATTCTAAAAGCCTTTCGAGTTCTAAAGAGTACTTTTGTTGGATGGAGTGAGTACATTTTATTTCAATTACTGTATTTTTTATATATATTGTGTAAATTTCTTTTTAATTCAATAGTTTTAGTCTTTTAGATAATTTTAATTCTCACTTATTTTTAAATTTGTAGATTTTAAATTAATTTTTTTAATTTAAACATATTTAAGATATTCTTTTTTTTAACTAGTAGATAAGTTTTACATTTTTATTTATTTTTTGGTATTTTAAATTAATTGATAAGAACATGCGCTAAAACTGGTAAAACAAAAAAAGTATGTGCTACATTTGATTAAAAATGAAAAGTATGGGTATAAAAAAAAAAGTTTGTGCTAAATTTAATAACAAAATGAAAGGTTAAGCTACTTAATTTATCGATCTATTTTCACTTTATTGATAGAAGTTAGGCTACATAATTAAGAATGTTGTTGCTAATTTTTCATTTATTTATATGAAAATTGTTAGTTTATTTAATCGCAAAATGATTACTCTTAGAAAAAGGAATATATATGGTTGCTAATTTGACTAACAATTTGTTCTAAAGAAAATTAGCAACCACGAGAAACCATCTTTTATGTCAACTGCACATGTTAACGTACTCCGCCAACAATTGAACATATTCTGAAATAAGTTGAACTTGGTGTATAAATTTTGAATTTTATTGCAATTGTTTTTGAACATATCACATGACCCAATTATGAGATGCAACCAGAATGGAGGAGGACTGAAAAACAAATGTTTATGTATCTAATCCGTCTTTAAATCTCAATTTTTTTTGTAGTGATCATTGTTTATTAATTTACAAGATATATGGAGGCAAGAAGGAAAATTAAGGAGACCGTGACCCAAATCTCACGGGGCGGGGCGGGTGCCCACGGGTCGGGTCAATACTGCCATCCCTAGTTTAGTTCCTAGAGTTAGGGTTTAGTGTCTTATATGATATTTTGTTTATATACTTAAGAATTACCATTTTAATTTAAATTTAGTAACTTATGTAATATTCAAATTTAATATAGGGTTTATATGGTTTAGTACTTCACAAAATGTAATATTCAAACTCAATTCAATTTAGAGTTTACATGAGTTATTAAACTTTAAACCCTAAATTGAATTTAGATATTAAGAAGGAAGAGGTCAATCATCTGAAATGATTAATTACAAAATAAACTTTATCTTTTGTCACAGTATTCAATCTTGCAACACTTAATGTTCAACCTTGCAACACTTAGTGTTCAAATTTTTAGTTTTAGTAACTTACTTAATATTCAAACTCAATTTAAATTTAAATTTTAGTAATTTATGTAATATTCAATTTCAATTTAAGTTTTAGTAAATTATGTAATATTCAACTCAATTTTAATTTAAGTTTTTATAATTTATGCAATATTCAATTTAAATTTAATATTTTTAATAGTATATATTTATTTTGGAATTTAAGTAAATTATGATTAATTTAATTTAAAAAAAAAAAACTCAAAACTATGCATAATAAAAATTATTATTAGGTGGTCAAATAACCCTTTTTTTTTAATACGCATAATAAAAATTAAAAAAAAAAATCCAAAAAGGCTGGTCGGACTTCAGCGGTGGTGGTGCATACCACCGGCGATTCCGGTTTGTTTTCTGTTACACTGAATTCGTCGTCGAAATTCCCGTCGCCGGTGGCTCTTTCTCTTACCTTCGAATTGAATTGGGGGATTTTCTTGCTTTTATTGCTGCTGGGAATATTCTGTTAGAAGGGCTTGTTGGGTTAGGGCGTTCTTGGTCATCAAATTGAAAATATATATTTTCACCTTTTAAAAAAAATCGACGGCTCGAGGCTTTATCCGGCAGAGCGACGACGAGGTCATAAAATCTTCTCGGCTTTAGATTAGCATCAAAATCAATTTACGACAAGTAGCCATCCGTCTCAACGCCCAAAAACAGAAAAAAAAAAAAAACCCACTGCACCTCGACGTCTGCCTCAACGACGCTGCCGCCATGGGAGTTGCTCAACGTAACATTGAGCAATGGAGTGGATAAGGTTGTGGAGGAAGAAGACTGTGTGTCTGTGTTGGATGTCTAATTTGGAGGTGATGTAGATTTGAAAAGACGTATAGAGAGGAGAGAGGGAGTACAGTCTGCAAAATAAAATAAAGTAAGATGAAGGGTATTCTTGACCATTCAACACCCTTTTTGTGTCTAGTTGTTATAAGGGATTTTGAATGTTTATAGTTGCTATAGGTTGAGAAACTATGTATGCCATAGTAGATAATCTCTACTAAATTTGGGTCACGCACCAAGTGCCACGTGTCCTTCCTAGGTTCATAGATTAGCAAGTATCGGTTGCTATACACGTGTCCATGCCACCATGGCTTATGGAACTATGTGCTACATACATGAATGATGAATCACTCATTTGATGTTTCAAATTCCCTCGATCTAGTGAAAGTTACCATTAGATTCGGGAACGGGGTTAAAAAATATGATATACTCCCTCCGTCCGCCTATAAGTGTTACGTTACTTTTTGGCACAGAGATTAAGAAAAGTGATTAAATAATAGGTATAGTACAAGTGATGTGATTGAGAGATGAGAGAGATAGAGAGAAAAAGTAAGATATAAAGTGAAGTGTAAGAAAAAGTACTTACCAAAAAAAGTATGGGAAGCTTATAGACGGACGGACCAAAATGGTAAAATGGGAAGCTTATAGGCGGATGGAGGGAGTAATAAATTGATGTATTAGAGATATACGGGAATGATATAATGCCCACCGGTGGGCACAAATTTTATGCCCACCGCTTACGTGGCAATGCCACATAATATATTTTGTATTTCATATTTTTAAATTATTCCCACTTTACATCATAAATCTTATCTTTTCATGTAAATAGGATTAAAAAATAAATCATACCTAAAAAAAAAATACATGATTTTTAAAATAAATTAATTTATAAAAATAACAATAATACATGATTTATAAAATAAACAACTTTAACAATGTATGAAATAAATCATTTTATCATAATAATTTTTTACTGTTATGCGTAAATAATTTAATTTTGTGAAAAAAAATATTTAATACTCTAATACATAATTTATTTACGGAAGATGTTTCAATATAATTTATATTGCAAACTTATTCATTTAAAAATGATATACTCTAATCTAAAGTTTTTTTAAAATAAATTTGGAAATACTTTTGGAATGGTTATCATTTTTTAAAAATATTTTTTAGTTTTTCAAAATAACTTTTAATTTTTTAAATAATAATTATTGTATTTAATTATTAATAAATATTCAAAATAACTTTAAAATTGATTTAATATAATTTTATTTACTAAACATCGATTAATTTTTTAAAATATAATTTTTGTTTATATTTTTTTTAATCCTAGGAAAGATAAAATTTATGATTTAAAATAGGAATAATCTAAAAATATGGAATAAAAAATATATTATGTCTTTATGTGGCATTGCCACGTAAGCGGTGGGCATACACCGGTGGGCATTATATCATTTCCGTAGAGATATATAATTGAGAGAAAAAAAAATATAATGAAATACAAGAAATGATAGTTTGTCTAAAAAGGAATGAATAGTAGTTGGTACAGACAAAATTGGATAGTTTTTACTGGGACGGATGCAGTATTTATTTTGTCCTAATATATAGTTCCATTTAATTTTTATAATGTGTATAATGTTAAAATTACGGATGCGGTAATATTAAATTTGGGTTTTACAGCAAGTGACACGTGTCAATATTAAATTTGGGTTGTACATCAAGTGCCACGTGGCAATATTAAATTTGGGTTGTACATCAAGTGCAATATTAAATTTGGGTTGTACATCAAGTGCCACGTGGCACTCTATTCTTCTTACGTCTGTAAGATTAGCAGGTATCCAGTTGCTATCAACATGGCATGTCACGTGTCCCTAACCCTAACAACGTGTCCCTAACCCTAACAGTGTGAATTCAACTTTTACATGAATTATAATTACATTTAAAAAAATTATAATTACTTAGATAAATTATTTTTCAATTTTCTTTAAGTCGAAGAGTATTAATGCAAACATGTATTAACACACTTTAAGAAACTATTTAAGATAATAATATTTTTAGACAAATTATAATCTATACAATTATAATTTAAATTTTCCATGTCACTGAGAACTCTCGAATCAACGAGTGTTCACAATGTATCAGGTCGTCGAAAGTTAGTGGTGTTACTCTTATCGTTGAGGATAATCTTCCATTTTCGAATTAAGTCGTCCAAAGTTTAGCACATGATATTTCCAGCTCTTCAGTCAAATATTATAAATTGAGTAGGTCGGATATAAATTGAAATACAATTCAAAATGTCTAATTAATAATGATAATTTGTCGTAATTAAAAATATTTTTAATTATTCAATTAGATAACATCCTTAGACAATAGAATTACTTTATATTTATTCCACAACTCTCATAGTTATTTTTTTTTTTTGGAGTAATTATTTTAAAATAAAAAATATAAAGTATGCGTACCCTTTCATACCCCAAATTTTCGCCACGTAGATACTCGATACCCCAAATTTAACGTATATAAGCAGTACTATTCCTTCACTCCTCCACACTCAGTCACTTTTATTTTTCAAATTAGTCACTTTTGTTTCCTGAATTAAATTGTGGCTATGAATTCTCCGGTACCTCTGTCGCGCCGCCGCCGCAGAGACGGTGGTCCTGATTCCTCTACAAGTTCTAAACGCTTGAAACAGGTACCGGAAGAAGATTACTTCACCACCAAAAGCGGCGGCGACGCCTCTTCCTCCGTCGAGGGTGTACCGAAACCGTCTCAGCCGCCGTCAATCGTCGATTCTCATGACTGCAGTGTATGCGGTAAGAGTTTTCCGTCGTACCAAGCGCTCGGCGGCCACAAATCGAGCCATCGGAATAAAACTGCTGTCGCCGCCGCCGTGACTGATATCCCGGCGTTTAATTGCACCTGCTGTGGTCCCCACACGAGTGGCGGTTTTTATCAGTGCTCCACGTGTGGGGAGGGTTACGCAACGGGGCAGGCATTGGGCGGCCACATGCGTAAACATTTCGTCGGCGGAATTAGCTTAAACGCTGGCCGGAATTCTCCCGACGGCAGCAATGGCTCTGCAAGCTACTCCGGCAGCGACGGCGATTTTGATTTGAATAAGCCGCCTCATTCTCCCGGGCTTGATTTGACACTTAAATTGTAGAATTTTTTCCATTTTCTTGGGAAAAAATTAAATAAAATTGTTAGGTAATGGAATGGATTAAGGCCTAAAATGTAGTTTAGTTGTTGTACCTTTTATTAAGGAACTAAAGAATAAGATAATTTATTTATATTTATTTCAGAAAAATTCTACACCGTTCATTTTTCTTGTGTTAAAATATTATGAGATACAGAGAGTACTAATTTATTCTCCAAATTTTATAGTCTTTTAATTTTTGACACTTTCTGCTGCTGTTAACTTTATAACATAATATATTTAAATTGTTTCATATTCTTTTAATTTGGAACATTATTTTTATAGATTTTTAAAATTTTTAATTTTTTTTTAATTCTTTTCATTTTTTCTTCAAGTCCAAGAGTATTGAAATTATAAACCATTTAAGATGATAATATTTTGGATAATTTATAATTGTATGATAATTATAATTGAAATTCTCCCATTACAAATAAAATTCTTTGAAATTGGGCCTAAAAAGGTGTAATTCAGTTTATAATTAATTGAGTTTGTGCTTTGTATCTTTCATTAAAAAATAAGATAATTACTTAAATATTTATTAATTACATATTTATCTCATAACAATATATTTCATATTTAAATAGATGAAACAGAGATAAAACAGAGAGCGAGAGAGCTATATTACTCTCCAAATTTTGTTAGTCTTTTAATTTTTGACAATTTAGTTTAGAGAAAGAATTCAACTTTTAGATAAATTATAATTTTTTTTTAATTTTCTTCAAGTCGATGAGTATTAACTGAATTTAGTCATCGTCCACACTTCATCATCATCATGTCTTGTAAACTTTCCCATTGCTCTTGTTTCCTGTGTGAAATTCAATTTTTATTTCATAACAACGTCACAATAAATATTCTACTATGAGATGAAACAGAGATAACTTACTCTGAGATAAAAACAGAGAACCCTGTATAATTCTCTAAAATTTTATTGTCCTTTAATTTTTGACACTTCTTGAAAAGTTGTTAACTTTATAACATTATTTATTTAAATTGTTTCATAATATTTCAATTTGTAATATTATTTATTTAATTTTTCTTCAAGTTGAAGGGTATTGACTTCATGTAGTCATCTTTCATCGTGTCTTTTTCAAACTGAAGGAGTGTTAAATAGAACTATGATGAAGTGCTACTCTCACTTATTCATTCTTTAAATCGATTATTAGCTTGACTAATTAATTAGTTAATTAAATAGTTATTTAGTTCTAAATTTTTTCCATTTTATTGGGAAAAAATTAAATAAAATTCTAAACGTTTGGCCTAAAAAAAAAAAGGAGTTCCGTTTATTAATTGGGTTTGTGGGTTTAAATATTTATTAATTACATATTAAACTCATAACAACATCACAATAAAATTTTGAGATGAAACAGAGGGAACGTACTCTGAAATAAAACAGAGAGCCATATATAATTCTCCAAATTTTGTTGTCCTTTAATTTTGGACATTTCAATTCCTGAAAAGTTGTTAATTTTATAACATTATTTATTTAATTTTTTTTTTTCATTTTTCTTCAAGTCGAAGAGTATTGACTTCATGTAGTCATCTTTCATCATGTCTTCTCTAGGACTGAAGAAGTGCTACTCTCATTCTTTAAGCGGTTATTACTTATTAGCTTAACTGATTACTTAGTTAATTAAACAGTTATTTAGTTCTAAACGTTCAGATTAGTATATTAGGGTTGCAGTTTGTAATTCTATCATTTTCTATTCAATTTAAAAACTTTCAATTCAATAAACACAATATGTACTTTTATTCAAATTTCAATCTACAAATGTTAACATGTCTTGTAAACTTTTCTAACACACTTTAATAACCATTTAAGATAATAACAATATATACTTTTAGATAAATAATTATAATTGTTTGATAATTACATTTTAAATTAATTAAGGTCGCTATCATTGGAGTGAATTTCTAACTTTTACAAGTAAAATGTTGAACGTTGCCTGCACCTCTTCTAATTTGGTTTTGTTGGTGGTGTTGTTTATCACTCGCCCTCTCCTCACAATTGAATTTGTGTCGAGATTTCAGCTTCGACGCTAGGTTAGGATTATAGTTATACCTAGTTTAAATCTAATTAAACCCTAAAAAAAATGAACACGTTAAAGAAATGTTTAATTAATTATATAACAATTTTTTGCATTTAAATCATTTGAATATATTTATAATTATTTTAACGCTAAAATTAAATTAAAATAATTGCACATTTTTTGTTCTATAAAAATTCCTCTTTACCAACATTTTAAAAAAAAAAATCCATTTCCATTAATGGGCAATCTTTAGAATTTTGGCGGTTATCTAGAAAGCAACCTCCCTGAGCCACGTGTGCAATGATTGACTATAACTATCTTTATCACTCCCAACCTAAGCTTTATCACTAAAACTTAAATTTCCACAAATACCCCCATTCATTTTCTTTTATATAATTCTTTTTCTAATAAGTGAGGGATTGGAATATAACTCTTTTTTTTAAAGGGGAGATGTAAGTCAATGAATACATTTGGGTTACAATATTTTAGTGAAAAATTGTACTAACACCAAAACTGATTAAAATCAGTATATTATTTTAAAATAATTAAAATTAATTTAGATTCACCTTTTGTTCTATTAATAATTGATTATGCACTTTGGAATATATTGTAAAAATAATTAAAATCAAGAAAGTTGACAGAATGTAAATTAATGGTAAGGTAACTTTATTTTGTAGTAAAATAATTAATACTCTATTTTTTAATATACAATTGATAGTATTTAAAAAACATACAAAATGTAAATTAATGGTAAGATAAATTACGATTTTATGATCTTTTGAAGTATAATATTTTTTTAAAAAGTACGTGAACAGTAAATAATGAAAGATGAACACTAAATATGAAATGTTCTTTAGGACGGATTGTGTACTATTAACTTGTTGAGAAAATGATAAGTACATTTACAATCAAATATTAGGAGCCATCATTATAGAGATAATATTTTTTTTACATAGATTATTTTGTGCAAATATAGATATATATAGACATAGTTATAGAGATTTTTGTGCAAATATAGATATATATAGTTATAGAGCTAGAAATAAATTAAAAAGGATTATATATACTTCCCGTCCCAAGATTATTTGCACGGTTTGATCGGCACGTTTTTAAAAAAAAGTGAATTTAGTGGTTGATGATGTAACATAAAGGAGGGGTATTTTAGGTGATTTAGTGAGGTATAAAGTGAATATGATGAGGTGTAAAGTAAAATGTATGTAAAAAGATGGTGACAATTTTGAAAATAAAATGATGTTGGGGGTATTAATTTTGTATAGTATTTCCAAATTAAGAGTGTGCATGCAAGTAATTTTTGGAATGTCCAAGTAGAGAAAGTGTGCAAGTAATCACGAGACATAGGGATTAATATGGTAACAAATTTTGTTAAAAGAAAAAGAAAAAAGGTGAGCAAAGCCAATTAAAGGGGTAGTTTGGTCACCAAAATGATGAGAGAGTGTGAAGTGAGTGATAAGTTCACCGCTGGGAAAGGGAGGCATGTACTGGAAGACGACACGTACTGACACGTGTACACTTGCAGTGTTTGGGACACGTGAAATGCAATGTGCAATGTTGATAGCAACCGGATACCTGTTAATAGAGTGCTACGTGGCACTTGGTGTGTAACCCAAACTTAATATTGCCACATTCTTTATTAACTCGCCACATGTTATCATAGACTTATAGTGACATTTTGTAATACTAATACATTATTCGTTTTCCTTTTTTTTTACGTATTTCTTTTTTTTTTTTAAATACATATTTCATCATACCTATTTTATTCTCTCTATACTTTATCTTTTTATACTCTCTCCATCATCAAAAGTATGCTGCTCACTTTTTTTTTATTTATTCATAAAAAATATACTTATTTTTTTTTATGAAAAAACAGATATACTTAAACGGACATAGAGAGTAATAAAATATGGAACATCTTTTTAAAAGGAAATGAGTAATAAAATATATTATACTCCCCTGTATCTGTGAAAGTTACCCATAAATTTTGAATACAGTTTAATAAATATAATACTCCCTCCGTCCAATTTTATTATGCCCACTTTTTCGGGCACGGGTTTGAATGAATATTGATTAATTTATTCATAAAGTAGATAAGTTGAGGGTATGATGGGGTATTGTGGGGTCCATTTGTAAATAAATGATTGTTTATGAATAAAGTGAATGACAAAGTGGGTAAATAAGTGATGATAGGAGGGTGGAGATAAAGTAGTATGAATAGTGTTGTTTCCTTTTTGGTAGGCGTGTGCACCGATCCAGAATCGGAATCTTAAAAAAATTCGGACCGAGGACCGGACCGGACCCGTAAATTCCGGTCCGGGTTTGGACCGTTTCAGACCTTTTTTTTTTTTAATTCCTTAGTGTATGAGAAGAAGTGGAAAGTGGATCACATTTTTTTAAAGATCTATAAATTTCTTTTGCCCTTTCTATTGATGTACTTTCGTCCCTATGTTGGAGGTAGCAACTCTTCGAGTTCTTCATTAGTAAGGGCATCAACCGATTGATCAAAAACACCGGTATTCTTTTTGGTTGAGATTGTGACTGATCCATCTAAAATTTTGAAACAAGAAATTAAAAATAATTATTACGATTATAAGTATAGAGTAAAATAAGTTAAACCTTCTCAATAACTCAAGAAAACTTACATTGCAAGAAGATTGGGTGGAGTATTCCGTTGCCCCGACTCTATTACCTTCTCAAAATGGGTGAGTCACAAGTCACAACTACAACAATCAAACACTCACACTGTTACACAAACAATTGCAAGGTGGACGCAGGTCGACGGCGTGGTGGCCACTGGACGAGCTGAACGCAAAGAAAGAACGGAGTTGAACGCAAAGAAAGAACGGAGTTGAATGCAAAGAGTAGGAGTGGAGAATGGAGATTGGAGAAGGGTTGTCGCGGTTGGGTGAGCACCGTTTCAAATAAAGGTTGAAAGAATTTTGAGAATGGTAAAAAATGGGAATTAGGTTTAAGAAAGTGGAAGAAGAATGAGATTTGTAATTCAAATAATAATAAAAAAAAAATGTAAATCCGGTTTCCGGTCCTGGACCGGAACCCGGAATCTTAAAAAATTTCGGACCGAGGACCGGACCGGAATCTAACCGGTCGGTCCGGTTCCGATCTTTTTTCCGGTCCGGTTTTATTTGCACACTCCTACTTTCCGGTTCCGATCTTTTTTCCTGTCCGGTTTTATTTTGCACACTCCTACTTTTTGGTATGGACATAATAAAATTGGACAATCAAAAAAGGAAAGTGATAATAATGAAATTGGACGGAGAGAGTATTATACTAATAAGTAGATGTAATGTGATTAAGAGAAAAAAGTATAATAAGATTTGAGAGGGTGGTTTGTAAAAAATGTAGATAACTTTCACCGGTATAAATAAAAAGGAAAGTTGAATACCTTTATTGAGACGGAGGGTGTAATAATATAAATATTTACATTATAAAAATAAATGAAATTATATTGAGACAAAATAAATACTACTCCCTCTGTCCCACAATTTGTTTGCACTTACCTAAAAAGGAAACTTTTTCATAAACTCCATCTTCACAATATTTACATATTTACACAAAATGTCATTACTTTTACCCTCAATCCAATCATTCACTTTACTTTATTCATAAAATTTACAAAATTACCCCTCAACACTTCACTCATTATGCATTTTTCTTAGTTTGCGTGCCCATAAAATGGTGCAAACAATCCTGGGACGGAACGGAGGGAGTATAAAACATCATTTTAAAAGGAAATGAGTGATTCATGTATGTAGCACATAGTTCCATAAGCAATGGAAGTATGAACACGTGTATAGCAATCGGATACTTGCTAATCTGTGGACAGAGTGCCACGTGGCAATTGGTGTGTGACTCAAATTTGATAATTGCCACATTCTTTAGTAGCTTGCCACATGTTACCCTGTCACGTTTTTTCTATAATATTCTTTTTTTTTTCTTTCTGAATTGCATTATTAATTATTTTAATTATTGTCTTAAAAATATAAATTACAATACTAACAAAATATGACCATGTATGTGTTAATGTTAATCACTCTATTCCGTACTATATTTCCCATAACCTTTAAACACACAAATTAATAAAAAATATAATAAAATAATAAATATTATACATGCAATGTAATGAACAGAAAGAAAATTATGAATAAAAATTTCTTCTATATACGGAGTAATTTTTATTTATTTTTAAATAAAAAAGAATTGATGGACCGAAATTTAACTCATTTTTAATAAGTGGAGATTTAAACAATTTTCCTACGTATATATCTTTGTCCCCTATAAATAAAAAAGAAAGTTGAATATTAACTTTTATGGAGACGAAGGGTGTAATAATATAAATATTCACATTATAAAAATAAATGAAATTATATTGAGACAAAATAAATATAAAACATCATTTTAAAAGGAAATGAGTGATTCATGTATGGAGCACATAGTTCCATAAGCAATGGAAGTATGAACACGTGTATAGCAACCGGATACTTGCTAATCTGTGGACAGAGTGCCACGTGGCACTTGGTGTGTGACATGTTACCCTGTCACATTTTTTCTATAATATTCTTTTTTTCCTTTCTCAATTGCATTATTAATTATTTTAATTATTGTCTTAAAAATATAAATTACAATACTAACTAAATATGACCATGTATGTGTTTGAGTTTTTTTTTTTTAAATTGTGAAAACAAATGTTAATCACTCTAATCCGTACTATATTTCCCCTAACTTTTAAACACACAAATTAATAAGAAATATAATAAAATAATAAATATTATACATGCAATGTGATGAACAAAAAGAAAATTATAAATAAAAAAAAGTTTTATTTAAATAAAAATTTCTTGTATATGTGGAGTAATTTTTATTTTTTTTAAATAAAAAAAAGAATTGAGGGACCGAAATTTAACTCGTTTTTAATAAGTGGAGATTTAAATAATTTTCCTACGTATATATCTTTGTCCCCCTAATCGTATAAGATATAGTAAACCAATGGATATATTTGGGTGACAAAGACAATGACAAGATTTCAATTTCCCAGATAAGTGGTATTGTTTACAAGTTTTTCAAAAAAATAACTTTGTTTCTATTAATAGTTTTTTATACACTTTTGAATAACTGGTAAAAATAATTAAAATCAAGAAAGTTCAAAAAACTTTCTCATACCAATAATATACAATTGTAACTTTTGCAACTTGACGATAAACATAAAATAAGATGCATAATGTTATGGTAAAGTCTAGTATGCACTCGAGTGCATGCTGTGCACCCTAGTCTATGTGAATTTTTCAGTTTACTGACTTACACTTTTTGGTAAATGGTGTTGCACTTTTCAATTATTACTAAACATGTTATTATACAGTTTAATAATTGAAAAGTGCAACACCATTTACAAAAAGTGTAAGTCAGTAAAACTGAAAAGTGCAACATGGACTAGGGTGCATACTAGACCAACCCTAATGTTATAAGTGTTAAAAATTAAAAGATAATAAAATTTAAAGAATAATATAGGGCTCTCTCTGTTTCATAATAAAATTTGAAGAATAATATAGCGTTCACTTTGTTTCATAGTAGAGTTTTTTTTTTTTAAATCATGAGATAAATATATAATTAATAAATATCTATGTAATGCACAGCACATAAACTCAATTAATAAACTGAATTACGCTTTTTTAGGCCCAATTTCTTAGAATTTTATTTAATTTTTTCCAAGGAAAATGGAAAAAATTCTACAATTTAAGAGTTAAATCCAGGCCTGGAGAATGAGGAGGCGTATTCAAATCAGAGCCACCGTCTCTGCCGGAGTAGGTTGCAGAGCCATTGCCGCCGTCGAGAGAATTCCGGCCAGCGTTTAATATAATTCTGCCGACGAAATGTTTACGCATGTGACCGCCCAATGCCTGCCCCGTCGAGTAACCCTCCCCACACGTGGAGCAATGATGAAAACCGCAGGAGGTGCAATTGGACACCTGAATATCAGTCACGGCGGCGACAGCAGTTTTAATCCGGTGGCTCTTTTTGTGGCCGCCGAGCGCTTGATAAGACGGGAAACTCTTACCGCATACACCGCAGTCGTGAGAATCGACAATTGAATGTGGCTGAGACAGTTTCAGGACACAGTCGACCGAGGATACGGCGAAGTAATCTTCTTCTGGTACCTGCTTTAAGCGTTTAGAACTTCGGGATGAATCAGCGTCGCCGCCTCTGCGGCGGCGGTGCGGCGGGGGTACCAGAGAATTTTGGGCCATAATTTTAATTTGGGAAAAAAAGCGATGAGTGTTGAGGAGTGAAAAAGTGTTTATATACGCGAAATTGAGGAAATTAAGTATATACGTGGCGACGTTTGTATACACCTCCTGCTGCTATTAGGTATCTACGTGGCGAGGGGAGGATACACGTTTGTATACACCTCCTGCTGCTATTAGGTATCTACGTGGCGAGGAAGGATACGCTTTTGTATACATCTTCTGGTAGGTACACGTTTCTTATTTTTTTTATTTTAAAATAATTATATGAAATATAAATAATATCCTTATAACATATACTCTGTCCTATCTCATTAACCCTAGATATAAATGATGTCCACCGATTTCAGATGACGAATTATGTTTGAAGTTGATAACTACTGAAAATTTCAATTTCAATTTTATTTGCTTCATAAATTTTATATGCAATCTACTAGGTAAAGTGTCAATACATTTGTCAAAAAGCTTGATTTTAAGGTGATTATATGGACTTCTTCTATGATCGAATTGGTTGCATTTTTTTTCTTTTTATTTTGAACCTGTAACTCATTTGTATTGATTTCTCATATGTATTTATTAATTTCCTGTGTTTGATGGTTTTCATATTATTATATCATTTCTTTCACTCTGATAACATTTTAAGCAACAGATAATTTTATGTTTATTTGTATTTTGTAAAAAAAAAATTAGATATTGTAATTTTTCTTTTTGCTTTTTATTATTGTGTTAACATTTTTTACTTTTTGTGTTGTATTGATTTTATGCATTTATGTATAATCATTTTTATATACTATATATTATACTCCTATCATTCTTCTTTCTTTCTTAATATTTCATTCTTTCTACTGAAATTAATTCTCTTTTATTTTTTTTCCATTTTATTCACATTCAATTTTCTCAATATGGTTGAATAGATGAAGTAACTTTTATTTTTGAATTAAGGATTTCAAGAAATGTCAAAATATTCATTTTAGATTAATGGGAAAGTTTACAAGACATGATGAATTGTGGAAGATGATCACTAAATGCAGTTAATAACTTGAATTTTTATTAAAAAAATTATATTTTATATAAAATGTAATTATAATTTATCTAAAAGTTGAATTCTTTCTATGAACTAAAGTGTCAAAAATAAAAAAAACTAATAAAATTTGGAGAATAATATAGCTCTCTACTCTCTGTTTTATCTTTGCTTCATTTATTTAAGTATGAAATTGTTGTGAGATTAATATGTAATTAATAAATATTTAAGTAATTATCTTATTTCCTACTAAAAGGTACAATTGTACAAAGCACAAACTCAATTAATAAACTGAATTATACCTTTTTAGGTCCAATTTCAAATAATTTTATTTGTAATGGTAGTGACGTGGGTAATTACAATTGTAATTATCATACAATTATATATTTGGTAATATATGTTCCCTTCCACTGCTTCATCAATGATGACGTTGTACTTTTTTATTTGGAGAATAAAGTATTACTTTCTCTATTTCAACTCCCATTGCTCATTTTTAATTACGACAAATATTTTTAATTACGACAAATATTTTTAATTACGACAAAATATTTTTAATAATGATAATTTGTCTAAGGATGTTATCTAATTGAATAATTAAAAATATTTTTAATTACGACAAATTATCATTATTAATTAGACATTTTGAATTGTATTTCAATTTATATCAGACCCACTCAATTTATAATATTTGACGAAAGAGCTGAAAATACATGTGACGATATTGGCACCACAACTTTCAACGTTCTTTGAAATCTGTTCTATTTTTCGTAATGTCAATACTTTGACGCAATGTGAACACTCGTTGTTTCAAGAGTCCTCAGTTTTAAATCGAATTTTCAAATTTTTTGAATGACCTTCTCAATTACCAAAGTAATGGGAGTTACGTGGAGAATTTAAATTATAATCATCATACAATTATAATTTATCTAAAAGTATTATTATCTTAAATGATTTTTTTTCGTCATGCAAAAACAAGGAGTGTCAAATACAGTAGGCATGAGGATTGCCCAAATAACAAAGAAATGAAAAGCAAAATAATAAACACAGCTAAAAGAGAATCAAAAGGATAGAATTAGTGCTGATATAATATTATGATGCAGCTCCATTCTCGAAGGTTTTTGTGCATACTCTCCTAACAAAGCACCAGAACCAACTCCAAGTTCTGCCTTTAATTTTGTTTAGAATTTTCGTCTCCGAGTTTTCGAAAATGATGTCGTTTATAAAATTAAACAAATAATGTTATAAAGTTAACAATTTTTCAGGAACTGAAGTGTCAAAAATTAAAAGACTAATAAAATTTGGAGAATAATATAGCTCTCTTTTTCTCTGTTTCATCTCTGTTTCATCTATTTAAGTGTGAAATTGTTGTGAGATAAATATGTAATTAATAAATATCAAGCTAAGTAATTATCTTATTTCTTGAGTGGGGCTAATAACACCCCATAAAATGTTATATATACCCCAAATGTTAAACCCAACTCATTAAAATTTAAAATTCAAATTTTATTACTATACACACCCCAATTATTTCCTATTTACCCTTCAACCCTCTTAACTAATAAAAGTTAACTAAATCTTTAAAAATATATAAAATTTTAAATTTAATAACAAAAAAAAAATCAATAATACAATAAAATTAGTGTAAACTTTAAAAATATTTAAAAAAATCAGCTAAATTTTAAAAATCATTTAAAAATGGAACAATCAATTAATAAATTAAGAAAATAAAAAATAAAAAAAAAATGCAAAATAATAATAATTAAATCTAAATAAAATCTGAAAAATAAATCAAATAAAAAATTAAGGATTAACGATTATTTAAAAAAAAATAATAATAATAAAGAAAAATCAACTCAATATTAAATTAAAAAAATAAAATCTGTAAAAATAAAATAAAGCTAAATAAATTTAAAAATTTCAACTAAATTTTAAAAAATAATTAAATCAATTATATTTTTAATATTTATAATTAATTTAATTAATTCTTAAGATTTAGGTGATTTTTAATTTTTTAGATTTTATTTATCATTATTAGAATTCTTAATTTTAATTGATTATATTTTACGATATATTAAAAAAATTACGAATTTATTTATTTTTAATTGATTTTTTGAATTTTTTATTTGAATAATTTATTTTTTTCAGATTATTTTTTTTAAAAAATTGATTTATTTAAATTAATTAATTTTTTAAAATTTTATTAATCTTTTAAAATACTCTTTAGATTTTAATTAATTTTTTATTTTTTTTAAAAAAAAATTATCTTTAATTTGTATAAAGGCCATTAGTGATTTTACAATTATCTATTTCTCAATGAAAGTTACAAAACACAAACACAATTACGCTTTTTTAGTCCCAATTTCTAAGATTTTTATCCGTAATGGTAGTGAGGTGGAGAATTTCAATTGTAATTATCATACCATTATAATATTATCTTAAATGGTTGCATTAACAGTAATACTCTTGGACTTGAAGAAAAAATTAAAATTTTAAAAAATATATAAAAATAATGTTTCAAATTAAAAGGAAATGAAACAATTTAAATAAATTATGTTATAAAGTTAATAGCAATCCACTTTTAATGAGCTGAAAGTATCAAAAATTAAAAGACTACCAAACATGGATGGAGTTTTTGTGAGATAAATCGTTAAATTTGGGAAATTAAGTATCTACGCGTCAAAATATAACGAGGAGAAATATTTTATTAAGGTACTATACATTTTCAGGATACACGTATCTTATATTTTTTATTTTAAAATAATTATAAAATACCTAAAATGTCCTTATTAGATAACCTTTATAACCTCTCATTTCATTTTTCTTCCTGTTTCACCCACCCCTATAATTGTTAATTGTTTTGAAATCAGCGTCGTTATCGTTCTTCCTCTCATTTTATTACATGTTTGATAATATAAGTTGCCCTCTTCTGCATCATCGACGATGACGACGTCGTTCTTTTTATTAATTTTTATCTTATACATCTCTATTTTACTATTGTACTATCGTAGACAAGTATGGAGTATTTGTTAATTGTTATCTTATTATAGTACATGTTTATTTTACAATTGTAGATAAGTACGGAGTATTTGTTAATTTTTTATCTTAGGTACATCTTTATCTTAATATTACATACAAGTATTTATTAAATTTTTATCTTTTATACATCTTTTATCTTATTATTTCATACAGGCAACACATCTTTATCTTATCACATGATATTTTTTTTTTCAATTTTTTCTATTTGAAATTATAGTCCATCTTTCTTATAATATAAAAATGGGAAATTCTCAAATGCACCATGGCACCAAACCTGATTTGGTGCACATGCTTTTGTCCTTATTCTTCCACCCTCATTTATTATCCAATTCTCTCTCACTTATTATCCAATTTTCTCTACTTAGAGTTATAACTTCAATTTTTCTTCACTTATTAATTAATTAATTTACAATTCTCATTTTTATCGATCAATATTTACAATTATTAATTAATTTACAATTCTCGTTTTTGAAAGTGATTGATATTTTAAATGAAAAGTGTAATTCTTATTATTGAAGAGTGGTACATATTTTAACTAAAAAGTGTAATTCTTATTATTGAAAAGTGGTAGATATTTTAACTGAAAAATGTATTGAAAAGTGGTAGATTTCGTTACTGAAAAGTGTAATTCTTATTATTGAAAAGTGGTATTGAAAGTGTTATTCTCATTATAGAAAAGTGGTAATTTTGTTACTGGTGTAATCTTTAATAGTGAAAAGTGGAAATTTTATTACTCATTAATAAGAAAGATGTTTGAAACCACTTGGACAACAGCAACTTAATTTAATATTTTCACCCTTACTCATACATAGAGGGTTAACCTATGTACTAGTGTGCACGTGCACACTATACACAGGAGACCAACTCTATAAAAATAAGTAAAAAATACTTAATTATAAACTAATAATAATAACACATTTTCTATACTAGTTAGTCATATCATAACAAGTGAATTTTAGATAGTATTCCATAGACTAACGTTTTAAAAAAGGATTCTTAAAAATAATGAATATAATTAATGTGGACAAAGTGGATGGGGTATTTTCGGGAATTTAAGTGTGAATAGATAAAGTTTAGAATGCTAGGAAAAATTTGTGAATTTCTGAAAAATAAAAATGCAAAATAAAGTTGGTTATAGTCAATCATGGCCCAATGATGTTTTTTCATGAAACTTAGGCATATCGATGAGATTAAATTGTTTTTTACTTTCTTGTAAAGAAAAAATAGATAAATTAAGTGTATTGTAAAATTGTTATGAAAAAAAAATGATTGTTTTCATAATAAGAAACACCGATCATCATATACGAATCAATTTCGTAGAATCGAATACTCGATTCGAAAACTATTCGAATGGAATATCGAATTATATTTATTATTAGAAAAAAAACGATTTTATCGAATACACAATTGTATTATTCGATCACGACCTAAATAATTAACTAAACTAAGCAATAAGGGGGGAAATCTAAAAAAATCTACAACTTAAGCGTTAAAAGTGTATAAAAAACTATTAATAGAAACAAAGTTATTTTTTTGAAAAACTTGTAAACAATACCACTTATCAGGGAAATTGAAATCTTGTCATTGTCTTTGTCCACAGATTAGCAAGTATCCGATTGCTATACACGTGTTCATACTTCCATTGCTTATGGAACTATGTGCTACATACATGTACCACTCATTTCCTTTTAAAATGATGTTTTATACTCCGTATTTATTTTGTCTCAATATTGCATATTTAAAAAATTGAAAATAATAATAAGATACTATAGAAAAAAATATATAGTATTTCACTTAAGTTTAAAAGAACGTGCCTCTTAAAAAAATATAATAAGTTTGTTTAAGGTTGTTCAGAACAAAATGAAAAAAATAAATAAAAGAGAATTAATTTCAGTAGAAAGAATGAAAGATTAAGAAAGAAGAATGATAGGAGTATAATATAACACAAAAAGTAAAAATGTTAACACAATAATAAAAAAGCAAAAAGCAAAATTACAATATCTAATTTTTTTTTTTTTACAAAATACAAATAAATCTGTTGCTTAAAATGTTATCAGAGTGAAAGAAATAATATAATAATATGAAAAGGGAAAATATCACTTTTGGTCACTCAACTTTACCACTTTTCAGATTTGATCACCCACATTTAATCATATTTTTTATCAATTTTGATGCTGCTGTTAGAAAATCCGTTATTCCTAACGGAGAAAAGGTTTTGAGCGTGAACTTTTTTTTGACATCATTTTTTCTCCTTTAATTCCTAAAACCTAAACCCCAAACTCTAATTTTTTTTTTCAACTTTTAACAAATTTTTTTTCAATTTTTACTGAATTTATCTTCTGGTGTGCGACTAAGAAATAAAAAATCCACAAATAGAGTGGTTTTGAGTTTGTACGAAGGAACCAGAATGCTCCTGCACCCATGTACAATATGTATTTCTTATTTCAATTTAATATTTAAGTTTTTTGTATTACTAAATTATTATGTTATTATATTTATCTGTCAGACAAAGAATTCTCATCTTCTAGAACATTTGGTGATTCATATTGACTTATATAGGACCACAAGGAAAATACCAAAGGAAAAGAAAGGTGGCAAGCTAAATTAGTAGTTTATAATTATTGTATTCACATTGAAAATGATTGCCTCTGTTTTTTGGACTGTTTTAAACAATATTTCAATTACTGGTTTTCATATTGAATTTGAATAATAATGGAGAATAGAAACTTATTTCAAAGTAGTTAATTATTAGAATTCATTTCCCCATTTATAATTATTTGGGCATGATGATCTACTAACATTTGTGGTGAAAATTAATTGTAAAGAACTCTCTAAAATTATCAATTCATATTAAAAATATTTCTGAAACAATTCATATTAATATTTCAATTACTGGTTTTCATATTGAATTTGAATAAAGATGGAGAATACAAACTTATTTCAAAGTACTTAATTATTAGGAATTAAAATAGAAGAAATGGTGTAGAGAATGAATTAGCACTCAAAACCTCTGTTAGGAATGACGGATTTTCTAACAGCAGCATCAAAATTGATAAAAAATAATAACTGAGTGACCAATTTTGATAGTAACTAAATGTGGGTGACCAAATCTGAAAAGTGGTAAAGTTCAGTGACCAAAAGTGATATTTTCCCATATGAAAACCATCTAACACAGGAAATTAATAAATTAATACATATGAGAAATCAATACAAATGAGTTACAGGTTCAAAATAAAAAGAAAAAAAATGCAACCAATTCGATCATAGAAGAAGTCCATATAATCACCTTAAAATCAAGCTTTTTGACAAATGTATTGACACTTTACCTAGTAGATTGCATATAAAATTTATGAAGCAAATAAAATTGAAATTGAAATTGAAATTTTCAGTAGTTATCAACTTCAAACATAATTCGTTATCTGAAATCGGTGGACATCATTTATATCTAGGGTTAATGAGATAGGATAGAGTATATGTTATAAGGATATTATTTATATTTCATATAATTATAAAAAAAAAAAAAAAGAAACGTGTACCTATCAGAAGATGTATACAAAAGCGTATTCTTCCCTCGCCACGTAGATACCTAATAGCAACAGGAGGTATATACAAAAGCGTATCCTTCCCTAGCCACGTAGATACCTAAGCAGCAGGAGGTTTATACAAATGTGTATCGTCCCCCGGCCACGTAAATACTTAATTTCCCGAATTTCGCGTATATAAACACTTTTTCACTCCTCAACACTCATAGCTTTTTTTCCAAATTAAAATTATGGCCCAAAACCCTGGAGAATCGGGCGGCAAATTCAAATCGATTTTTGGCGGGCGGGAAATCGATCCGCCGTCGTCGTCAGAACCACCGTCGGCGAAGGAAGTTACAACACTTCCGCCGTCAGGAGAATTCTCCATATTTTTGCGGCAACCGTATAATTTAATTTGGCCATTGTAATGCTTACGCATATGGCCGCCTATAGCCTGCCCTGTTTCGTAACTCATCACACACAAAGCGCACTTATGAAGTCGGCCAGTCGGGTGGGGACCACATGTGTTGACGGAGGCGGTGGATGTTGACGGAATTTCTGCATCGGCGGCGGATGTTTTATTCCGGTGGCTTGATTTATGGCCGCCGAGAGCTTGGTGCGACGGAAAACCTTTACCGCATACATCGCACTTGTGAGAATTTACGATTGGCGGAGGCGGAGACGGTTTAGTGACAGTGGAAGCGGCGGAGGAAGAGGCGTCGCCGCCACTTTCCGTTAGTGCGACGAGACTTCCGGCCGAGTGATCGTTATCCGGTACTCGCTTCAATCGTTTGGATCTCCTGGATGAATCAGTGAAAGAATTCCGTCTCATAACTTGTAGAGAGGTGGGGAATTAATTCTTATATATTAATTCCTAACAATCAAGACCGGCATTCGGCGGCGGCGGTAAGGTGGCGGAGTGATCGGAGAATTCAGGGGCATAATTTATTTTAGGAAATAAAATATTGTGTAAAAGTAATGAGTGTGGAAAAAGCGAAGGAAAAGTCTGGTTTATATACTTAGTATCTACGTGGCAAATTTCAAATAAGGAAATTATTTGATTTAAAGGCAGTGTGGATTTCAATTAGATCCAATGGTTATGATTCATTCATTTCGGAGGTATGTTTTGTACATATTATGTTGGGAAAATATCAATTTTGGTCACCCATTTTTACCTCTTTTCATATTTGGTCACCCACATTTAGTCACTATCAAAATTGGTCACTCACTTATTATATTCTATCAAAATTGATCATTCCGTTAGTTAATGAGAAAGAGTTTTGAGCTCAAAATTTTCAAAACGTTAAAAACTTCTAGAAACTAATGAAACAAATGCAGTAGCAAGAATGAAACATGTGAAACCTACCGTGAAAAAATACCCATTGAAGAATCTTAGTCAATCACAAAAATTATACATTATTTCTTATTTCAATTTAAGTTTTAAGTTTTTTTATGACAATTATTTTATTATATTTATCTTATAAATTAGAAGGAATTCTCATTATATTTATCCTATAGGTCAAAAGAAATTCTCATGCATCTAGAAGAATTTTTATTATATTTATCCTTGATCAGAAAGAATTATCATGCATCTTCTTCTTCTGGGATGTGATTCAATCAACTCGCTGTAGTAAAAAAAATTCAGTAAATTTCTAATAATTATTTAACTCAATTATGAATTCACGTTGGTTTACTTTCTAAAACGTGATTCAATCAACTTGCTCATTTCAGTAAGCTTTTAATAATTATTTAACTCAATTATGAATTCATTTGTTGTCGGTTTACTTTTTATTTTACAGGAAATGAGAAACTCAAGAGATATAGAATGAAACTTTTTGTACTCTGGTTTTTTTATGAACAATTGTACTCTGTTTTTCAATTCTTGGTTTCATATTGAATTTTTATAATAATTGGAGATATAAATTTATTTCAATTCATTTTTCAATTTATTATTATTGGAGCATAATTTGTGGTGAAGATTAATTGTAAAGAGTTTTCTAAAATTATTCATTCAAGAAAATTTCAGAATTTCTTCTGACCTATTATAAATATTTTTGCACATGTTTCATTCTTACTCCTGGAAGATGCATGAGAATTTTTTAATCTAGGTTTTGAGAAATTTCACGGTTCAAAAACTCTTTCTCCGTTAGTCAATGACAGATTGACCAACAGAGTGATCAATTTTGATAGAAAATAATAATTGGGTGATCAATTTTGATAGTGACTAAATGTGGGTGATCAAATATAAAAATAGGTAAAACTGGGTGACCAAAATTGATATTTTCCCTATTATGTTTATCATGTTCATTATTCGTTCTCACTTTACATTATGCATCTTATTTTGTATACTTGAGTCTAAAACTCAGAAAAATAAGAAATTAATAAAAATTTATTTTTATTTCTGAGTTCACATAGATAGTAGAAAGAGTAATTTTTTATTTATTATTTTCTCTTTGTTCATTACATTGTATGTATAATATTTATTATTTTATTATATTTTTTATTAATTTGTGTGTTTAAAATTTATGAATAATAGAACTGAATAGAATGATTAACATTTCTTCACAATTTCTAAAAAAGAAAAAAACTCACACACATACTGTACATGGTCATATTTAGTTAGTATTGTAATTTATATTTTTAAGACAAAGATTAAAATAATTCATAATGCAATTGAGAAAGAAAAAAAACTTGATATATATGAGACTAGTGAATATTATAGAAAAAACGTGACAGGGTAACATGTGGCAGTCATTAAATTTGGGTCACACACCAAGTGCCACGTGGCACTCTCTCCATAGATTAGGCTATACACATTGCATTTTACGTGTCCATACTACCATTGCTTATGGAACTATGTGCTACATACATGATTCACTGGTTTGATGTTTCATATTTATTTTGTCTTAATATGGTTTCATTTATTTTTATAATGTAAATATTTATATTATTACTCATTTCGTTTCAATAAAAGTTATTCAACTTTTTTTTTATTCGTATTAGGGAAATTATCCACATTTTTAGCAAATCACCCTCTCTCATTTCATTTTATTTTTTTTCTCTTAATCATACTACATATAATCATAGACGGGCCCAGTGGCCCCCCACCATTTTTTATTTTATATATATATATATATATATAATATATTTTTTTTCTAAATAATGATATATATTTATATATGAATAAAATTAATCACAACTTGAGTAAATAAATGATGATTTTGAGGCTGATAATAAATATATTATTTACATTTTTCAGATATACCTATTAAGTTTAAACCGATTAAAAATTTATGCTTGCATACATTTTGTATCTTAATAATCCGTTTTTTTAATAGAGTCAATAATATAGATTACTGTATAAATTATAGACTATTGGAACACATTAATGTATTATATTTTATTATGTTGGAGATTAAATTATAATTGAAGAAAAAAAAAAGTCAAAAAATTAGGTTACAAAGTTAACAACTTTTCAGGAACTTAATGTCAAAAATTAAAAGAACATAAAATTGGGAGATCTCCCTGTTTTATTTCAGACAATAAAATTGAGAGATCTCTCTGTTTCATTTCAGAGTAGAATAATATAACTATCTCTCTGTTTCATCTCAGAGTAGAATAATATAACTCTGTTTCATCTTAGAGTAGAATAATACAACGATATCTTATTTCATTTCAGAGTATTTTATTGTGAAAATGTTTTAAGATAAATTTATAACTAATAAAACGATATCTTATTTCATTTCAGAGTATTTTATTGTGAAAATGTTTTAAGATAAATTTATAACTAATAAATATCTAAATAATTATCTTATTTCTTAACGAAAGGTACAACGCAGAAACTCAATTTATTTCATCTTAGAGTAGAATAATACAACGATATCTTATTTCATTTCAGAGTATTTTATTGTGAAAATGTTTTAAGATAAATTTATAACTAATAAATATCTAAATAATTATCTTATTTCTTAACGAAAGGTACAACGCAGAAACTCAATTAATAAACTGAACTCCTTTTAATTGTTGTACTTTGACTTACACTTTTCATTAATATTGTGATGCTCTTTTCAGTAATATCGACTTGCACATTTCAGAAATATCGTATTTCACTTTTAGTTATACTAACTTATACTTTTAGTATCTGTCAAAAAAAAAAAAAAACTTATACTTTTAGTAAATATGGTGTTTCACTTTTTTGTTATATCGATTTACATTTTTTAGTAATTTTGTGTTGCACTTTTTATTGAATAAATTTTTTTCTTAAAAATTTAATTTAAATGGAGAATGTGTATATTTTTAACTAAAAACAAAAAAATGAGTAAAAAAATAAAAATAAATTAAATAAAAAGAAATGGATAATAATAATAATAAATTGGACTAGGGTGTACAACATGGACTCAAATGTATATTAGACTAAACCTTTTTTTAGAATTAATTAGACCGTGATTGAATCAAAGCTAATACCATTGTATCATTGTGTATTCGATAAAATTTATGAAAATGTATTTAATATAATGAGTACAAAATATATTTGGTAGATACTCAATCTTGTTAGTAAAGTAGAAAAAATATTTAAAAGTTAACTATTTAAATAGAATAAGCACGTTTTTTGTAGACCCAAAAAAAGAAATGAGGTTGGTGGACGGAGGGAGTAATTGTATTGGAGTTTTTTTTTTTTTTTTTTTTTTCTAATAATAAATAAAATTCGATGTTCGATTTTACGAACTTGATTCGTATATGATAATCGGTGAGGATGAGTGAAATTAGTCTATAAAATGATTGCACTTTGCGTTTGCTTATTTAGGTATGTTAGTGGTATTTATACACAAATTCCTATTTTTGGTTTAATTATTGCTTGCGTGTGAATTTGTTTCGATTTAATCAGACAAGCGTTTGTTTTGAAAACATTTACTCGGTCAAACATTAGCAAATTGAGTAAGATTTGCCTACATAAATATAATTTCAGCATATTTTAAAATAAATAAGTACTACTACTTAAAGTTTGTCGCATTTCTCATTTTGTATAAAATTAAGGAATATATTTTTTTTGACAAAAAGAATAAAGACAATTTAGAGAGATCATTGATAAAATTATGAAAAGCGACAAACTTTTTGAAACAAATTATTTAAAGTTCAAATGCGACAAACTTTTTAGATCGAAGGGAGTACTAGTTTACACTGTTAATTTTGTTAAGAGCGTTTATCTTGGGACTTATATATCTGTGGTACGTAACATTGACATAAAAATATATCTCATCAAAAATTCAAAACAAACACGTACAATCATTATTCATCATAATTTACTCTTCCAAATTTCTTATATCCTAAGTAAACTCAAAAAAACACTTCCTAATTGTCTTCATGGTTCTTCATGACTAAATTAAACTTTTTTAAATAAAAATGAATCTAGTATTATTTTTCTTTCTCAAACATTTTATGTCATTATTTTATAAATACAATTTTTTTATTCATTTAATTTCCATTTCTTAAAAGTATGTTCATTTTTTTTTCGTTTATAAAAAATATACTTATTGGTAAAGTCTAGTATGCACTCGAGTGCATGCTGTGCACCCTAGTCCATGTTGCACTTTTCAGTTACTGACTTACACTTTTTGGTAAATGGTGTTGCACTTTTCAATTATTAAACTGTATAAGTAATAATTGAAAAGTGCAACACCATTTACCAAAAAGTGTAAGTCAGTAAACTGAAAAGTGCACATGGACTAGGGTGCACAACATGCACTCGAGTCCATAACAGACCAACCCATACTTATTTTTTATTATGAAAATAATCATTTTTTTATTTCATAACAATTTTACAATACACTTAATTTGTTTATTTTTTTCTTTACAAGAAAGTAAAAAACAATTTAATCTCATTGATATGCCTATCTTCGAAATTCCCGCGGTTATCTAGATTCTAGAAGCACCTAAGTTTCATGAAAAAACATCATTGGGCAATTTTACTATAACTAACTTTATTTTGCATTTTTATTTTTAAGAAATTTACGAAACTTTTCCTTCCATTCTAAGCTTTATCCATTCGCATTAAATTCCCGAAAATACTCTCATCCACTTTGTTCACATTAATTATATTCATTACTCCCTTCGATCCAAAAAGTTTGTCGCATTTGGACTTTAAATTTGTTTCAAAAAGTTTGTCGCTTTTCATAATTTTACCAATGATCTCCCTAAATTGCCACTATTCTTTTGGAAATATATTAATTACGATTTTTTTTGGAAAGGTCAAAGAAATGGTGAAAAAGGAAGGTGGAAAAATAAAAGGAAAAAGAGAAGAAAGGGGAAGAAAATAATTAGGGATAAATTTATCAAAAAAAATATTTTCCTTAATTCTATACAAAATGAGAAATGCGATAAACTTTATGAAACGGAGAGAGTATCTTATACTCCACTTTCTATCCATGATTCCATGTATGTAATTGTAATATTAGTTAATTAGTTATACTTAAAATAATTATTTTTAAGAATCCTTTTTTAAAACGCAGGTCCATGGAATACTATCTAAAATTCACTTTTACTATGATATGACCAACAAGTATAGAAAATGTGTTATTATTATTAGTTTATAATTAATTATTTTTTACTTATTTTTATATTATAAGAAAAACAGACTATAATTTCAAATAGAAAGAACTGGAGAAAATATCATATGATAAAATAAAGATGTGTTGTCTCATACCTGTCTCCAGTAGTAAGATAAAAGATGTACTCTAAGATAAAAATTGATAAATACTTGTATGTAATAGTAAGATAAAGATGTACATAAGATAAAAATTAACAAATACTTATCTACATTTGTAAAATAAACATGTATAAGATAACAATTAACAAATACTTGTCTATAATACAATAGTAAAATAGAGATGTATAACATAAAAATTTATAAAAAGAACGACGTCGTCATCGTCGATGATGCAGAAAAGTGCAACTTATATTATCAAATATGTAATAAAATGAGAGGAAGAACGATAATGACGCCGATTTCAAAACAATTATAGAGGTGGGTGAAACAGGAAGAAAAATGAAATGAGAGGTTATAAAGGTTATCTAATAAGGATATTTTAGGTATTTTATAATTATTTTAAAATAAAAAATATAACATACGTGTATCCAGAAATTGTACACTACGCGTACCTAATAAAATATTTCCCCTCGTTATATTTTGACACGTAGATACTTAATTTCTCAAATTTCACATATATAAGTAACCACACTATTCCTTCACTCCAGACTCATCACTCTTATTTCTCAATTAAATCATGGCGATGAATTCTCCGGTACCTCCGTCGAACCGCCGCCGCCGAGACAGTGGTTCTGATTCATCCAGAAGTTCTAAACGCTTGAAGCAGATAGCGGAAGACGATTACTTCGCCATATGTCCCGTTGCACTCCCTAAAAGCGGCGGCGACACATCTTCCTCCGTCGATGGTGTCCCGAAACCGTTTCAGCCGCCGTCAATCGTCGATTCTCACGACTGCGGTGTATGCGGTAAGAGTTTTTCGTCTTATCATGCGCTCGGCGGCCACAAAACGAGCCACCGGATTAAAACTGTTGTCGCCGCCGTGACTGATATTCCGGCGTATAATTTCACGTCCTGTGGTCCCCACACGAGTGGCGGTTTTCATGAGTGTTCCACGTGTGGGAAGGGTTACGCGACGGGGCAGGCATTGGGCGGCCACATGCGTAAACATTTCGTCGGCGGAATTAGTTTTAACGCTGGCCGGAATTTTCTCGACGGCGGCAATGGCGATCAGTCGAGCGTTGTAACTTCCTTCTCCGATGGTGGCTCTGCAAGCTACTCCGGCAGAGACGGTGGCTCTGATTTGAATACGCCTCCTCATTCTCCAGGGCTGGATTTGACGCTTAAATTGTAGAATTTTTTCTATTTTTTCTGGAAAAATAAAAAAAAAAATGTTAGAAATGGAATGGGTTAAGGCCTAAAACGTGGTTGAGTTGTTGTACCTTTTATTAAGGAATTAAAGGATAAGATAATTAATTTATATTTATCTCACAAAAACTCCACCGATGTCTGTAGTCTTTTAATTTTTGACACTTTTAGCGCCTAAAAGTCGATTTGCTGTTAACTTTATAACATAATTTATTTTTAAAAAAAAAATACTTAATTTGATATTTATTAATTACATATTTTTCTCACAACAATTTCATACTTAAATAGATGAAACAGAGATGAAACAGAGAGAGTTATGAGATGAAACAGAGGGGTAGAGAGCTATATTATTTTCTAAATTTTGTTAGTCTTTTGATTTTTGACACTTTAGTTTTTGAAAAGTTTTAACTTTATGACATTATTTATTTAATTTTATAAACGACATCATTTTCAAAAACTCGGAGACGAAAATTCTAAACGAAATTAAAGGCAGAACTTGTAGTTGGTTGTGGTGCTTTGTTGAGAGAGTATGCACAAAAACCTTTGAGAATGCAGCTGCTTACCCACATAACACAATTATATCAGCACTGATTCTATCCTTTTGATTCTCTTTTTGCTATGTTTCTTATTTTGCTTTTCATTTCTTTGTTATTTGGGCAATCCTCATGCCTACTGTATTTGCATGACCAAAAAAAAATCATTTAAGATAATAATACTTTTAAATAAATTATAATTGTATGATAATTACAATTAATTTAAATTCTCAATGTCACTCCCATTGTTCTTGTTGTCAGAGTGAAATTCAACTTTTACAAGTAAACTCAATTCAAAATTAGTTCATAAAAAAGGAACAAAATATTGAAATTGTGTACATCACCAACAAAACCAAATTAGAAGAGGTGACAACGTTCAATATTTTACTTGTAAAAGTTGAAATTCACTCCAATGATAGCGACCTTAATTAATTTAAAAATGTAATTATCAAACAATTATAATTTATCTAAAAGTATATATTATATATTATCTTAAATGGTTATTAAAGTGTGTTAGAAAAGTTTACACGACATGTTAACATTTGCAGACTGAAATTTGAAGAAAAGTACATATTGTGTTTATTGAATTGAAAGTTTTTAAATAACCGCTTTAAAGAATGAATAAGTGAGAGTACATTAGCACTTCTTCATAGTTCTATTTAACACTCCTTCAGTCCTTGAGAAGACATGATGAGAGATGACTAGATGTAGTCAATACCCTTATTTAAGAAAAATGAAAAAAAATATAAATATTATGAAACAATTTAAATAAATAATGTTATAAAGTTAACAATTTTTCAGAAAGTGTAAAAATTTAAAGGACAATAAAATTTAGAGAATTATACAGGGTTCTCTGTTTTATCTCAGAGTACGTTCTCCCTGTTTCATTTCAAAGTATTTTATTGTGACATTGTTATGTAATTAATAAATATTTAAGTAAATGAGGTGAATAATTTAATTAAGAATACGCGTTGTATACCCGTTGAATACACGTTGTCTTATATTTTTTATTTTAATAATTATATGAAATACCTAAACTATCTATCCTTGTGAGATACACTTACCTTGGATACACGTTCCCTTATATTTTTTATTTTAATAATTATATTAAATACACAAAATAACTATCCTCATTTCAATCTTATCGAAGGATATTTCATATTTGCTGAATCGGCCTGATTTTTCAATTTTAGTTGGGCTAATTTTAATTTCGGATATTTCATTTTTGCTGAATGGGCCAGATTTTTCAATTTTAGTTGGGCTAATTTTAACTTCTTGGGGGCGTTGGCTATATACCCCTCCACCCTTGTTAAGTATACTCCCCATCCAATTTATTAATTTAATAATAACATTAAATACCTATTTTACCCCTCTAATAATTTTAGGCAGATAGATACATTCCCTATTTCCTATTAGATGATCCCTATAGCATAGCAGGCTTTCCTTCCATACTACTACAAAGATTACCAAAAAAAATATTAACTCTAAAAAACTCAACTTTCGCTGGGGGTTCGAAAATGTGATGAAAAAAATCTCACTCATATTGTTGTCTTATTTATTCTACACCATTCATTTTTCTTAGAAAAATTAATTTATATTTATATTTATCTTAGAAAAATTCTACACCATTCATTTTTCTTTAAATTTGTGTTAAAATATTCTGAGATAGAGAGAGTACTAATTTATTTTCCAAATTTTGTAGTCTTTTGATTTTTTACACTTTCAGAGCCTGAAAAGTCTGCTGTTAACTTTATAACATAATATACTATTAAATTGTTTCATATTCTTTTAATTTGAAACATTATTTTTATAATTTTTAATTTTTTTTAATTCTTTTAATTTTTCTTCAAGTCCAAGAGTATTGCTGTTAGTCATTGTTCATAAACTTTTCAGTTAATGCAAGCATCTATTAAAGCATTTTAATAAACCATTAAAGATGATAATATTTTTAGATAAATTATAATTGTATGATAATTACAATTGTAATTACCCACGTCACTACTATTACAAATAAAATTATTTGAAATTGGACCTAAAAAGGTGTAATTCAGTTTATTAATTGAGTTTGTACTTTGTACAATTGTACCTTTTAGTAAGAAATAAGATAATTACTTAGATATTTATTAATTACATATTTATCTCACAACAATTTCATACTTAAATAAATGAAGCAGCTATAAAACAGAGATGAAACAGAGAACAGAGAACTATATTATTCTTCTAATTTTATTAGTTTTTTTATTTTTGACCCTTTAGTTCATAGAAAGAATTCAACTTTTAGATAAATTATAATTACATTTTATATAACTTATAATTTTTTAAAAAAAAATTCAAGTTATTAACTGCATTTAGTCATCTTCCACACTTGAAGTGTGACACTTCATCATGTCTTGTAAACTTTCCCATTGCTCTTGTTTCCCGAATGAAATTCAACTTTTACAAGTAAACTCAACTCAAAATTAGTCCATAAAATATTGAATGTTGCACACTCTTGTTATTTAGTTCAAGAATTGACAAGGTCATTCAAAAAATTAAAGATTCGATTTAACAATGAGGACTCTCGAATTAACGAGTGTTGTTAAGGTATTGACATTACGAGAAATACAACAGAAGATTTCAGAGGACGCATTATTGTTGAGGATGATCTTCCTTTTTCGAATCAGGTCTTCCAAAGTTGTGATGTGATCCATCAAATATTAAAAATAAAACTAGAGGTTATCTACTAAAGATATTTAGTACTCCAATTTCCCAAATTATTTTAAAATAAACATATAAAGAAACGTGTATTTACGTGAATGTTTACCATTATTTATATTTGCCACGTAAGTATTCAATTTCCCAAATTACGCGTGTATAAACCCTAAATCCCTTCCTTCTTTCACACTTATCTCTGTGGCGTTGAATTCTCCGGTATTCCCATACTGCCGCCGCGGCGTCGTTCCTGATTCATCCCGGAGGTCTAAATGCTTGAAGCAGGTACCGGAAGAAGATTACTTCGCCGCATGTCCCGTCGCACTCACCGCGGCGGCGGCGACGCCTCTTACTCTACCGACGGTGTCACGAAACCGTCTCAGCCGCCGTCAATCGTCGATTCTCACGACTGCGATGTATGCGGTAAGAGTTTTCCGTCTTATCAAGCGCTCGACGGCCACAAATCGAGATACCGGAATAAAACATCCGCCGCCGCTGCCGTGACGGTTATTCCGGCGTCCAATTGCACGTCCTGTGGTCCCCACACGAGTGGCGGTTTTCATCAGTGTAGGAAGGGTTACGCGACGGGACAAGCATTGGGCGGAATTAGATTAAACGGTGGCCGGAATTCTCTCGACGGCGGCAATGGTGATCTGACGAGTGTTGTAAGCTACTCCGGCAGCGACGGCGAATTTGATTTGAATAAGCCGCCTCATTCTCCGGGGCTGGATTTAACGCTTAAATTGTAGAATTTTTTCCATTTCTTTCGGAAAAAATTAAATAAAATTCTAAACGTTTGGCCTAAAAAAGGAGTTCAGTTTATTAATTGGGTTTCCATTGTACCTTTTATTGAGAAATAAGATAATTATTTAGATATTTATTAGTTACAAATTTATTTTAAAACATTTTCACAATAAAATACTCTGAAATAAAACAAGAGATCGTTATATTATTCTACTCTGAGATAAAATAGAGTTGTATTGATGAGTTATATTATTCTACTCTGAAATGAAACAAGAGTTGTATTCATGAAACGGAGAGAGAGTTGTATTCATTAAACAGAGAGATAGTTATATTATTTTACTCTGAAATGAAACAAGAGTTGTATTAATTGGGACAGAGAGATAGTTACTGCATTGTACCTTTCATTAAGAAATAAGATAATTATTTAGATATTTATTAGTTACAAATTTATTTTAAAACATTTTCACAATAAAATATTCTGAAATGAAACAAGCTAGAGATCGTTAGAGATCGTTATATTATTCTACTCTGAGATGAAACAGAGTTGTATTGATGAAACAGAGAGATAGTTATATTATTCTACTCTGAAATGAAACAGAGAGATCTCCCAATATTGATGAAACAGAGAGATAGTTATATTATTCTACTCTGAAATGAAACAGAGAGATCTCCCAATTTTATTGTTTGAAATGAAACAGAGAGATCTCCCAATTTAATATTGATGAAACAGAGAGATAGTTATATTATTCTACTCTGAAATGAAACAGAGAGATCTCCCAATTTTATTGTCTTTTAATTTTTGACACTTCAATCCTGGAAAGTTGTTAACTTTGTAACCTAATTTTTTGATTTGAAACATTATTTTTTTTCATTTTTCTTAGTTATTTGGAATGGGAGAAACCACATCATTTTCGAAAACTCGGAGACGAAAATTGTAAACGAAATTAAAGGCTTGGTTCTTGTGCTTTGTTCCGGGAGTACGCATAAAAACCTTCGAAGAATGTAGCACTGATTCTATCCTTTTGATTCTCTTTTAGCTGTGTTTATTATTTTGCTTTTCATTTCTTTGTTATTTGGGTAATCCTCATGCCTACTGTATTTGACACTCCTTGTTGTGATATATATGGAATCCCTTTTGCCTAACCAAAATTTGGTTCAAGAATTGTGGAGTTCATTCACAAAATTTGGAAGTTCAATTTCCAAACAGTGAGGTCTCTCGAACCAACGAGAGTTCCTAACAAAGTATTTGTCACATCCCGATTTTAGGGGCCTAGATGAAAACACCATATTTTAACTTTTTTAACTTTTTGAAGGCCAATTAAATAAAATACTGTCTTATCTTGATTCTCAAAAGGCATATATAGATAAATTTATTAATTTAAAAAAATATTTGCAGCGGAAGTAATATTAAATAAGGACAATTTTTAAAATTTAACACCAATCACTCGAAAATAAATAAATTTACTTTAAAGGCAAATATAATTTTTTAATACAATTAAAAGATTTGACTTTTTATTAAACGAAATACTTTAAAATGTTAATATGATTGGAGTGAGCAAAACAACTAGCTCAGTGGGATTAACTCTGTCACAGTTAAATATCAATGCAAAAATAACCATCAACTCACAAACATGCGTAAATAAGTCTTCCATAATATAAGTCTTCCATAACATAAGTCTTCCATATATTGACCAATTAAATTGGTCAATCTGTATACGGTTGAGTTGCCCCCAAGGATCTTACCATCCCGGACCGTCGTCCCCGCTAGCTATAACGACATTTCCGTCGAAATAACCCATAATATCGTAAACATAGGTTCATGTAGCTAAGCAACAATTAAATTCACAAATAACATTTAAAGGTGACAAAATGAATACGTAAGTAAGAAAATCCTACCTCGATTTTATGTCGTGGATGCACTGAAAACAATTTTAATCTTTGATGTTGTAGTCGTTTTCCATGAATAGAGAGTAGAAGAAATAAATATAGGATTTCTGTGTGAAAATATTTTGTGCGTGCTTTTGCTTTGTAAATAGAGTTCTCTATTTATAGGGGAGAAAATAGATTTTCTTGAGAAAAAAGTTAGCAAATCTATCGTGAAAATCTCAATATTAAATTTACAGCCGTGTATAAAGAAGAATATAATGGAATTTTAGTTGGGATATTTTTGGGATAAGATTTAATTTACTTAAAATATTTCTTGAAAATTTTACTTTGATTTGATTTGAATTAAGAAAATTAGAATTTAAAAATAATAATAACAACCGGCGACAGAATTTGAATTGATATATGTGTTGATTTTGAAACTAAATCACGTAGCATATGTATATGGGGGTTTTTAGTTAACCGTAGAAAGAAAGTAGAAGGAAAATAAGAATTTAATAATAATAAAAAAAAAAATAAGAAGAAGAAGAAGAAAATTGGCGTGCAGAATTTTGAATTTAAATTTGGTTTTTAAAGGAAACATAGGTTGTTGAGAAAATTCCGAAAATTTTAAGAAATGGATTCTCCTTTTTAATTAAGAAATGGAACAATATAAATTTATAAAAATCAACGTCCAATTATTTTTCCAAAAATTAAAAATTTAAATACATATATAAAATAACTAACTTAAAATTTTTAGGGATGTTACAAATGTGTAAAAGTATTTACATTACGTGAAATAAAATAGATTCCAAAGAACGCATTATCGTTGAGGTTGATCTTCCCTTTTCGAATATGTCACCGAAAGTTGTGGTGCCAATATCGTCATGTGATATTTTCAACTCGTCAGTCAAAACATTAAAAAAAAAAAAAGACATAAAATGAGTTGCAAATTTAAAAAATTGAAAATAATAATAAGATACTATAAAAAAAATGTAGTATTTCACTTAAATTTAAAAGATTGTACCTCATAAAAAAATATAATAAGTTTGTTTAGGATTGTTCAGAATAAAACGAGCCTTATTATTTCCCAACAACATGTTTACTCACTCAACTACTTATTGACCCCCGACTACTTCTGGGTCAATTTCGGCTAGTTTGCAATTCATCTTTAATCTAAAATGAATATTTGGACATTCTCTTGAAATCCTTAATTCAAAAATAAAGGAATAATATGAAAGTTACTTCATCTATTCAACCATATTGAGAAAATTGAATGTGAATAAAATGGAAAAAAAATAAAAGAGAATTAATTTCAGTAGAAAGAATGAAAGGTTAAGAAAGAAGAATGATAGGAGTATAATATATAGTATAAAAATGATTATACATATAAAATCAATACAACACAAAAAGTAAAAATGTTAACACAATAATAAAAAGCAAAAAGAAAAATTACAATATCTAAATTTTTTTTTACAAAATACAAATAAACATAAAATTATATGTTGCTTAAAATTATGTTATCAGAGTGAAAGAAGAATGATAGGAGAAATTAATAAATACAAATGAGTTACAGGTTCAAAATAAAAAGAAAAAAAATGCAACCAATTCGATCATAGAAAAAGTCCATATAATCACCTTAAAATCAAGCTTTTTGACAAATGTATTGACAAGAACCTAGTAGATTGCATATAAAATTTATGAGGCAAATAAAATTGAAATTTTCAGTAGTTATCAACCTCAAACATAATTCGTCATCTGAAATCGGTGGACATCATTTCACAAACCTGTAAGGGCATGTTTGATAGCAAAGACGGATTATCTAAGATTATCTAAGATTAGGATGATAACTAAATTTTATAAATTTTAAAGCATAATCTATCCTTAATCTAAGTTATCAAATCTAGGTTTAATATAAGCTATCAAACATGGCCTAAGAGGTATATCTAGGGTTAATGAGATAGAATACGGTATATGTTATAAGGATATTATCGATATTTCATATAATTATTTTAAAATTAAAAAAATTTGAAACGTGTACCTACCAGAAGATGAATACAAACACGTATCCTTCCTCGCCACGTAGATACCTAATAATACCAGGAGGTGTATACAAACGTGTATCCTCCCCTCGCCACGTAGATACCTAATAGCAGCAGGAGGTGTATACAAACCGCCACGTAGATACCTAATAGCAGCAGGAGGTGTATACAAACGTGTATCCTTCCCTCGCCACTCGCCACGTAAATACTTAATTTCCCAAATTTCGCGTAGTTCACTCCTCAACACTCATCGCTTTTTTTCCCAAATTAAAATTATGGCCCAAAATTCTCTGGTACCCCCGCCGCACCGCCGCCGCAAAAGCGGCGACGCTGATTCATCCCGAAGTTCTAAACGCTTAAAGCAGGTACCAGAAGAAGATTACTTCGCCGTATCCTCCGTCGACTGTGTGCTGAAACTGTCTCAGCCACAGTCAATTGTCGATTCTCACGACTGCGGTGTATGCGGTAAGAGTTTCCCGTCTTATCAAGCGCTCGGCGGCCACAAAAAGAGCCACCGGATTAAAACTGTTGTCGCCGCCGTGACTGATATTCAGGCGTCCAATTGCACCTCCTGCGGTTTTCATCATTGTTCCACGTGTGGGGAGGGTTACTCGACGGGGCAGGCATTGGGCGGTCACATGCGTAAACATTTCGTCGGCGGAATTATATTAAACGCTGGCCGGAATTCTCTCGACGGCGGCAATGGCTCTGCAACCTACTCCGGCAGAGACGGTGGCTCTGATTTGAATACGCCTCCTCATTCTCCAGGCCTGGATTTAACTCTTAAATTGTAGAATTTTTTCCATTTTCCTTGGAAAAAATTAAATAAAATTCTAAGAAATTGGGCCTAAAAAAGCGTAATTCAGTTTATTAATTGAGTTTATGTGCTGTGCATTACATAGATATTTATTAATTATATATTTATTAATTACATAGAAACAGAGAGAGCCCTATATTATTCTTTAAATTTTATTATCTTTTAATTTTTAACACTTATAACATTAGGGTTGGTCTAGTATGCACCCTAGTCCATGTTGCACTTTTCAGTTTTACTGACTTACACTTTTTGTAAATGGTGTTGCACTTTTCAATTATTAAACTGTATAATAATATGTTTAGTAATAATTGAAAAGTGCAACACCATTTACCAAAAAGTGTAAGTCAGTAAACTGAAAAATGCACATAGACTAGGGTGCAGTGCATACTAGACTTTACCGTAACATTATGCATCTTATTTTATGTTTATCGTCAAGTTGCAAAATTTACAATTGTATATTATTGGTATGAGAAAGTTTTTTCAACTTTCTTGATTTTAATTATTTTTACCAGTTATTCAAAAGTGTATAAAAAACTATTAATAGAAACAAAGTTATTTTTTTGAAAAACTTGTAAACAATACCACTTATCAGGGAAATTGAAATCTTGTCATTGTCTTTGTCACCCAAATATATCCATTGGTTTACTATATCTTATACGATTAGGGGGACAAAGATATATACGTAGGAAAATTATTTAAATCTCCACTTATTAAAAACGAGTTAAATTTCGGTCCCTCAATTCTTTTTTTTATTTAAAAAAAATAAAAATTACTCCATATATACAAGAAATTTTTATTTAAATAAAACTTTTTTTTATTTATAATTTTCTTTTTCTTCATCACATTGCATGTATAATATTTATTATTTTATTATATTTCTTATTAATTTGTGTGTTTAAAAGTTAGGGGAAATATAGTACGGATTAGAGTGATTAACATTTGTTTTCACAATTTAAAAAAAAAACACTCAAACACATACATGGTCATATTTAGTTAGTATTGTAATTTATATTTTTAAGACAATAATTAAAATAATTAATAATGCAATTGAGAAAGGAAAAAAAGAATATTATAGAAAAAATGTGACAGGGTAACATGTCACACACCAAGTGCCACGTGGCACTCTGTCCACAGATTAGCAAGTATCCGGTTGCTATACACGTGTTCATACTTCCATTGCTTATGGAACTATGTGCTCCATACATGAATCACTCATTTCCTTTTAAAATGATGTTTTATATTTATTTTGTCTCAATATAATTTCATTTATTTTTATAATGTGAATATTTATATTATTACACCCTTCGTCTCCATAAAAGTTAATATTCAACTTTCTTTTTTATTTAAAGGGGACAAAGATATATACGTAGGAAAATGGTTTAAATCTCCACTTATTAAAAATGAGTTAAATTTCGGTCCCTCAATTCTTTTTTTATTTAAAAAAAATAAAAATTACTCCGTATATAGTAGAAATTTTTATTCATAATTTTCTTTCTGTTCATCACATTGCATGTATAATATTTATTATTTTATTATATTTCTTATTAATTTGGGTGTTTAAAAGTTATGGGAAATATAGTACGGAATAGAGTGATTAACATTAACACATACATGGTCATATTTTGTTAGTATTGTAATTTATATTTTTAAGACAATAATTAAAATAATTAATAATGCAATTCAGAAAGAAAAAAAAAGAATATTATAGAAAAAACGTGACAGGGTAACATGTGGCAAGCTACTAAAGAATGTGGCAATTATCAAATTTGAGTCACACACCTATTGCCACGTGGCACTCTGTCCACAGATTAGCAAGTATCCGATTGCTATACACGTGTTCATACTTCCATTGCTTATGGAACTATGTGCTACATACATGAATCACTCATTTCCTTTTAAAATGATGTTTTATACTCCGTTCCGTCCCAGGATTGTTTGCACCATTTTATGGGCACGCAAACTAAGAAAAATGCATAATGAGTGAAGTGTTGAGGGGTAATTTTGTAAATTTTATGAATAAAGTAAAGTGAATGATTGGATTGAGGGTAAAAGTAATGACATTTTGTGTAAATATGTGAATATTGTGAAAATGGAGTTTATGAAAAAGTTTCCTTTTAAGGTAAGTGCAAACAAATTGTGGGACAGAGGGAGTAGTATTTATTTTGTCTCAATATAATTTCATTTATTTTTATAATGTAAATATTTATATTATTACACCCTCCGTCTCAATAAAGGTTAATATTCAACTTTCTTTTTTATTTATACCGGTGAAAGTTATCTACATTTTTTACAAACCACCCTCTCAAATCTTATTATACTTTTTTCTCTTAATCACATTACATCTACTTATTAGTATAATACTCTCTCCGTCCAATTTCATTATTATCACTTTTCTTTTTTGGTTGTCCAATTTTATTATGTCCATACCAAAAAGTAGGAGTGTGCAAAATAAAACCGGACCGGAAAAAAGATCGGAACCGGACCGACCGGTTAGATTCCGGTCCGGTCCTCGGTCCGAAATTTTTTAAGATTCCAAACCCGGATTTACATTTTTTTTTATTATTATTTGAATTACAAATCTCATTCCTCTTCCACTTTCTTAAACCTAATTCCCATTTTTTACCATTCTCAAAATTCTTTCAACCTTTGAAACGGTGCTCACCCAACCGTGACAACCCTTCTCCAATCTCCATTCTCCACTCCTACTCTTTGCGTTCAACTCCGTTCTTTCTTTGCGTTCAACTCCGTTCTTTCTTTGCGTTCAGCTCGTCCAGTGGCCACCGCGCCGTCGACCTGCGTCCACCTTGCAATTGTTTGTGTAACAGTGTGAGTGTTTGATTGTTTGATTGTTGTAGTTGTGACTTGTGACTCACCCATTTTGAGAAGGTAATAGAGTAGGGGCAACGGAATACTCCACCCAATCTTCTTGCAATGTAAGTTTTCTTGAGTTATTGAGAAGGTTTAACTTATTTTACTATATACTTATAATCGTAATAATTATTTTTAATTTCTTGTTTCAAAATTTTAGATGGATCAGTCACAATCTCACCAAAAAGAATACCGGTGTTTTTGATCAATCGGTTCTATTTCTTATAATGTCAATACTTTGACACATTGCAAGCACTCGTTGATTCGAAAGTCCTCACTATTAAATTGAATCTCCAAATGTTGTAGATAACCTTCTCAATTCTTGAACCAAATAACAAGAGTGCTCAATTTTCAATATTTTATGAACTAATTTTGAGTTTAGTTTATTTGTAAAAGTTGAATTTCACTCGGGCAACATGCAATTATAATTTATCTAAAAATATTATTATATTAAATGGTTTATTAAAGTGTGTTAACTGTTAATAGATGCTTACATTAACATAAAGTACAAGATATGATGAAGAGCGTGTCATGACTAAATGCAGTTAATACTCTTCGATTTTTGAAGAAAATTAATAAAAATTATAATTTATCTAAAAGTAATTATAATTTATTTAAAATGTAATTATAATTTATCTAAAAGTTGAGTTCATACAATTATAATTAAATATCTTAAATGGTTTATTAAAGTGTATTAATACATGTTTGCATTAATAGAAAAGTTTACAAGACATGATGAAAGATGACAATACCCTCAGACTTGGGGAAATATGAAAAATAATTTAAAAAATAGCTTCATTTTTATTTAAAAATGTAAGTCATGGATGAACCCTTTTACCAAATATTCAATTAAATCAGAAACGGATCACGGAGGGAGTATATATAATTTATTAGGCAAGTGATTATACTTTTCGGATGATCATTAGGGAGTGTTTGTTTTGGGAATATGTAGGATGAAGGAAATTTGGATGAGAAAATTATGATAAATAGTGATTATATGTGTTTCTTTAAAGATTTTGAGTAAAATAAGATGTAATTTATATCAAATCAATTGTGTAAAAGTAGGAATATTTTTTCAACTTTCTTGATTTTAATTATTTTTACAATTTATTCAAGAGTGTATAAAAAATTAAAAATAGAAACAAAGTTAATTTTCTGAAAAACTTGTAAACAATACCACTAGACGATTTTTTACTAAAAATTGTTATGGAAATTGAAATCTTGTTGACTCATTGTGTTGTTACCCAAATATATCCAATATCCAATTATTTACTACATCTTATATACACAATTTAGGGGGACAAACATATATAAGTAAGAAAATTGTTTAAATCACCGCTTATTAAAAAAAAAAAATTAGTCCCTAAAAAAAAAGAGTTACTCAGTATACAGAAGAAACTGGATGGGGGTATTTTTTTTTTTTTTTATATTATTTTCTCTTTGTTCATCACATTGCATGTATAACATTTATTATTTTATTATATTTTTTATTAATTTGTGTGATTAAAATTTATGAATAATAGAACTGAACAGAGTGATTAACATTTCTTCACAATTTCAAAAAAAAAAAAAACTCAAACACATACTGTACATAGTCATATTTAGTTAGTATTGTAATTTATATTTTTAAGACAAAAATTAAAATAATTCATAATGCAACTTGATGAGACTAGTGAATATTATAGAAAAAACGTGACAGGGTAACATGTGGCAGTTATTAAATTTGGGTCACACACCAAGTGCCACGTGGCACTCTCTCCATAGATTAGGCTATACACATTGCATTTTACGTGTCCATACTACCATTGCTTATGGAACTATGTGCTACATGCATGATTCACTCATTTGATGTTTCATACTCCCTCCGATCTAAAAAGTTTATCGCATTTGGACTTTAAATTTGTTTCAAAAAATTTGTCGTTTTTCCTAATTTTACCAATGATCTCCCTAAATTACCTCTATTCTTTTGGAAATATATTAATTACGATTTTTTTTGAAAATGTCAAAGAAATGGTGGAAAAGGAAGGTGGAAAAATAAAAGGAAAAAAAGAAGAAAGGGGGACAAAATAACTAGGGGTAAATTTGTCAAAAAAATATGTTTCTTAATTTTATACAAAATGAGAAATGCGACAAACTTTATGAAACGGAGAGAGTATTTATTTTGTCTTAATATAGTTTCATTTATTTTTATAATTTAAATATTTATATTATTATTCCTTCCGTTTTAATAAAAGTTATTCAATTTTTTTATTTTATTTTTACTAGTGAGAGTTATCCACATTTTTAACAAACCACCCTTTATCATTTCATTATATTTTTTTTTCCAATCATATTACATCTAATACATCTACTTATTATAATATTATATTTATTAATCTGTGTTCAAAATTCATTAGTAGCTTTCACCAAGACGGGAGAGTATAATATATTTTATTACTCATTTCCTTTTTAAAAGATGTTCCATATTTTATTGTTCACTCCGTCTGTTGAAGTATATCTGTTTTTTTTTAAAATTTGTATCCAAAGTATACGGCACAGTGTTGTAAAGTGATTATTTTCATAAAAAAAAAATATATACTTGGTGGACATATAAATGAAAAAAGTGAGCAGCATACTTTTGATGAACAAGAGAGTATAAAAAGATAAAAGTATAGATAGAATAAAATAGGTATGATAAAAATAGAATAATTAATTTAATGAATAAAAAAATTATATTTATAAAATTAATGATATAAGATGTAATATTAATATGTTTGAGAGAGATAATTAAAAAAGATATATAGCTACATTTTTATTTAAAAATGTTTAATTAAGTCATGAAAAACCTTTTTAACAGTTATTCAATTTTATCAGAAATGGATCATGGATTCATGATTAGAGTACATATAATTTATTAGGCAAATGACTATACTTTTCGAATTACGTATGGGGACGGAAATTTGGATGGAAAAATTCTAATGAAATCAACCGTGTAAGAGAGTGAGTGTTTTTGTAATATAAAGTACAATGAAATTTAATGTCAAATCAATTGTATATGAATTATTATAATAATAGAATAAATAAATATTTTTAAGGATAAATATCGTTGAATGGTGAAATTCAAATGTTAAATACACAACTAAAACAAGTCAGAGAATGTTACATTCTACATGGCCATGTATAAACGTGTGAGTTCCAAAACAACCTTAAAATTTAGTAGTGCAAACTAGTACTCTTTTTTTTAATTTTTCTTTTGAAAAGTAAAAAGTTTCCTTTATATAATTTTGATTATAAGTGATATTCAACCCCTACAAATTACAATATGCTATACTCTCACTATAGATTCATCCCGGAACTAGCTAAGCGTGCTCAACGAAGACATAAGTACGGATCACAACACCAAATCGAGATTGACGAGTTTGGAACTATTAAAATTTTCCAATCTAGCCAAGACACAAGTTAATTTTAATTCTCTCCATTATTTTATTTTTTTCTCAAACCTCTCACTCTCAAAAGTATATCTAATTATTTCTACCGCACTACAACTACCCATAAACTAGCTGCCAATTTCCTCCTTTTTATGTCACTGCCTAAAATCTCCCCAAATTGAATCAGATTAAGAGTTACACATTCTTGCATTCCATCATAATGTGATTGTTTGTTTCCTCCGTCACTCCACAAAACCTCCATAGAATAGTAACGAATAACTATTTGAATTGAATACCAAATTAAATTTATTATTAATAAATAAATAAATAAAATACAAATATTCAAACACTCACGAATCTAATCGAATGGTATTTGTTTCGATTCAATCACGAGCTAACTAATTAACTATGCACTCGAGTGCATGTTATGCACCCTGGTCCATGTTTTTAATTATCAAAGTGTATAATAATATTTTTAGTAATAATTGAAAAGTGCAACATCATTTACCAAGAGTGCATACTAGACTTTACCATTAACTAAACTAAGCAATAACGACCTAACCCAACAGAAAAGGGAGGAAATCTAAAAAAATCTACAACTTAAGCGTTAAATCTAGACCTGGAGAATCCGGAAATCGAATTTCCCCGGGCGGGAAATCGAGCTGTCGTCGCCGCCAGAACCACCGTGGGCGAAGGAAGTTACAACACTCCCGCCGTCAGGAGAATTCTCCACATTTTCCCGACGACCGTTATATTTAATTTCACCGACGTAATGCTTACGCATGTGGCCGCCTAAAGCCTGCCCTGTCTCGTAACTAATCCCACACAAAGCGCACTGATGATGTCGCCCAGTCGGGTGGGGACCACACGTGTTGACGGATGCGGTCGATGTTGACGGAATTTCTACATCAGCGACGGATGTTTTATTCCTGTGGCTTGATTTATCAGGTACTCGCTTCGAGCGTTTGGACTTCCTGGATGAATCAGGTCCGGCATCTCTGCGGCGGCGAGGCGGTGGAGTTACCGGAGAATTCAGGGGCATAATTAAATTTAGGAAATAGAGGAGTAAAATTTTTTAGAGCTTGTGTGTAAAGTAATAATGAGTGTGGAGAATCGAAGGAATAGTGTGCTTATTTATATATATATATATAAGCAGAGTTTCAAATAAGGAAATTGTTTGATTAAAGACCAAGGATTTGAATTAGATCCAATGGTTATGATTCATTCATTTTCGTGGTATATTTTGTATCGAATATGTTTATCATTCTTATCCGTTTTTACTTTACATTTTACATTATGCACATCTTGTTTTGTACACGCAATCTATAACTCATATAAATAAAATCATATTTTAAGTCTGAATTCACTTCGACACAAAATAAGTAAATTGTTGGGTGTTATCGTTAAGTTACACTTAGAATTGTAAATGAATCGAATCGAATTTTTCAATTGTACGTATTATTGGTATGAGAATGTTTTTTTCAACTTTCTTGATTTTAATTTTTTTTACAATTTATTTAATGTATAGAAATTTATTAATAGAAACAAAGTTAATTTACTGAAAAACTTGTAAGCAAAATACCAGTCCCTCACTTATTTTTTTATTTATTAAAAAAAAAAAATTACTCCATATATAGAAGAAACTGGATGGGTGTATTTTTTTTAAATAAAACTGATTTTTTTATTTATTACTCCGTATTTTCTTTTTGTTCATCACATTGCATGTAAAACCTTTATTTTTTTATTATTTTGTGTGCTTAAAAGTTATGTGTAGTTTGGAACAGAGTGATTAACCTTTCTTCACAATTTCAAAAAAAAAAAAAAACTCAAACACATACATGGTCATATTTAGTTAGTATTGTAATCTATATTTTTAAAATAATTAATAATGCAATTGAGAAAGACAAAAAAAGAATATTATAGAAAAAACGTGACAGGTAATATGTGGCAAGCTACTAAATTTGGGTCACTCCAAGTGCCACGTGGCACTCTATCAAATAGATTAGTAAGTATCCGGTTGCTTCACGTGTCCATACGAACATAGCTTATGGAACTATGTGCTACATACATGAATCTCTCATTTCCTTTTAAAACATAGCTTATGGAACTATGTGCTACATACATGAATCTCGCGTTTCATATTTATTTTGTCTTAATATAGTTTCATTTATTTTTATAATGTGTATAATGTTAAAAATTTATCAATGGGTAAAATTCAAAATATTATTATTCTCTCTGTTTCACAATATTCTTCACATCTTTTTAGATACGTTCCACAATAATTTTTATACCCTTACAATGAGAAGATCTCTTATAAATTTCACTCTCACAATACTCATAATTTTACACAAAATTTCATTACTTTTAATTCACACATATACGAGTTAACTAATTTATTCACGTTATACATAAAAATTTATATAATTATCCCTTCAAATTCTACTTATTACTCCCTTCATCCCGCAATTACTTTTACGCTTTTCTTTTTAAGACATTCTACAATTATATTTTTATTTCACGTGCCACTTCACATATGAAGATAATCATGGGACGAAGGAGTATTATATTTTCTTAATTTGTATATATATATCTATATATATATGTGAAAGTTTTTTTCGAAATACAAAGAAATATATTTTACAATGGAGACCAGAGGATGTATTATAAAAAAAAATGTCCTATGAACATGTGGCGATCTACTAAAGAATGTGGCAATATTAAGTTTGGGTTAAACACCCATCTCATATGCAGTCTCATTCGAAGTTTAGTGACCAAACTACCCCTTTGATTAGTGTTAAACTCTCTTAATTAATTGATTAAACTATGTTTATATATTATTTTTGGAATAATCATATGGTAGTTATCACCTTGTCAATAGTATTTTCCTATTTCTTAAATTATTTTTTAAATACATGTATAATTTTCTAAGAAAGTAACTTTCACTTTTTTTTCCCGTTTTTTTTGTAATGTTCCACGATATTTTTTTTAATTGGAAAGTCATTTATAAACTTTACTCGTATAATATTCATAATTTTATATAAAATAGTCATTATTTTTTAACTTACACATCCACATAAATCAATCTATTTATTTATTTTATATATAAAAATTTATAAATTTACCGTTCGGACCTATATTCATTAATACATTAATAAAAAAAGGAATTATATAAAAGAAGATGGGTGGGGGTATTTGTGGAAATATAAGTGAAAGTGATAAAGTTAGGTTAGGAATTCCTTGAAGTTGTAGTTCTAGAAAACCAAAATTTGGATAACGATAGTTAGTCAATCATTGCACACGTGACTCAGTGAGGTGCTATCTAGATAACCGCCAAAATTCTAAAGATTACCCATTAATGAAAATGGATTTTAAAAAAAATGTTGTTAAAGAGAAATTTTTATAAAACAAAAAATGTGCAATTATTTTTATTTAATCTTAGCGTTAAAATAATTATAAATATATTCAAATGATTTAAATGCAAAAAATTGTTACTAGTATATACTACGAATTTATTAGACATTTATTTAAAGTGTTGATTATTTTTTAGGGTTTAGGTCTAAATTAGGTATAATCCTAATTTGGCGTCCAAGTCGGAATCTCGACACAAATTCAATCGTGAGGAGAGGGCGAGTGATAAATCGATCAAATCAGTCTAGCTACGTGTTGAAGTGTTAAGTTGGTGTCGAATGTAGGAGATATCGCACACAACGAGCTCCTACATCAACCTTCTAACGTTTAAAACAAAGATGACCTCAAAACCTTTGTATATCTTTGTAAGCTTAACGACCTCAACCGCATCCTTCAAATATATAGCCACCAACTCTGTATTTAAAATCGAATCTGGCGGGTCGATTCCACCTCCATTGAATCTCCATAATGATCCTTAATAAAGAAGACGACCCCATAAACATTAAGGTCAAAATTGACTAATTAAATGTTTTCAACGTTGGACTAATTAAATCAAACTAAAATCACACGCAACTTATGCTTTAATAACTTAACAAAATATTGAAATGGTGCATAAAGAACAACACCAACAAAACCAAATAAGAAGAAGAGTGCAAGTAAAGTTCAATATTTTACTTGTAAAAGTTGAATTTCACTCCAATCCAATGATAGCGACAATAACTATCACCGTAATTAATTTAAAATATAATTATCATACAATTATAGTTTATCTAACAGTTATTATATATCTTAAATGGTTTATTGTTAATAATACATTCTTGCATTAACAAAAAGTTTACAAGACATGATGAAAGATGACTAGCACACAATACTCTTCTATTTGAAGAAAAAAACAAAAAATTTAAATAAATAATGTTATAAAGTTAACAACCTTTCAGAAACTAAAGTTTTAAAAATCAAAAGATAACAAAATTTGAAGAATAATACAAGGCTCTCTTTGTTTCATAATAAAATTTAGAGAATAATATAGCGATCACTCTGTTTCATCACAGAGTATTTTATTATGAGATAAATGTGTAATTAATAAATATCTAAGTAATTATCTTATTTATTAATGAAATGTACGCATAAACTCAATTAATAAACTGAAATTACGCTTTTTTAGGCCCAATTTCTAAGAACTTTATTTAATTTTTTCCGGAAATTTTAAAAAAAAATCTACAACTTAAAATTCAGCCCTGGTGAATGAGGCGGCATATTCAAATTCCTCCCAATGCCTGAACCCTTCCTACACGTGGAACAAAAAATGACAATACCTTCGACTTGAAGAAAAATGAAAACAATTAAATTAAAAATTGAAAAATTATGAAAAAATTAAACAAAAAATGTTATAAATTTAACAACTTTTCAAAAGACTAACAAAATTTAGAGAATAATATAGTTTTCTCCCTCTCTGTTTTATCTCAGAGTTCTCTCTGTTTCATCTATTTAAATGTGAAATTGTTGTTAGATAAATATATAATTAATAAATATTTAGTTAAGTAATTATCTTGTTTCTTAATGAAAGGTACAACACACAAACTCAATTAATAATCTGAATTAAGCTATTTTAGGTCCAATTTCTAAGAATTTTATTTGTAATGGTAGTGAGGTGGAGAATTTCAATTGTAATTAATTACCATACAATTATAATTTATTCAAAAGTATTAATACTCTTGGACTTAAAGAAAATTGAAAAGAATTAAAAAAAATAATGTTTCAAATTAAAAGAAGGGAAAATATTACTTTTAATCACTGAACTTTACTCCTAATTGAAAAAATTTACTCCTAATTGAAAAAAGTGTCAAAAATTAAAAGACTAGTAGAGTTTTTGTGAGATAAATATAAATTAATTATCTTAATTAGGTTACGGCTAAACAAACCTCCGATTCTCCTATACACACCCCAACTACTATACACACCCCATTGTTTTTTCATAATCACCACACTACCCTGTAAAACAAATAAAAGATGATAACTACGTAATGAATGGATATGAAAATACTCTTAATCTTCAACTTCATTTTTGCAATTTCATTCGATTCTTCAACTTCATTTTGTGGATTGCAATTTCATTCGATTCTTCAACTTCATTTTTGCAATTTCATTCGATTTTTTAGTTTTTTTTAGTTTTTAGGGTTCAATTTTGTGGATTTTGTTAAGAAACTGCAATTTCATTCGATTCTTCAACTTCATTTTTGCAATTTCATTCGATTTTTTAGTTTTTTTTTAGTTTTTAGGGTTCAATTTTGTGGATTTTGTTAAGAAACTGCCATGGAATCGGTATCTGTTTCACTTATTCAGGATTAAAATTGAGAAAAAATTGTCATAAGATTTTGATCAAAGTTGAAATTAAAATTTCATCAGAATTTTTTCTAAAAAGACGAAAGGAAGAAGATGATAATAAGGGTAGTTTAGTTATTTAATTAGGGATATTTTAGTCAAAACTTTTTTTGGGGTATGTATAGAAAATTTGGGGGTATATTTAGCCGTGCCCTTATCTTAATTCTTTAATTTCTTATTGAAAGGTACAACAACTAAACTACATTTTAGGGCTTACTCCATTCTATTATCTAAGAATTTTATTTAATTTTTTCTAAAAAAGATGGAAAAAATTCTACAATTTAAGCGTTAAATCCAGCCCCGGTGAATGAGGAGGCGTATTCAAATCCGAGCCACCGTCGTTGCCGGCGTAGCTTGCAGAGCCACCATCGGAGAAGGAAGTTACAACGCCGTCGAGAAAATTCCGGCCACCGTTTAAACTAATTCCGCCGATGAAATGTTTACGCATGTGGCCACCCAATGACTGCCCCGTCGCGTAACCCTCCCCACAAGTTGAGCACTGATGAAAACCGCCACTCGTGTGGGGACCACAGGAGGTGAAATTAGACGCCGGAATATCAGTCACGGCGGCGGCGGATATTGTTTTATTCCTGTGGCTCGTTTTGTGGCCGCCGAGGGCTTGGTATGACGGAAAACTCTTACCGCATACACCGCAGTCGTGAGAATCGACGATTGACGGCGGCTGAGACAGTTTCAGGACACAGTCGACGGAGGAAGAGGTGTCGCCGCAGCCTACTGTGAGTGCGATGGGACATGCGGCGAACGAAGTAATCTTCTTCCAGTATCTGCTTCAAGCGTTTAGAACTCCTAGATGAATCAGAACCGCCTTCTCTGCGCGGTGGAATTATCGGAGAATTCAGCGCCATGGAAAATAAAAGACGAGTGTTAAGAGGTTTAGAGAGTGAAGGAATAGTGCCTTTTGGATACACGTTCCCTTATATTTTTTATTTTAATAATTATATGAAATACCTAAAATATACATCCTTCTAGCAGGAGCGGACTCACGTGTGATGTGGGGTGGCTTAGGCCCCCTCAATATTCTTCAATTAACTAGAGTTTATATATACATGCATATCAACATTCCTTTTTAAAAAATTGTATCTATATATCATATATTAGTATATGTATGAAAATTAGAGCTCTCAAAACAGGCTAACGGGGCGGGCCGGTCCACAATCCACTTCAACCCGTCATTTTGTGGGTTTTGGCGGGCCTATCCACGGCGGAGATGGGTTGAAAAATACTCAACCCAACCCACGGCGGGTTGCGGGTTAGCCCACAGGCTTTTTTATTATATATAAATATTTTACTTTTTCACATTTATTAAAAAAATAATTTAGAATAGTCTTCAATTAAATCCACATAGTTGACGTATAAAGAAAAAGTTAAAAAAGAGATTTAAATTTACATTAATTATTATATCTCTCCCGAAGTCATGTGAATACATGGACGACAATGGTGTATTCTCATTCTCAAATCTCAATTTTATTTAATAGTATAATATTTTTATGATTTTGAATCTTGATTTAAAGTTGAATTGAATTCATAAATTTTTAGTTATCACATTTTTACTTACAATTCAATTTAAAAAATAAAAAAATTAGTTTTTTAAAAGCCCGCGGGCCAACCCACTCCGTCCGCGATCTAACCCGCCAAAACCCACGACCCATGCGGTCTGGTCCATACGGACCCGCTTTTTAAATGGACCTAAATTACTCAACCCAACCCACCTTTTTTATAGGCGGAGGCGGGCAGACCTAACGGGCTTAGCCCATTTTGACAGCTCTAATGAAAATGTAAGTTCAAAGAACATTTAAACAAGTAAATTTATTATATATACTATATATATGCAAATATATTATATATATTTAATAATTTTTTTTATAAGGGATCTATTCATACAAAATTTTGCTCTAATTTTAATTGAAGCTTCCACTAGTGAACGGTGAAATTGATCCATCGATTTTATCGATTTTTAGTCTAACTGAGACTTTAATATATATATATTATATATATATATAGTATACATCATGTGTATATTTTTTTAGTTTAATTTTATTAACTTTTAATTGGATTCAATTTTTTTCCTCTTTGTTGGGGTCAAACAAGTTTTACATCGAAAAAATATTGAAGAATTATGGAATAAAAGGGTAGATCAGTATTCCATTTGGTACGAGGCTTTTTGGGAAAATTCAAAAGCAAAGTCGTAAGGATTTGACAAACACAAAACGGACGATATCATACCAATTAGAGAATACAGAAGGGTTCATCCCAAAAAAATTCTTACACTCTTTTTTTGTTGGCCCCCCTCACTAATTAATCCTGGTTCCGCCCCTGCTTCTGAGATACACTGACCTCTCATTTCAATTTTGTATGTCATCATCGTTGGCGTTCTTCCTGTTTCAATCACTCTCGACGTTGTTATCGTTGTTTTACGATCGTTTTGATATTTATAACATGTTTAGTAATATACATAGCCTGTTTCATCGACGTTGTCCTTTTTGTTAATTTTTATCTTATTATTGCAGACAAGTATTTGTTAATTTTTATCTTATATACTCTCTCCGTTCCGGAAGTGTTTGCACCACAAAGTGAACATACTTATTAAGAAAATTGTGTAATGAGGGGGTGTTGAGAGATAATTTTATACAGTTATATATATGAATAAAATAAAAAGAGTGGTTGAAATAAGTATAAAATTAATGACATTTTGTGTAAATATGTGAACAAAATGTATGAGGGTATTTGGGGGAATTTAAGTGCAATGGATAAAGCTTAGAATGGAAGGTAAAGTTTAGTGAATTTCAAGAAAATAAAAATGCAAAATAAAATTAGTAATATTTAATCATGGCCCAGTATGTTTTTTCATGAAACTTGGGTCTTGTTTTTTTAATGAAACTTAGGTCTTTCTAGATAACAGCGGGAATTCCCAAGATTGGCATCAATGAATTAAATTATTTTTTACTATGTAAATCATTTACAGTAAATGTGGTGGTAGAATTGTTCTGAGATAAAATAATGTGATTGTTTTTTACTAAAATAAATAAAATTACAATTAAATAAATAAAAAATAATTATATTTATAAAAAAATGATATAAAATGTAATATTAAAATATTTGAGAAAGATAATTAAAAAAAATTATTCTTTTTAACAATTATTCAAGGTAAAGTTTAGTATGCATTCGAGTGCATGTTATGCACTCTAGTCATGTTACACTTTTTGGTAAATGGTGTTGCACTTTTCAACTATTACTAAAAATATTATTATACAGTTTAATAATTGAAAAGTGCAACACCATTTACCAAAAAGTGTAAGTCAGTAAAATTGAAAAGTGCAACATGGACTAGGGTGCATAACATGCACTCGAGTCCATAGCATACACTCGAGTCCATAGCAGACCAACCCATTATTCAGTTGTATAGAAATGTATCATGAAGGTTTATTAGGCAAATGACTATACTTTTCGGGTGAGAGCATTAGGGAGTGTCTCATGTAATTACTATATTATTATAATGTTAATTCTCTAACTAAATTAAATAATACATAGAATGTTATATCTCATGTAATTACGTGGGACGTCTGAGTCCCAAAACAAACATCTACGGAAAATTAGTAGTGCAAACGAGTACTTATTTAATTTAAAATGTTAATTCAAATTATATTTCATCTATAAAAATCTTATGTTTGACCGACTAAATGTTTGTTTGTTTGTCTGATTAAATCGAACCAAATTCACACAAAAATTGGAACTGTGTAACACCAACAAAGCTGAATAAGCAAACGCAAGAAAAGTGCAAGCAACGTTCAATATTTTATAGACTAATTTCACTCACCCTCACCGAGTATCATATACGAATCAATTTCGTATAATCGTATACTCGATTCAAATAATTTTTTCAAATTAAATTTAGGAAATAGGAGTAAAATCTTTGAGAGTGTGTGTAAAGTAATAATGAGTGTGTAGAATCGAAGGAATAGTGTGTTTATTTATATAAGCAGAGTTGGGGATATAGCATATTGCAAATTTCAAATAAGGAAATTATTTGATTAAAGACAATGGGGATTTAAGATAAATAAGAAATAAATAAATCGTATCTTTAAGTCTGAACTCATGTGGATACAAAACAAGTAAATTATTGGTGTTATCGTCAAGTTGCTCTTACAATTGTAAATGAATCGAATTGAAAAATTCGAATTTTTCAATTGTATCTATATTTTTGGTATGAGAATGTTTTTTCAACCTTCTTGATTTTAATTATTTTTACAATTTATTCAATGTATAGAAAGTTATTAATAGAAACAAAGTTAATTTTCTGAAAAACTTGTAAACAATACCACTAGACGAATTTTTACTAAAAATTGTTATAGGGGGGACAAGATATATAAGTAGGAAAATTGTTTAAATCACCACTTATTAAAAATGAGTTAAATTTCAGTCCCTCACAATATTTTTTTTATTTAATTATATTTTTTATTAATTTATATGTTTAAAAGTTATGAGTAATGTAGAAAGGAAACACATACATGGTCATATTTACTTAGTATTGTAATCGATATTTTTAAGACAAAAATTAAAATAATTAATAATGCAATTTAGATAGACAAAACGTGACAGGTAACATGTGGCAAGCTATGGCAATATTAAGTTTGGTTCCCACTCCAAGTGCCACGTGTGCATACTACCACTGCTTATGGAACTATGTTCTACATACATGAATCACTCATTTTATGTTTCATATTTATTTTGTCGTATAATATAGTTTTATTTATTTTTATAATGGGTATAATGTTAATATTATTAAGTGAATATTTAAATTATTACTCCTGTTTCATGGAAAGTTAATAAATTTTCAAAGTTATTCACATTTTTTGCAAACTACTTCCTCACATTTTAATTTTTTTTTATTTCTCAATTATATTACATTCAATACATCTACTTAATATATCTTTTTATTTCTCAATTACATTACATCCAATACATCTACTTAATTAATATATTATATTTATTAATCACCGTGCATTTTTTGGCTTTGCTCACAGTTTTTTTTACGATCTTAATTGATTAAACTATGTTTTATTTGAAAGGTAAATGTAAATTTTATATCTATAATTATGAGGGTTATTCAAAATCCAAATATTACCATTGCAATTTTAGTATTGACTCATCTAATTATAAGGAATAGTGTGCATGCTTATATAAGCGGTATCCTACATGGTAAAATATAAATGAGGTGAAGAATTTGATTAATAATATGAGTTGTATACCCCTTGGATACATGTTTCTTTATATTTTTTATTTTAATTATTTAAATCTCCACTTATTAAAAATGAGTTAAATTTCAGTCCCTCACTTTAATAAAAAAAAAAGTGTAATTTTTGGAATTTAAGTGTGTGAGTGGATAAATTTTTTTTTAAAAAAAAAGCGTGGGTGGATAAAACTTGGTCTATTTCTAAAACTAAATATAGTTGTTTTTTTTTTTTTGAAAGTATGATGATTGAATGAGATTTTTAAAAAAAAATCCTATCAAAATAGATGTCGTTTTAATTTTTCGTTTTCTTTATAAATTATGTATGATGTTTAACCTTTTTCAAATTAATTATTATTTTTTTAAAAATTTGTCCTTAATAAATAAATATTTAAATAATTGTATTATAATATTGAGATGTTTAAGGTATATAGTTAAAGTATAATGTTGCTTTATTTTTTATTTTAAAGAGTATTCAATTAAATTAATTAAAGACGACTGATCATTTTGATAAATTTTCAATTGAGTATACGAATACTGTATTAAATTTGGGTCACATACTAAGTGCCACGTGTCCTTACTAGGTACATTTATTAGCAAGTATCCGGAATTCCGGATGCTATACACGAATCACTCACTTGATGTTTAGGGAGTATTTATTTTGTCTTAATATAATTTCATTTATTTTTATAATATGTAGTATAATGTTAAAATTTTCTCATGGAAGAGAATAGAATTATTTTATTTCAGTGTCATTTTAATAAAAACATACTCCGTACATGTTAATTTATAGGTAAAATTCAAAATATTATGCACAATAAATTATTTTATCTGTTTTATAATAATTTTTTTTTTTAGGTTCCACATATTTACATCCTTACAATGAGAAGATCTGTTATAAACTCCACCTTCACAATATTCATAATTTTACATAAAATTTCATTACTTTTAATTCAGACATACACAAGTTAATTAATTTATTCATGTTATACATAAAAATTTATATAATTATCCTACAAAATTTTATTTATTATTATATTTTCTTAATTTGTATATCTATGAAAGTTATTTTAAAACAGAAGAAATATATTTTACACAGATTAAAGGATGTATTATTAAAAAATATCACTATGATAACATGTGGCGATCTATTAAAGAATGTGGTAATATTAAATGGGTAAAGTTTAGTATGCACTCGAGTGCATGTTGTGCACCCTAGTTTAAAGAAAAATGTATGTTATTAAACGAAAAAGTACAACACAATATTACTAAAAAGTGTAAGTCATTATGACTAAAAATATTATTATACAGTTTAATAATTAAAAAGTACAACACCATTTACCAAAAAGTGTAAGTCAGTAAAACTAAAAAGTGCAACATGGACTAGGGTGCACAACATGCACTCGAGTTCATAGCAGATCAACCATATTAAATTTGGGTTAAACACCAAGTGCCACGTCACCCATCTCATATGCTATCTCATTCTAATGATCTAAGTACACGTGTCAGTACGTGCCGTCTTCCATTAACGCCTCCGTTTTTCAGTCGGTGAACTTATCACTCTCTTTCATCATTTTAGTGACCAAACTACCCCTTTAATTAGTGTTACTCTCTTAATTGATTATACTATGTTTATATATTATTTTTGGAATCTCTATAATGGTCCTTAATAACGAAGGTGATCCCATAAACATTAAGGTCAAATTGATTAACGTTGGACTAATTAAATCAAACCAAAATCACACGCAGCTTATGTTTTAATAACCTAACAAAATATTTAAATTGTGTATAAAGAACAACACCAACAAAATAAAAATGAGAAGAAGAGTGCAAGCAAAGTTCAATATTTTACTTGTAAAAGTTGAATTTCACTCCAAACCAATGATAGCGACCATAACTATCGCCATAATTAATTTAAAATGTAATTATCATACAATTATAGTTTATCTAAACGTTATTATATATCTTAAATGGTTTATTAAAGTATGTTAATAATACATGCTTGCATTAACAGAAAGTGTACAGGATATGAATTAAGATGACTACATGCACTCAACACTCTTCAATTTGAAAAAAAAAATAATATTAAAAATTAAAAAATTATGAAATTATGAAATTTTTTTAATAAATAATGTTCTAAAGTTAACAACGTTTCAAAAATTCAAGTGTTATAAATTAAAAGACAACAAATTTTGAAGAATAATATAGCTCTCTCTGTTTCATAATAAAATTTAGAGAATAATATAGTGCTCTCTATTTCATCACAGAGTATTTTATCGTGAGATAAATATGTAATTAATAAATATCTAAGTAAATATCTTATTTCTTAATTAATGTAATACAACGCACAAACTTGATTAATAAACTGAATTACGCTTTTTTGGCCCAATAATTTTATTTAATTTTTTCTGGGAAATTTGGAAAAAAATCTACAATTTAAGCGTCAAATCCAGCCCTGGAGAATGAGGCGGGGTATTCTAATCAAAATCGCCGTCGCTGCCGGAGTAGCTTACAGAGCCGTCGAGAGAATTCCGCCGATGAAATGTTTACGCATGTGGCCGCCCAATGCTTGCCCCGTCGCGTTACCCTTCCCACACGTGGAGCACTCATGAAAACCGCCACTCGTGTGGGGACCACAGGACGTGCAATTAGACGCCGGAATATCAGTCACAGCAGCGACAACATTTTTATTCCGGTGGCTCGATTTGTGGCCGCCGAGCGCTTGATAAGACGGAAAACTCTTACCTCATACACCGTAGTAGTGAGAATCGACGATTGACGATGGCTGAAACGGTTGCAAAGGAAGAGGCGTAGCCGCCGCTTTCAGTGAGTGCTGCAGGACATCCGGCGAAGTAATCAACTTCCGATACCTGTTTCAAGCGTTTAGACCTCTCGAATGAATCAGGTTGATCGATGAAAGGAATAGTGTGTAGTAATTTGAAAAATTGAGTATTTATGTGGCATAATATAAATAAGGAATGTGTTGTATACCTTCAGGTACAGACTTATTTTTTATTTTAAAATAATTACTCCATAAAATATTACTCCGTATAAATATCCTTATATATGTATTCTATCTTATTCCATTTTTATTTGTCACTAGCCCACCTGTTGCGGTTCTCACCATCTCACACACAAACTCTCGAAATCGTTATGTTTTATGATTGTTTTTGAAATTTATTATGTATTTGGATGGCTTCTCAATTCTTGAACCAAATAACAAGAGTGTGTAATGTTCAAAAAAAAATATATGGGCTAATTTTGAGTTGAGTTTACTTTTAAAAGTTGAATTTCACTCGGGAAACAAGAGCCATGGGAAAGTTTACAAGACATGATGGAGTGTGGACGATGACTAAATGCGCGCAATGGGAAAGTTGAATTTATCTAAAAGTTGAATTCGCTCCAATGATCATAGGGATCATAATTAATTTAAAATGTAATTATCATACAATTATAATTAAACATCTTATATGGTTTATTAAAGTGTATTAATACATGCTTGCATTAGTTTACAAGACATGATGAAATTAATTAGATTGAAGAAAAATGAAAAAAATTAAAAAAATAATATTACAAATTGAAAAGTTAAGAAAAAAATTAAACAAATAATGTTATAAAGTTAACAACTCTTCAAGGAACTAAAAAATCAGAAGCCAGATAAATATAAATTAATTATCTTATTCTTTAATTCCTTAATAAAAAAAAGGTAAAGTCTAATATGCACTCGAGTGCATATTACTAGGATGCATAACATGCACTCGAGTCCATAGCAGACCAACTCATAAAAAAAAAGGTACAACAACTAAACTACATATTAGGCCTTAATCCATTCCATTTCTAACAATTTTATTTAATTTTTTCCGAATAAAATGGAAAAAATTCTACAATTTAAGCGTTAAATCCAGCCCTGGAGAATGAGGCGGCGTATTCAAATCAGAGCCACCGTCGCTGCCGGAGTAGCTTGCAGAGCCATTGCTGCCGTCGAGAGAATTCCGGCCAGCGTTAAAACTAATTCCGCCGACGAAATGTTTACGCATGTGGCCGCCCAATGCCTGCCCCGTCGCGTAACCCTTCCCACACGTGGGACACTCATGAAAACCGCCACTCGTGTGGGGACCACAGGACGTGCAATTGGACGCCGGAATAACCGTCACGGCAGCGGCGGCAGATGTTTTATTCCGGTGGCTCGATTTGTGGCCGCCGAGCGCTTGATAAGACGGAAAACTCTTACCGCATACACCGCAGTCGTGAGAATCGACGATTGACGGAGGCTGAGACGGTTTCGGGACACCGTCGACGGAGGAACCGCCGCTTTCAGTGAGTGCGACGGGACATACGGCGAAGTAATCGTCTTCCGATACCTGCTTCAAGCGTTTAGAACTTCGGGATGAATCAGGATTACCGTCTCTACAGCGGCGGTGAGCGGAGGTACCGGAGAAGAATTCAACGCCATAATTTAATTCAGGAAATAAAAATGATAGTGTGGTGAAGTAAAAGAATAGTGTGCAGTACTTATATATATATGTGAAATTTGTGAAATTTAGTATCTACGTGTCAAAATATAACGATGGGAGGGGAAGGATTTTATTAAGGTACACATAGTGTACGCCTTTAGAATACACGTTTCTTATATTTTTTATTTTAAAATAATTATAAAATACCTAAAATGTCCTTATTAGGTAACCCTTACGTACCTATTTTGTAATATAAGCTGCACTCGTCAGCATTATCAACGGTGACGTTGTCATTTTTGTTAATTTTTATTTTATACATGTTTATTTTACTATTATAGATAAGTATTTGTTAATTTTTATCTTATACATGTTTTTCTTACTATTGCAGACAAGTTTTTATTAATTATCTTACTACTGCAGATATTGTAGATAAGTATTTGTTAATTTTTATCTTATACATTTCTATCTTACTACAGATAAGTATGAGATAACACATGTTTATCTTTATCACATGATATTTTCTTCAGTTATTTCTATTTGAAATTATAGTCGGCCTTTTTTATAATATAAAAATAAATAAGTAAAATTGGGAGTTATTTATTTGGATTAGTTATATTAACAAACATAAATTTAGTGTAAATTCTCATACTTCAAAATAATTATTTTAAGTATAATTAATTAACTATAATAACATACATGGATTTTAGAAAGTGGAGTACAATATAATGAATATAAATAATGTGAACAAAGTGGATGGGGGTATTTTCGAGAATTTAAATGCGAATATGGATAATGCTTAGGGTGGAAGGAAAAGTTGGTTATTGTCAATCATGGCCTAGGATGTCTTTTCATTAAACCTAGGGGTTTTCTAGATAACCGCGGGAATTCCCAAAATTGGCATCAATGAGATTAAATTCTTTTTTACTTTCTTCGTAAATAAAAAATAGATAAAGTAATTACTGTATGTTGTATACGTGAAAATTCTGATGAACAGTGATTGTATGTCTTTGTTTTGAGATTTTGAGTACGATAAGATTTATGTCAAATCAATTATGTAAGGGTGAGTGATATTGTATTATTATATTAGTAGTATATAATAAATACTCCTTACGATTTAGCAATTATTTTCACACTTTTCTTTTTAAGACGTCTCACAATTACTTTCACATCCTTAAAATGGAAAATCTTTATATACTCTACCCTCACAATATCTTCAAATTTACACAAATATCATTATTTTTTCTCCACATATACACAAAAAGTCAACTCATTTATTTACTTTATACATAAGGCAGTGTTTGTTTTGTGATTGGCCAATCCGGATTTGGATTGGCACAATCTCAATCCATCTAAATCCAAATACCAATCCACCCCTATAAATCTATAATACACCTACACACCTATTTTTATACCATCAAATCACTATCTCTCTTACTTTTCTTTCACACACTCATTCTCTCTCCTACTTTTTTTCTCTCCCTTACTTTTCTTTCACTACTAACAATAATAAAATATTATAACATCACTCTTTAATGTGACATAAAGTTAAATTTACCCATACTTCTCAATCATTAACCAAACACAACTTACACACAATTTACTATTCATGGATTACCCAAATCCAAATCTAATCCACCACAATTCCAAACCAAACATCACCTAAAGATTTACAAAATTACTCCTCAAAATTTCCATTAAATTCAATTTTCTTAATCCATGTACAATTTTACATGTGAAATTAAAGATGTGACAGAGGAAATACGGAGGAGTACTTTTAAGGATAGTCAATAGATATAGTGACGAAAAACGTTACATTCCACGTGGCGACTTGTTAGTCCTAAAACCTTATGTTTGACTGACTAAATGTTTTTGGGACTAAATGTTGCTCAATTTACTAAATAAGCAAACGCAAGAAAAGTGCAAGCAACGTTCAATATTTTATAGACTAATTTTAAGTTGAATTTACTTTCCCCGATCAATTACGTAGAATCGAATACTCAATTCGAATAGTATCGAATAACTATATATTTGATGGGTTGGTCTGCTATGGATTCGAATGATGTTGTGCACCCTAGTCCATGTTGTGTAAATGGTGTTGCACTTTTCAATTATTAAACTGTATAATAATATTTTTAGTTACAGTGACTTACACTTTTTAGTAATATTGTGTTATACTTTTCAGTTTAATAATTACACTTTTCTTTAGACTAGGGTGCACAACATGCACTCGAGTCCATACTAGACAAAATCATATTTGAATTCAATATCAATTTAATTTATTATTAAAAAAAATATACAAATATTCAAACACTTTCAAAAATCTTATCGAATATAAACTTAAGTACACAATAAGTAATGAGTGTGGAGAAAGGGAAGGAAAAGTGTGTTTTATATACTCTGAGTTGAGGGATATGGTATCTACGTGACAAGCCTATTCCAAATTTCAAATAAGGAAATTATTTTATTAAAGAATTAATGTGGATAAAATTTTATTAATAGAAACAAAAGGCATTGTAACTTGTAAGTTAATTAAGTGAAAAACTTGTGAACAATATCACTAATTTTGATCTATTTTGGTGTTGGACGATTTTTTACTAAAAATTGTTATGGAAATTTAAATCTTGTTGACTCATTCTCTTCTCACCCAAATATATCCATTGTTTTACTACATCTCATACGATTAGGGGGACAAAGATAATTAGGAAAATTATTTAAATCTCCACTTATTAAAGATGAGTTAATTAAATTTCAGTCCCTCGCCTTAAAAAAAAAAAAAAAAGAGTTATATAGAAGAAATTGGATGGGGGTAATTTTGAGAATTTAAGTGTGGGTGGATCAAACCTAGTCTATTTCTAAAAAGAACTTATTACACTGTCGTTGCTGACTTAATTGATCATTTATTGTTTATTTATATTAAAATAAGTATAGTTGTTTTTTTGTGAAAGTATGATGCTATGAAGTGAATGAGATTAAAAAAAATAAAAAAAATTATGGGGGAGGGAGTACCATAATATGTTTGTTTTAGTATTATATAGGTAGGGAGAAATTTTAGATCGAGAAATTACGGTGAATATTGATTGTGTGTGTTTGTTTAGAGATTTTGAGTATGATAGAATGTAACTTTATGTCAAATTAATTGTGTAAGAATGTATGATGTTGTATTATTATAATAGTATAATGTAAGAGTTGGAATCTTGTGCATAGTGTGCACCGTGCACAGTTAAACCCTTAGTTGGTGTTTGGTTTGGGATTGTAGTGGATTTGATTGAAATTTGGATAATCCATGAATAATAACTGTGTGTAAATTATGTTTGGTTAAGATTTGAGAAATAGAGGTATATGTAACTTTATGTCACAAGTTTACAAGTTCGATTCTGGCCATTAGTTAATAAAATTGCGAAGTTGATTAAAAATTGATTGAAGGAACTTACTTTTACATAATATATACTCTCTCTGTCCATCAAAAGTGTGCTCACTTTTTTTTATATATGTTTTTAAAAAAAATTATATTTTAATTATAAAGAATATATTTAATATAATGAGTAAAAAATATATTACTCAATCTTGTTAGTAAAGTAGAAAAAACATTCAAAAGTTAACTATTTAAATAGAATAAACACGTTTTTTGTGGACCCAAAAAAAAGAAATGAGCACACTATTGATGGACGGAGATAGTATGTATTATTAGGGGTGGATGGAATTGAATAGTGAAATACGAATGTAAAATTCCGAACTAAAATAGGAATTATAGTAACTTTCTCAGTTTACTATAATGCTCGACTGAAAACATGTTTCCAAAACAAATTTTTGTCTGATAAAATTGAATCAAAAACCGAACTCTCATCCACTCTTGTACTCGAATCGAATACCAAACTAAATTTATATTCAAAAAATAAACGAACATGAATACGAATATTCGAATACTGGATAGACAATGGTATTTCGAATGCAAAAGAAAAGTGCGGGAATCTAAAAAAAACTACAACCTAAGCGTCAAATCTAGCTCCTCTGGAGAGTCCGGCAGGGAATTCAAATCGAATTCCCTCGGGCGGGAAGTCGACACGCCGTCCCCGCCCGAGCAACCGTCGACGACGACGGAAGTTCCAACACTCCCGCCGTCACGAGAATTCCCCACACTTTTCCGGCAACCGTTTAGTTTAATTTCGCCATTGTAATGCTTACGCATATGGCCGCCCAACGACTGCCCTGTTGCGTAACTCTTCAAACACAAGCCGCACACATGAACTCCGCCAGTCGCGGCGGCGATAGCGGCGGATGACTTTTTCCGGTGACTTGATTTATGGCCGCCGAGCGCTTGGTGCGACGGAAAACCTTTTCCGCATACATCGCACGTGTGAGATTTCACGGTTGCCGGCGGCGGCGGCGCTGCTTTCGCCGATTGCGATGAGAAATCCGGGAGAGTGATCTCGCTTAGACCGTTTGGACCTCCTCTGTGAATCAGGTCCGGTCTCTATGATGCGGCGGCGATGCAGCGGCGACGCCGCCGGAGGATTTAGCGACATAATTTGATTTAGGAAACAAGATATCTGAGGCGAATGGATAGTCGATCTGGTTTATAATGCAAATTTTAAATAAGGTAAGTAATTAGATCATTGATTTTAATTAGATCCAACGGTTGTGATTCAATTTTGTATTTGGAAATAATTTTATTCTATCAGAAAGCTAAAATTATAAAGATATGTGAAACTAATTTATAACTTAATGATCTATTTTATTATTTTTGGCATATCATGATTCATACTTGAAATAATTTAAAAAAAAAATTATCCCATAAAAATATCATAATATTATATCAAATGTCGTCATTTTATTACACTAAAAAATAATTTTATTACTATATATTTATAAAATTAAAAAATATTTACTAACTTCACTTTATCTCTCATAATAACAACAAACAATTTATACATTAAAGCTTAGTATAAAAAGTGATGAATTTTTAAGTAAGGGACGGAGTGAATATTACTCTCTCCGTCCCTTTATTAAATGAACATTTACTGTTTGTACGTGTAATTTAACTTTATTGAATAGAGAATATTTAGTTAGTGTGTAAAAAGTAATGACATATGGTGTAAATAAGAGATGTTTGAGTAAGTTTTTTAAAAGAGTAGAATGTTATTTTTTTCAAATAAGGAAATGTTCACTGTACATTTTTACATTTCTGAAAAGTTTTCATACCCACACTCACAATATATACATTTTTACCTTTCATGTCATTACTTTTGGGGCTCACTGTACACTCACAATATATACATTTTTACCTTTCATGTCATTACTTTCATGTCATTACTTTTTGGGGCTCACTGTACATTTTTACCTTTCATGTCATTTTTACTTTATATATAAAAGTTCATAAAACTACCCTCAAAACTCCAATTATTACTCCTCCGTCAAATTTTATTATGACCACTTCTCAATTTTAATGAATATTGATTAATTTATGTATAAAGTAAATAATTAGGAAGTATGATGGGATGTCGTGGAGTCCATTTATAGATAAAATGATTGTTTATAAATAAAGTAAATGGTAATTTGAGTAAATAAGTTATAGTTGTAGGATGGAAATAAAGTAGTGTAAATAGTAAATTTACCAAATAAAGAATAAAAATAATAAAATTGGACGACCGAAAAAAAATAGAAATTATAAAATTGAACGGATGAAATACATATTTTCCTTAAACTCCGTAACATAAAGTACAAACTTTTCAGGGGTAAAGTCTAGTATGCACTCGAGTGCATGTTATGCACCCTAGTCCATGTTGCACTTTTCAGTTTTACTGACTTACACTTTTTAGTAAATAGTGTTGCACTTTTCAATTATTACTAAAAATATTATTATACAATTTAATAATTGAAAAGTGCAACACCATTTACAAAAAAATGTAAGTCAGTAAAACTGTGTGCAACATGGATTATGGTGCATAATATGCACTTGAGTGCATAGCAGACCAACCCCTTTTCAGGAGGTCGTATTATTTTTTTGAAAATTGTCATATGTTATAACTGTTGATCGATGTGTTCGTTTACGCTAAGCTTACTCAGTTTACTAATGTTATAAATTGTATCCTATTATTATTATATGTATGAATTTTATTTTTATATCTTTCTTGATTTTAATTATTTTTACAATTTATTCAAAAGTATATAAAATTTATTAATAGAAACAAAAGGCGAATGTAGGTTAATTTAGTAAAAAAACTTGTAAACAATATCACGAATTTTAATCAATTTTTGTGTTTTTGGACGAATTCTTACTAAAATTTCTTATGAAAATTGAAATCTTGCTGACTCATTGTCTTATTAAAAATGGGCGTAATTTTGGGAATTTAAGTGTGAGTGGATAGAATTATATTTTAAAAAAAAGTGTGAGTGGATAAAATTTTTCTATTCCTAAAATTAAATATAGTTGTTTTTTTTTTGAAAGTATGATGATTGAATGGGATTAAAAATATATATATATATTCAAAATATATGTTGTTTAATATTTTGTTTTATTTACAAATTATATGACGTTTAATATTTTTGAGAGTAAATTAATTATTTCTTTTTCCTTCAAACTTGTTCTTAATAAATAAATACTGGAAAAGTCTTATATGCACCATACACACCAAAGTGATGGGGTACACTCACTTTTTTTTTTTTTTCTTTTTTTTTTTAACCGCTTTTTTCTGTTTTTTTTTAATTTCTTTTTTTTTAACTCCTTTTTTTTTAATGCTTTTTTTTACTTCTTTTTTTTAATTGCTTTTTTTTATCCGTTTTTTTTTTCAGCTTTTTTTTTTATCCGTTTTTTTTCATCTTTTTTTTTTAATCGTTTTTTTTTCTGCTTTTTTTTTATTCGTTTTTTTTTTCTGCTTTTTTTAACCGTTTTTTTTCTTATTTTTTTAACACTTTTTTTTAACCGCTTTTTATTATTTATTTGAGAGAATATGTAAACCCTACCTCTTCCGACCGTCCATGAAGACCGTTGCCTCAGTTTATGATGAAACATTATTTGTGTAAAGGGGTAATCTCTCAATTAGGGGTGTAAACGAGCCGAGTCGAGCCGAGTAGTGCTGAGCTCGAAACTCGACTCGATTGTTATACTCGAAGCTCGATACTCGACTCGGTCGAGCCTAAAATTTTGAAGATCGAGCTCGACTCGATAAACTCGAGCTCGACTCAATTCGATTACCTATATAATTTTTAAAATTAATTTTAAAACATATTTTTTTTCTAAAATAAACTCGAGCTCGACTCAGCTCGACTCGACTCAATTACTCGTATATAAATATAAATTATATATTAATGGCAAAATAGTAAATATTGTTCAAGCTCGATTAGGTTCGCGAGCCTTTCGAGCTGAGTATTTATGAGCTCGAACTCGAACTCGGTAGGTACTCGAGTAGCTCGAAACTCGACTCGACTCGATTAACTTCGAGTCGATTTCGATCTTTTTTCGAGTCGAGCATGAGTAGCTCGCGAGTAGGCTCGACTCACTTACACCCCTAATCTCAATTGAACTAAATTAACGATGCTAGTATGAGCATCTTTTTTTTTTTTTTTTTATGTTTTTAACGTAAGGCAAATCAATATTTATGATGTTAATTTTACTTATTATTTACTTTTTGAATATTTATATTGGATGATTAGTTCAATTCTCATATAAAGATTGTGTTGCATATTAGATGAAATAAATGTAATATTAAATATCATTTAATGTATGAACATAGGAAAGTTGGGCAAAAAATATGGCATCAACATTTCTGCAATTGTTCGGATGATATGCAGACATATCAAATAGTTGTACTGAATGTGCAGAAACACATTGAATTTCTTATTGACTTATGCAATGTATATTACACAATGATACATATTCTACTGCATTTGTTTGTAATATATGTAATATTATTGAATATAGTTATTGACAACTATTTAATTAAAAGAATTATAAGATCATTCAAAAAAGAAGACATTCAAAACACATTATATAATTACTGAGTTCATAAAAATAAATAAAACAAACAACGAATTAAAGGTCTTTAAACTATCAATAATAAAATAATAAAGATACTAATAGTTGATTAGAAACCTATTCAGTAACATAAATATCTTATACTAATTCAATTATACAGTATTTGTTATGTGAGCATGCTAATTGGATCGATCAAGTAGACAAAAAAGCGTTTCCAAAGTTTTTAAAGTGGAATTTGAATGATCTCTATCGAGCTATTTCTAAGGGAAAGATGACTGCTTCTGAAAAGGTAATTATTAATTTATATATTATATCTAAACTATATACGACTGGAAATATTTTATTTTATCAGGTCATTAGATTTAATAAATGCAGGTTATAGCAGAATGTTTGAAAGTAGAAAGTTGGGAGATTCGTGAATTTACTGAGCATAGTAGATACATGGACAATCAAAAAAAGAGAAGAATGGAATCTGTTGAAAGTAATAAGTTCAACTTGAAGAATAAGATCATTCAAAAAAGAGGACATTCAAAACATATTATATAATTACTTAGTTCATAACAATAAATAAAACAAACAACGAATTAAAAGGTCTTTAAACTATCAATAATAAAATAATAAAGATACTAATAGTTGATTAGAAACCTATTCAGTAAAATTTGTTTTATCTGTTCCAAACACAGTAGCGCACGTCAATGGGTGATGTCTGCCTTTTTTCCCACATCTTTTGCATACTGTAGGCTTATCCTTACGAAATTCACCATATGACGTAATCCTCTTCTGCTTAGGTCTTCCAGGCTGTTTGTTGAGAACTGGAGGAAGAATTTTTTCAGAATCAGATATAGAACTTGATTCAAACTTTTCGATTTGTGGAACAGGTATCAAATCCTCTTTATAACACTGTTTGTAGATGGAAGTAAAGAAGCATTCTTCAATTCTGTTTTCAATAGAAGAACAATGTTTCTTTATAACAGCAACGGCATGAGCACAAGGAAATCCTTTTATCTGCCACTCGAAACATGTACAAATATTATACTCAAGATCAACTGTTACAGAATTTTTGGATCCTACCTCGAATTGTCCGTTAGGATACAGCGCCACAGACCACGAAGCACTTATATTTGCTAGTTCATTCCAAAGAGCTTCTTTGGAAGGTACGAGTAAACCAGTCCATTTATTACTAGATTCCCGTCTCTCGACAAACCATCTTGCAATCTCTTTTCGTATTGAGTCTATCATATGAGTAATAGGTAAAGCTCTTGCTTCACGAATCCAGGAATTAAATGATTCTGCTGCATTTGAAGTCATTTCCCCATACCTTTTTAAATGAGGAGAATAGGATACAGCCCATCTTTCAAACGGAAGATCTTCAAGCCATGTTGTAGCAATTTTTCCACCAACTTGCTTAAAAATTTCTAGTTTTTCTTTGAAAATCCTTATATTAGGGGCATAGGCACACTGCTTGAACAAATCCGCCATATTTTCCCGGTGTTGAGTGTTCCATCCACCACCATACCTACCTTTAAGGTTTGAAATTAAATGATACAGGCAGTAAAAATGTGAAGGCTCGTTCCATACATCATAAAATGCCATCATCAATCCAGTATTTCTGTCGGATATGTAAATGACTTTTTTTGGATGTATTATTAGATCACAGAGCTTAGTTAAGAACCAAGTCCAATTGTTTCTGTTTTCAGCCGATACAACGGCAAAAGCAACTGGGAACAAACCTAAGATATAAAAAAAACGTGAATTAATTTAACAGCATATATCATATGTCATATTGTACTCTTATGTTAATTGCACATGGTAAACCGGTCCTAATAAATTGTTTAAAACATAATATCAAATTAAAAGATTAAAAATTTTACCATTGTTTCCATCTTTAGCAGTTGCTGCGAGCAAAATTCCCTTTGACCTCCCTTTAAGAAATGTACCGTCTATGAAAAGCATCGCCCGACAACTTTTAAAACCTTCCTTGAAAGCATGAAATGAAATGAAAATCCTTTCGAAGTTATTGGTTATATTGTTCTTTTCCAAATCAACTATACTTCCGGGATTAGTACGCTTCACTGCATCACTATACCATATCAACTGATTATAAGACTCTTCGTAACTGCCAAATATATCGTCCCTTGCAGCTTCAATACCTCTCCAAGCCTTCCAATAAGGAACCTTGAATTCATATCCATGGTTTATATGATTTAGAACTTTGTTTCCAGTAATGGTTGGATCTGCTTTAACATTATCTATCAGGATGTCTTTTATAATTTTAGCACCAAATCTATTCTTTCTTGCATTTAGCAAGTTTCCAACACAGCTATGGACTAGATTAGCTTTAGCTAATATAAATCCTGAATTCATAGGTAATCGTCTGCCTCTTACGAACCACTCACAAGAAGACGAATTCTTCTTGCTGCATACGGCATATATATACCTAGGGCAATTCTTAACATATGTATATTGGAAGTTTAACTTGGTGGAGTACTTTATCAACTCAACTCTAAATTCTGGAGCACCTCCAACAAAAACTGCACCTATCTTCATTAAATTGACCCAGTGGTCGGACAAATAAGTTTTTGTTTTCTCCGAAGGGCAAATATCAAAATTAGGAATACTACCCAAGCCAGTAAACTCTGATGAATCTCGAATTTGGATAGATTTATCACTAAGATCATTGTCATGATCTTTATTGAATGCATATGAAATCTTATCATTTGATGCACCCATATTATCCATAAAAACTAGATTTGAAGAATTGTCTACTGCACAATTGTGAGAAAGTTGCAAGCCGACTGCATAATTTTCAGATTGAAGAAACTCTACTGAAACTTGAACAAACTTTTCACTTGACATTTGACAATATTCTAATAATACCGACAAATCAGAATCAGAAGATATGCAACAATTTTTTATGCAACCAACTGAATATGACATTGTGATAGTATTTGAATATAGATTATGAGACATACCCATGATCTGATTCAGGATCTCGTTGAACGTGGTTGATTGATTAAGACGAATCAACTTACATCTGCCGTCGAATTCGATTTTCATTATAACCGCCGAATCCATTGATGCTTATTTTTTAGATAACCGCCGAATCCGTCGAACAGACTAATTTCTACGAACTGTAGAAATTACTGCATTCAGAATGATTGAAAATAGTTTTGAAGGTCATAAACAGAATGAATCGGGGAGTTTTTTTAAAATTCAATTTAATGAAATATGCGGAGGATGTTTTGATATGGAATTATTTGTTTGAATGAATCGATAATTATGGAAGATTAGGTTTTGAAAATTCCATAAAAGGTGATTTATTTATATAATATCATTATAAATTCGAAATATCAATTAGTTGTCAAATTAAAGGGTATAAGTGGGAATGTATGTTGGTTTTAGACCTTATTTGTTATTATTTAATTTCTTGTATTTCTATGTTTTTTGGTCCTATGAAATGACTCTATGAGATATTAATCCAAACATTATTAGTGAAAAGTGGTAATCTCTAATACTGAAAAGTGGTAACTATTATTATTTAATCTCTTGTATTTCTATGTTTTTTGGTCCTATGAAATGACTCTATGAGATATTAATCCAAACATTATTAGTGAAAAGTGGTAATCTCTAATACTGAAAAGTGGTAACTATTATTAGTGAAAAGTGGTAATCTATTATACTGAAAATTATTAGTGAAAAGTGGTAATCTTTAATATTGTAAAGTGGTAACTATTATTATTAAAAAGTGGTAATCTTTAATATTGTAAAGTGGATAACTATTATTATTAAAAAGTGTAAGTCTTTATTATTGTAAAGCGGTCATGCAAAAGTAAAATTGTTGGTAACCAACTAGGCTACAATTACTTACTATATTCTTTCGGTTCTACTAATAGATATAGGATTGATCTGTGCATTAGTGTGCACGGTGCACACCGTGCACAGGAGACCAACTCATAAATATTTTGATAAATTTTGATAAATGTATTGTAATATTGATATGTTTGAGGTATATAGCAAAAGTTCAATTAAATTAATTAAAAACTGATTATTTTGCTAAATTTTCGATTGAGTCTGCAGGGAGTACCATAATATGTTGATTAATAATTTATTGCAAAAGCTTATTTGAGACAGATTTTTTTTTTTAACTTATATTTTAAAATTTTGGGTATGATAATTCTTTTTTTTTTTACAAAATTATTTGAACACTTTTAATATGAAAATACCCTCGAAATTAATACCGTAACATTTTATTTTACAAATCATCAAATCACTTAAAATATCCCTCATTTATCTTACATCACCAATCACTTTATTCCATTTTTTAAAAAACATGTTTTCAAAACAATTTTTTTGTCAAAAAAATTGGAAAATCAAAATTAATAATTGAATCAGTGTCAAAAGTCAAAGGCAATAAAATCTGGAGAATAATTTAATACTCCGTACTTGTTATATTCAAAAAAGTATTTGATTATTATTATTATTTTATTTTTCCATGAATTGAAAGGTATAATTAGGGAACGTTGTAAACAAATCAAATCATTTTAATCTATTCGTATTTTAATATTTTTATTATTCGAATTCGTATACTCCTACAATTTTTTTATTCGACTAGTAAACAAGGAGTAAAAATTATAACATTATAATTTTTTAAAAATATATTCTAAACCATATTTACATTCCTCAATTAAACCTAGAACTCATTCAAAATCTAACTCTCGTCTCATGTTTCATAAAAATCGAATAGTATCAAATACGAATCAATTTTCAAAAGTTTAAAAAATCCAAAATTTTCAAATACTCGAATAATAACAATTTGAATTGAATACTGAACTAAATATTAAAAAAAATAAACGAAAATTATAACATTATATTTAAAAAAAAAAAAACACTCTAATCTTATATTTATATTCCTCAATTAAACCTAAAACTAGAAGAATGATCTTTCAAAATCTCACTCTCATCTCATGTCACCATAAAAATCGAATAGTATCAAATACAAATCAATTTTCACATGCTCCGAAAATACAAAATTTTCAAGTACTCGAATCGAATAGTATCAAATAACTATTCAAATCGAATACCGAACTAAGGGGGCGGATTTTAAAAAGTCTTTAAAATCATTAGGTATTCAACCGTCTATGGATTTTAATAGACTATGGATTTTGTTGGATTTTCCTAAAAAAATACAAATAAATTTCACTATCCAAAATCTCTTCAAAAAACTAGAGATTTCAATGGATTCTCTCAGAGAACTCTGAAGACGAAAGATCAGAAGTAGGGATGGCAATATTGAGAACTCTGAAGACGAAAGATTAGAAGTAGGGATGACAATATTGACCCGACCCGCGGGTATCCACCCCACCCCGCGAGCTTTGGGTCAGGTCATCAGAAGTAGGGATGACAATATTGAGAACTCTGAAGACGAAAGATCAGAAGTAGGGATGACAATAATATTGAGAACTCTGAAGACGAAAGATCAGAAGTAGGGATGACAATATTGACCCGACCCGCGGGTATCCACCCCACCCCGCGAGCTTTGGGTCAGGTCGGATCCGCCCCGTATTGAGTATGGATCAAGTCTGGGTCTTATGCCCGACACGCGGGTATCCGACCCGCCCCGAATGAATATATATAAACTTTATATAATATATATATATATATATATATATATTTTAATATTGGTAAAATATTATATATATATATATATATTATTGGTAAATATTTATATTTATATATATATATATAATATTAATTTTAAAAAAACTCTTCACATGAATACCGAGTTTATGAAAATTTATCTAAATTAATTAAAAAAAAAGGATATTCCACCCTTCATTCAAGTCTATCAAAATCACTCTCCATTCAAGTCTATCAAAATTACTGTAAAATTTTAAATCGAACAGATACAAATCAAGTTCAAGTTCAAATAGAATACTCGAAATGCTTCAAAAATCTAAAAATTTCGAATACTCGAATTGAATAGTATCAAATGGTATTCGAGACCCTAACTAATTTTATATTCAAAAATATCGAATACTCGAATCGAATACCAAATTAAATTTATATTCAATAAATAAACGAACATGAATACGAATATTCGAATAATGGATGGACAATGGTATTCGAATGCAAAAGGGCGGGAATCTAAAAAAAATTACAACCTAAGCGTCAAATCTAGCTCCGGAGAGTCCGGCGGCGGCAAATTCAAATCGAATTCCCTCGGGCGGGAAGTCGACACGTCGTCCCCGCCCGAGCAACTGTCGACGACGGAAGTTCCAACACTCCCGCCGTCAGGAGAATTCCCCACACTTTTCCCGCAACCGTTGGCGGCGATAGGGGCGGATGTCTTTTTCCGGTGACTTGATTTATGGCCGCCGAGCGCTTGGTGCGACGGAAAACCTTTTCCGCATACATCGCACGTGTGAGAATTCACGGTTGACGGTGGCGGAGACGTGACGGAGGAGGAGGAGGAAGAGGAAGAGGAGGTGGCGCCGCTGCTTTCAGCGATGAGAAATCCGGGAGAGTGATCTTGTTGAGAGAGGCGGCGGGGATGCGGCGGCGGCGCTGAAGAATTCAGCTCCATAATTTGATTTAGGTAACAAAATATTGAGGCGAATGGATAGTCTAATTTATAATGCAAATTTTAAATAACGATATGTGATTCAATTTTGATCATTGATTTTAATTAGATCCAACGGCTGTGATTCAATTTTGTATTCGGAAATAATTTTATTCTATCAAAAACCTATAAAGATATGTGAAATGAATTGATAACTTAATGATCTATTTTTATTATTTTTCGTATATTTCACTTAACTTAATAATTTATATTTAAATTAGTAAAAATTGTTATATGGAAATTTAAATTTTGTTGACCACTTCCACTCAAATATATCCCTTGGTAAGTAGGAAAATTGTATGAGCGTAATTTTAGGAATTTAAGCGTGACTGCGTGAGTGGATAAAATTTAAAAAAAAAAAAAAAAAGTGTGAGTGGATAAAACTTAGAGTATTTCTAAAATTAAATATAGTTTTTTTTTTTTTTGAAAGTATGATGATTGAATGAGATTTTTTTTTTTTTAAATCCTATTCAAATATATGTCGTCTGACATTTCGTTTTCTTTACAAATTATTTGACGTTTAACATTTTTTAAAGTATAAGTCAAAAAAAATAAAAATTAAGTAAATTAATTGTTTTTTTTTCATTAAACATGTCCTTAATAAATAAATATTTAGATAGATGTATTGTAATGTTGAGATGTTTGAAGTATATTGCTAAAGTATAATGTTGCTTTATTTTTATTTTAGGGAGTATTCAATTATATTAATTAAAGACTGATCATTTTGATAAATTTTCAATTGAGTCTAGAGGGAGTACCATAATAGGTTGATTAATAATTTATTAGGCAAAATGATTATACTTTCAGGGTTTGGTCGAAAAATTAGTACTCCTCCCTGTCACTTATAAGTTTTTCATTTTACTATTTGGGTGCTTTTCATATTTTTTTGATAAATACTTTTAGTTTTTTATTCTTATCATTCACTTTATATTTTTTTTTTTTTTTCACTAAAAAGTAATGGAAAGTTTATAGATAGAAGGAGTACTATTTATTTAATTTAATGTGTGTAGTTAGTTTACGTTGAACTTTCACAATTTACTGATGCTTGACTGAGTACAACATGTTTTCAAAACAAATTTTTGTCAAAAAAAATTGGAGAATCAAAATTAATACTTGAATCAAAAACTAAAGTGTAAAAAATGAAAGACAATAAAATTTGGAGAACAAATTAATACGGAGTACTTGTCATATTCTAAAAAGTATTTGATTATTATTATTATTATTTTGTTTTTTCATGAAATGAAAGGTAGAATTAGGGTTGTAAACAAATTAAAATAATTTTGATTAATTCACTATTTGTATTTTGATATTTTTAATATTTGAATTTGTATACAATTTTTTTATTCTGATTACTAAAGGAGGAGTACAAAATTATAACATTATAATAAAAAAAAACTCTAAACCATATTTACATTCCTCAATTCAACCTAGAACTAGAAAAGAGATCATCCAAAATCTCACTCTCGTCTCCCATGTCACTCTAAAATATTAAATCAAACAGTATCAAATACGAATCAATTTCAAATTATATACTCGAAATTCTCCAAACACTCAAAAATTTCGAATACTCCAATCAAATTCAGTTGTATAACTATTAAAATATTGAACTAAATTTATAGTATTAAAAAATTAAACGAAATACGGGACAATGGTATTCGAGACCCTAACTACAATACACAGACCGGATTAATTAACAAAAGTAAGGCCCTAAATCCTAATCCGAAAAAAAAGGGCGGGAATCTTTAAAAAAAAAAAATATCTAGTACAACCTAAGCGTTAAATCCAGCCCTGAAGCGTTAAATCCAGCCCTGAGGGCGGCGAATTCGAATCGCCGCCCGAACTACTCCCGTCGTCAGGAGAATTCTCGACGTTTCTCCGACGACGGTTTAGTTTAATTTGGCCATTGTAATGCTTACGCATATGGCCGCCCAAAGACTGCCCTGTTGCGTAACTCATCTTACACATTCTGCACTCATGAAGTCCGCCACTCGGGTGGGGACCACAGGCGTAATTACGACGAGCGGTGGACGGAATTTTTGTAGCGGCGGCGGTGGATGTTGTTTTATTGCGGTGGCCTGATTTGTGCCCGCCGAGCGCTTGGTGCGACGGAAAACATTTACCGCACACATCACACGTGTGCGAATTTGCAATTTCCGGTGGCGGAGGCGGTGGAGGAGACGGTTGCGTGACAGGGGATGCGGCGGCGACGCCGATTTCAGCGATTGCGATAGGCAAGTGATCGTGAGGTGGATCGGAATGTTTGCGCTTTGAGCGGTTGGAGCTGCCGGATGAATCAGGTCCACGGCGGCTGTGCGGCGGCGAAGGCGGCGGGAGAGAATTCGGCGCCATATTTAATTTAGGAAACAGAGTAATTAGTGTGGAGAAGTGAAAGGAAAAGTGTGTGTGCTCCTATTATATAGGGGAAGAATTAGGGATGTCAAATTTCAAATAAGGAAAATACGGAGTATATTTTAATTTGATTCAATTTAGTATCTTATCTTCATTATTATTTCACAAGTGATACTTAGGTGTAATTTGTGGTTATTATTCAATTTAGTATGTTATCGACATGGACTAGGGTGCACAACATGTACTCGAGTCATAGTAGACCAACCCAAAATGTAGCGTGAAAACGGATAAGAATGATAAACATATTCGATACAAAATACACCACGAAAATGAATGAATCATAACCATTGGATCTAATTCAAATCCTTAGTCTTTAATCAAACAATTTCCTTATTTGAAACTCTGCTTATATATATATATATAAATAAGCACACTATTCCTTCGATTCTCCACACTCATTATTACTTTACACACAAGCTCTAAAAAATTTTACTCCTCTATTTCCTAAATTTAATTATGCCCCTGAATTCTCCGGTAACTCCACCGCCTCGCCGCCGCAGAGATGCCGGACCTGATTCATCCAGGAAGTCCAAACGCTCGAAGCGAGTACCTGATAAATCAAGCCACAGGAATAAAACATCCGTCGCTGATGTAGAAATTCCGTCAACATCGACCGCATCCGTCAACACGTGTGGTCCCCACCCGACTGGGCGACATCATCAGTGCGCTTTGTGTGGGATTAGTTACGAGACAGGGCAGGCTTTAGGCGGCCACATGCATAAGCATTACGTCGGTGAAATTAAATATAACGGTCGTCGGGAAAATGTGGAGAATTCTCCTGACGGCGGGAGTGTTGTAACTTCCTTCGCCCACGGTGGTTCTGGCGGCGACGACAGCTCGATTTCCCGCCCGGGGAAATTCGATTTCCGGATTCTCCAGGTCTAGATTTAACGCTTAAGTTGTAGATTTTTTTAGATTTCCTCCCTTTTCTGTTGGGTTAGGGCGTTATTGCTTAGTTTAGTTAATGGTAAAGTCTAGTATGCACTCGAGTCCATGTTATGTACTCTAGTCCATGTTGCACTTTTCAGTTTTACTGATTTACATTTTTGGTAGATGATTTTGCACTTTTCAATTATTATTAATAATAAATTTAATTCGGTATTCAATTCAAATAGTTATTCGTTACTATTCTGTGGAGGTTTTGTGGAGAGACGGAGGAAACAAACAATGACATTATGGTGGAATGCAAGAATGTGTAACTCTTAATCTGATTCAATTTGGGGAGATTTTAGGCAGTGACATAAAAAGGAGGGAATTTGCAGTTTATGGGTAGGTGTAGTGCGGTAGAAATAAGATATACTTTTGAGGGTGAGAGGTTTGAGAAAGAAAAAAATAATGAAGAGAATTAAAATTAACTTGTGTCTTGGCTAGATTGGAAAATTTTAATAGTTCCAAACTCGTCAATCTCGATATGGTGTTGTGATTCGTACTTATGTCTTCGTTGAGCACACTTAGCTAGTTTTGGGATGAATCTATAGTGAGAGTATAGCGATTCATGTTGTAATTTGTAGAGTTGAGTATCACTGGTAATCAAAATTATATAAAGGAAACTTTTTACTGTTCAAAATAAAAATTAAAAAAAGAGTATTAATTTGCACTACTAGATTTTAAGTTAACTTTTTACTGTTCAAAAGAAAAATTAAAAAAAGAGCACTAGTTTGCACTACTAGATTTTAAGGTGTTTGTTTTTTAAACTCACACGTTCATACATGACCACGTAGAATGTAACATTCTCTGTCTTGTTTTAGTTGTGGATTTAACATTTGAATTTCACCATTCAACGATATTTATCTTTAAAAATATTTATTTATTCTACTATTATAATAATTCATATACAATTAATTTGACATTAAATTTAATTGTACTTTATATTAAGGGTCACACTTGGTTACCCGCACCGTACCCCCTAATTTTAATTTTAATTTTTTATTTATATTTTATGTGCACCCATTAATTTAATGAGTTCACCTCCAAATCATCATTTTACTACCATTATCTACACCCGTTCATTTTATGAGTTCACCCCCAAACCGTCGATTCACCACTAAATCATCCATATTTTTTTAAAAAAAATCGTAAATACATAATTAAAAAAAAAACTATTGAAATTAGACAATAATCTCGATTTTTTTCTTTTTAATTTTTCTTCCCATTTTCAATTTTTATTTATTTATTTCTTTGTTTTTTTTGTTTCCTACTTTTTTTTTCATTTTTTTTTAAATTTCAATACAAAATAATATTATATGTATAATTTTATTATAGTCGGTAATACAATAAGTAATAACTAGTAATACCATAAACAATAATCAGTAATACTATTAACAGTAATTAATAATATCTTATACAATAACAAATAATTCCACACATCTAATTATATTAAGTAATACCAAAATCAATTATCAGTAATACCATAAATAATAATCAATAATACCACAATTAATAATCAACAATACCATAATCAATAATCATTAGTATTAATTCAATAATGTATTAATAGTAATATCACAATCAATAATGAATAATACCGGTACCAATAATTAATAATACCAACAACAAAAATACCATAAAAAAAGTGAGAGAGAGTGCAAATTGGGGTGTACACTAGAAGTCCAACAGCAATAACATCATCATCTGAGGAAAACTTAGCCAAAATATCCTCAACTTTTTTTGGCTTTGGCTCCTTAATGTCTTCCTCCCAAACAACTTCAACCTTACTCGGAGTGAGCCCCAGCTCCTTGTTCAACTTGTTTACATGATCATCATCCAGAAAACATGGCTGTGGTGATGAGAAATAACATAACAAAATAATATCAACGTGATGGAGCTTGTTGTTGTTGTTCTCTGAAAATTCATCAAACGTCACCGCCACTTTTTTCCCCAAACACTTGTTGATATGCTCTATATCTAATATCTTTTTAAACTCATAATCAACTTTTGGGCTCGGAATCACCAAAACCCGATCAAGCACAGCTGCAAAAAACATATGCTTCTCCAAACAAATTAAACGATTTGACATTTGTCCGAAAACACAAATAGCCAACAAATACTTATTTGATCTTGGATTCCACTCTATACTTCTCCTCCTCCTCTCAGATAACCTCGGATGATGATGATGTTATTGATGATAAAATACATAATTTTTAAAATTATACACTATTCAAGTATTGCCCAAAATACCAGGACGCGAGCTCTTTTCCGGACCATAGAAGTCCGGAGTGTACATCGCCTTCACCGAAGAACTCCGGATGGCTGGATTCTTCAACTTCCTGCAAAAAACAAATTGCACTAAGTGATCCTTGACTCTCAATAATATAACAGAGGAATATTCAGCCAATTTTGAGTGTCAATCCAGATCTGCTGAATTTTCTACATTCTAAGAACACATCCTAAAAATAAATTCTGTTGTTTCGGTTGCCTCCCCCACATACCGTGCAGATCGGGATGTAATAAAGAAAATAGGGGTACACATTACAAGACCCAATTGAAGGAACCCTAGGCCAGCTGTCGTCGCCGCCTGGGATTTTCATCGGCAAGGTCACCGGCGCGGAGAGGAGCGAAGGTAGCGGCGCCGTTGCTGATCCGATGCTGCCGCAGCTTCGACGCGAGCACCGTCGCCGACTGTTCCTCCATGTACGGCAACGAGTGGTCTTCCGACCAAGGGAAGGAGGAGGGCGGATGAAAGCACGGAGAAAAGCATCTGTTGAAAATGGAAGAAGAAGAAGTTGAAGGCGGAGAGGTCATGGGAGAGAGAAGTGAGAGAAATTGATAAAATTAATTTTGAAATGGTAGGGGGCATGTACACTCGCGTGTACATAAGTATTTGCCTTATATTAAAAAACACTCACTCTTACACGATTGATTTCATTAGAATTTTTCGATCCAAATTTCCGTCCCCATACGTAATTCGAAAAGTATAGTCATTTGCCTAATAAATTATATGTACTCTAATCATGAATCCATGATCCATTTCTGATAAAATTGAATAATTGTTAAAAAGGTTTTTCATGACTTAATTAAACATTTTTAAATAAAAATGTAGCTATATATCTTTTTTAATTATCTTTCTCAAACATATTAATATTACATCTTATATCATTATTTTTATAAATATAATTTTTTTATTCATTAAATTAATTATTCTATTTTTATCATACCTATTTTATTCTATCTATACTTTTATCTTTTTATACTCTCTCGTTCATCAAAAGTATGCTGCTCACTTTTTTCATTTATATGTCCACCAAGTTTTTTTTTTTTTTTTTTATGGAAACAATCACTTTACAATACTGTGCCGTATACTTTGGATTCAAATTTTAAGAAAAAACAGATATACTTCAACAGACGGAGAGAGCAATAAAATATGGAACATCTTTTAAAAAGGAAATGAGTAATAAAATATATTATACTCCCCCGTCTTGATGAAAGCTACTAATGAATTTTGAACACAGATTAATAAATATAATATTATAATAAGTAGATGTATTAGATGTAATATGATTGAAAAAAAAAAAATAATGAAATGATAAAGGGTGGTTTGTTAAAAATGTGGATAACTCTCACTAGTAAAATAAAAATAAAAAAATTGAATAACTTTTATTAAAACGGAAGGAATAATAATATAAATATATAAATTATAAAAATAAATGAAACTTTATTAAGAGAAAATAAATATGAAACATCAAATGAGTGAATCATGCATGTAGCACATAGTTCCATAAGCAATGGTAGTATGGACACGTAAAATGCAATGTGTATAGCCTAATCTATGGAGAGAGTGCCACGTGGCACTTGGTGTGTGACCCAAATTTAATAACTGCCACATGTTACCCTGTCACGTTTTTTCTATAATATTCACTAGTCTCATCAAGTTGCATTATGAATTATTTTAATTTTTGTCTTAAAAATATAAATTACAATACTAACTAAATATGACTATGTACAGTATGTGTTTGAGTTTTTTTTTTTTGAAATTGTGAAGAAATGTTAATCACTCTGTTCAGTTCTATTATTCATAAATTTTAATCACACAAATTATTAAAAAATATAATAAAATAATAAATGTTATACATGCAATGTGATGAACAAAGAGAAAATAATATAAAAAAAATACCCCCATCCAGTTTCTTCTGTATACGGAGTAACTCTTTTTTTTTTTAGGGACTAAATTTTTTTTTTTTTAATAAGCGGTGATTTAAACAATTTTCTTACTTATATATGTTTGTCCCCCTAAATTGTATAAGATGTAGTAAATCATTGGATATTGGATATATTTGGGTGACAACACAATGAGTCAACAAGATTTCAATTTCCATAACAATTTTTAGTAAAAAATGTCTAGTGGTATTGTTTACAAGTTTTTCAGAAAATTAACTCTGTTTCTATTTTTAATTTTTTATACACTCTTGAATAAATTGTAAAAATAATTAAAATCAAGAAAGTTGAAAAAATATTCTCACTTTTACATTTAATATAAATTACATCTCATTTTACTCAAAATCTTTAAAGAAACACATATAATCACTATTTATCATAATTTTCTCATCCAAATTTCCTTCATCCTACATATTCCCAAAACAAACACTCCCTAATGATCATCCGAAAAGTATAATCACTTGCCTAATAAATTGATATATGATTTACAGGAGAGATTACATGCTGGAGTTTTTGGATGCATACTCGAAAGAGCACTCTTTGGAATATGATTTCTTCTACTTGCCAATGGATTTCAGGTAAAAAAAATTTATTTTAATGGTGAGACAAATTGTTAATCTTATAAATTTAATATTGATTATAATAGTGTTTGTTTTTTTTTTTTTGAATTACATTAAATACCCATCCCTTTTTCCCTCCCCATGACTCGAACCCAGGATTTAAAGGGTGCTCTAACCACTTGAGCTATCCAACTTCGTCATTTTATAATAGTGTTTGTGTTGATAGGAAAGAGAACAATTTGGGGTATGCGTTTGTGAATTTGACAAGCAGTAAAGGTGCTATGAAATTGAAAAAAGTTTTGGACAACTATGAATGGGGAACTATCGACACTGAAAGGGGTTCATATGTAAATTATTAATTACATATTTATTTTATAACAACGTCACAATAAATATTCTACTCTGAGATGAAACAGAGATAACGTACTCTGAGATAAAAACAGAGAACCCTGTATAATTCTCTAAAATTTTATTGTACTTTGATTTTTGACACTTCCTGAAAAGTTGTTAACTTTATAACATTATTTATTTAAATTGTTTCATAATATTTCAATTTGTAATAATATTTATTTAATTTTTCTTCAAGTTGAAGGGTATTGACTTCATGTAGTCATCTTTCATCATGTCTTTTTCAAAGACTGAAGGAGTGTTAAATAGAACTATGATGAAGTGCTACTCTCACTTATTCATTCTCTTTAAATCGGTTATTAGCTTAACCGATTAATTAGTTAATTAAATAGTTATTTAGTTCTAAACGTTTAGATTAGTATATTAGATTTGCAGTTTGTAATTCTATCATTCTCTCTCCAGTTTAAAAACCTTCAATTCAATAAACACAATATATATGTACTTTTTGTGCATACTTTCTGAACAAAATGATGTCGTTTATAAAATTAAATAAATAATGTTATAAAGTTAACAACTTTTCAGGAACTAAAGTGTCAAAAATCAAAAGACTAACAAAATTTGGAGAATAATATAGCTCTCTTCCTCTCTGTTTCATCTCAGAGCTCTCTATTTTAGTGTGAAATGGTTGTGAAATAAATATGTAATTAACAAATATCTTAGTGAAAGGTATAATGCACAAACTCAATTAATAAACAATTTCAATTTTAATTATCGTACAATTATAATTTATCCAAAACTATTATCATCTCAAATGATTTATTAAAGTGTGTTAATAGATGCTTGCATTTACAGAAAAGTTTACATGATGGAGTTATGAACCATGACTAAGAGCAATACTCTTGGACTTGAAGAAAAACGAAAAGAATTAAACAAAAAAAATTAAAAATTTATAAAAATAATGTTTCAAGTTAAAAGAATATGAAACAATTTAAATAAATTATGTTATAAAGTTAGCATCCATTTTTCAGGACCTGAAAGTGTCAAAAATCAAAAGACTACATAACATCGTGTAGAGTTTTTGTGAGATAAATATAAATTAATTATCTTATTCTTTAATTCCTTAATAAAAGGTACAACAACTAGACTACATTTTAGGCCTTAATCCATTCCATTTCTTTTAATTTTATTTAATTTTTTCCAAGGAAAATGGAAAAAATTCTACAATTTAAGAGTTAAATCCAGGCCTGGAGAATGAGGAGGCGTATTCAAATCAGAGCCACCGTCTCTGCCGGAGTAGGTTGCAGAGCCATTGCCGCCGTCGAGAGAATTCCGGCCAGCGTTTAATATAATTCCGCCGACGAAATGTTTACGCATGTGACCGCCCAATGCCTGCCCCGTCGAGTAACCCTCCCCACACGTGGAGCAATGATGAAAACCGCAGGAGGTGCAATTGGACGCCTGAATATCAGTCACGGCGGCGACAGCAGTTTTAATCCGGTGGCTCTTTTTGTGGCCGCCGAGCGCTTGATAAGACGGGAAACTCTTACCGCATACACCGCAGTCGTGAGAATCGACAATTGACTGTGGCTGAGACAGTTTCAGCACACAGTCGACGGAGGAAGAGGTGTTGTCGTCACTTTCAGTGTGTGCAACAGGACATACGGCCAAGTAATCTTCTTCTGGTACCTGCTTTAAGCGTTTAGCTGGTACCTGCTTTAAGCGTTTAGAACTTCGGGATGAATGGTGGAGGTACTGGAGAATTTTGGTCCATAATTTTAATTTGGGGAAAAAAGCAATGAGGGTTGAGGAGTGAAAAAGGGTTTATATACGCGAAATTGGAGAAATTAAGTATTTACGTGGCGAGTGACGAGAGGAAGATACACGTTTGTATACACCTCCTCCTGCTATTAGGTATCTACGTGGTGAGGGGAGGATACAAATACACGTTTGTATACACCTCCTCCTGCTATTAGGTATCTACGTGGTGAGGGGAGGATACGTGGTGAGGGGAGGTGGTGAGGGGAGGATACGCGTTTGTATACACCTCCTGGTAGTAGGTATCTACATGGCGAGGGAAGGATACGCGTTTGTCTACATGGCGAGGGAAGGATACGCGTTTGTATACATCTTCTGGTAGGTACACGTACGTTTCTAATTTTTTTTAATTTTAAAATAATTATATAAAATATCAATAATATCCTTATAACATATACCCTAACATTAGAATTTTTTTAAAAATATACTCTAACCCATATTTACATTCCTCAATTACTCGTCTCTCATATCACCATAAAATTTTAAATCGAACGGTATCATATACGAATCAATTTAAATTGAATACTTGAAATTCTCCAAAAACCTAAAAATTTCGAATACTTGAATCAAACAACTATTCGAATCAAATACCGAATTGGATTTATATTAATAAAATAAACGAAATAGAATACGAACATTCGAATACGGTACACTACAATGCACAAGCCTGATTTATTTACATAAGTAAGGCCCTAACCCGAAAGAAAAGAGCGGGAATTTAAAAAAAAAATATACAACCCAAGCGATAAATCCAGCCCGGGCGAGTTGGGCGGCGAATTCGAATCGCCGCCCGAACTACTCACGTCGTCAGGAGAATTCTCGACGTTTCTCCGGCGACGGTTTATTTTAATTTGACCATTGTAATGCTTACGCATATGGCCGCCTAACGACTGCCCTGTTGCGTAACTCATCTTACACAAGGCGCACTCATGAACTCCGCCGCTCGGGTGGGTACCACAGGCGTAATTACGGCGAGCGGTGGACGAAATTTTTGTAGCGTCGGCGACGGCGGTGGATGTTGTTTTATTGCGGTGGCCTGATTTGTGCCCGCCGAGCGCTTGGTGCGACGGAAAACATTTACCGCACACATCGCACGTGTGCGAATTTGCGATCGCCGGCGGCGGTGACTGTGGAGGAGACGGTTGCGTGACAAGGGCTGCGGCGGCGACGCCGATTTTAGCGATTGCGATAGGCAAGCGATCGTCAGGCGGATCTGAATGTTTGCGCTTTGAGCGTTTGGAGCTACCGGATGAATCAGGTTCGCGGCGGCTGTGCGGCGGCGAAGGCGGAGGGGGAGAATTCGGCGCCATATTTAATTTAGGAAACAGAGTAATTAGTGTGTGTAGAAGTGAAAGGAAAAGTGTGTGTGCAGCTATTATATAGGGGAAGAATTAGGGATATCAAATTTCAAATATATTTGATTATACACCGTAGATTTTAATTTGATCAAGTGGTTATGATTCACTTTAGTATCTTATTATTAACTTTGGTCAAATATATTCATCGATTATATGTGGAAAATTGTTCGAGGAGTGATACTTATGTTCAATTGATGGTTATGATTCAATTTTGTATTTTATTGACTTCGATCAAATATATCCATTGATTACATCTCATACGATCGGGAGACTGAAAAATTTGGTTTTAAAGTGATACTTAAGTGCAATTGATTGAACATATATAATTTTTAATAAATTAAAAGAGCTAGTATATTTTAATCCCACAATTATAAAAGAGTTAAATTAGAAGAAAATTGGGTATTTTTTGGTAATTTAAGTGTGGGTGGATAAAGATTTGTATGGAAGGGCAAGTTCCATAGAATCAAAATTGTGAGAATTTCGGGATGTTTGTTCATGAAACTTAGGTGTTGTTTTGTTTTATTTTAAAGTATTTATATTATTACTAGTTTAATTTTTTTGAAAATAAATAATGCTCACCCTTCCAAAATGTGCAAATGACTTCTCCAAATTTACGAAACTTATATAAATAAATTAAATTCTTTGAATTTTAACAAATATTACCAAAATATGATCAAAATTATACACGAAGGCCCAAAAAAAGTATATTAAGAATGGGCCAAGGCCCATGAGCCGCTTGAGTATTCTGGGCTGTGACCCATTATGGTAGAAATCTTGCAGTTTTAATTCTTGTCCTTTGACTTTCAATATATTTAAAAAAAAAAACATTTATGAATTACTCCGTATTAAATAAAATACTTATGTGTATCAAAATAATCATTTTATTTTATACGATGTAAAAAACAATCACATTATTTGTATTTCACAATAATTCCACAACACCATTATTTTATCTATTTTTAAAAAAAATTATGTTCAACTATATAAACATAATTTTTGTGGAGTGAGTAATTTAAATTAATTGTATAAATTCAAGGGTCCTGTTTATTTTATAACAAGATTTTATTTGCACATGCTATATTGTAAATGTCAAAGAAAAATAATGTACCTTAAAATGATTCTAATGTGAAAAATAAAAAATTCAAGTGTATACAGATTCGATGGAGACAGTCTTCTTTTTTGCTTAAAAAAAATCGTGAGATATTAAGCGGGTTTACTGGAGTAAATATGAACAATGATAGAGGCTTTCGAGGAGTGTGAGGTAATCCACATCTCGAGGACTCAAAACAAAAAAGCTCACAGGCTATGTACATCGATTTATCATTCGCCCTCTCCTCACGATTGGAGCGATAACGAGATTCCGAAGTGGATAAGTGGTTGATGTATCATGTATGTAACCAATACCTCTCTCCTAAAAAAAATATATACTAGTATATATACATATATTACAATTTTCACCTTCAATTTCTCGTCAAATACACATATTTACATTTCGTGTTATTTGGTGGAGCTTGTAAGATTTAAAATTGCAGTCAACACCTTATCAAAGAGATTCCACTCCCAAAATAAATAAAATAAAACATGAATAGTGTGGACAACAACAAAACTACAAACGGCGGAAAATGGTCAATTGTTAAATAATGTCCTAACTCAAACTCAATACCCCACACTCTTTCTATTAATTTTCTAATTCCTATAAAAATAAAAATCAAATAAAGCAGCTGCAAATAATGTTTCTTTTTTTAAATAAACATTTGGAAAATGAATTAATAGTTTTTTTGATAAGTTTCTGGACAAAATATCAATAGAAAGATTAATATATGGTGCTATAAACATAAATCGAAATAGTAATTGTAATTTATACTCCCTTCGCCCGGATCAATTTTCACACTGATATGTACATGAAAACTAAAAAAAAATGATAAAATATGAGTGTATATGATAAATAAGTGAAAATATTACTTTTAAGGATATATATTTCGAATGAGGAAACATATACATTTATCTGGACAAATAAAAAAAGAAAAACAAACGCACTTTATGTGGACGAAGGAAAAAGTACATAATAAAAACATTTGTGTGCAACCAAATAAATACATAATAACTTTGGTTAAAATGTTTACTTCATCCGTTCAGTCATAAATTTCCCACTTACCTATTTTAAACGTTCCATTATAATTTTTTTATTTTTTTAAATAATAAAATTCATTGTCTATTTCTATGGTTTCTATCCACTATATATCTTATATTGTATTCCTAATTCATTAATCTTCGTGTAAAAAGTAATTTGGATGTTTGATTAGTACTTCACATGGCATGTACAGATACTTTTGAATATCGTGACCCCCCTTTGAAGAAACACAATATGTGAAAGAATCTGAATATACATCGACCTATCATTTTTTATTACAATAAAAGCAAGTCGTTGCATAACAAATTGCTTGTCGTTTTCATTCCCACTTCAAAACCCTCTCTTCCAAAACATGTTCAATTTTTTCACAAATTGGTGCTTAATAATCTTATTTCCGATTCGATTTTCATGTTTCACTTTTCGCGTTCCACTAATATTTCACCTACTAAAATTTTAATACATATCGTTTTAATATTATAGAACGTTAATTATTTTTAAATATAATACATGTCAATCATTCATATAATGAAATAAAATGTGAAACACCAAAATTGAAATAAAGAATCTCATTCGTGTTACCTCAGACTTTATAAATATAATAACTTTTCTATCAGCTTAAATGGATATTTTAATCTGTATTTTATCATCTTTAACATAAGTACGATGATATTTTTTTTTTGGTCGGTATAAGTACGATGATACTATTTATAAACACATACAAAATAATAAATAAATTGAGATAAAAAATCACGTGTATAGTGGGTGGTGATTCTGGTGAACAAATCTTAGTACAACTTATGATATGTTTTCATACTACTTCACATTGTAGCATGAAGAATTTAGAATTTTCCTATCGTGAAATATACTGTTTAATATAAGAAGTGTTACTATTTAAATTTTCTAATTACGTGCCCCATCCATTTTTTAATATATATAATATATATATATATATTTTTCTATTGCTTTGGTTTTTAAACTATTTTTAAAATACATGTTTTTCTATATATATTTTTTTAATTTAACTACTTTACCCTTATTCATTTATCGCGAATATTTCTCATAAATGAATATAGTGATATAAATAAACAAAAATCATGTAAAATCATAAATATTATTTATATCAAAATTAATCTGGTTCATAAGGTCTCGGGTTCGAACTCTTTAAGGTGGAAACAATTTCTATGGAGTCAGTCCATACAAAGCGCAAAACTCTTACTTTAAACGGGACCCCCGTAAGTGGGTTGTGAGATTGATCCCTCGGGATTAGTCAGTTTTTGGACCGGATACCCGACACTTAAAAAAAAAAAAATAGTAGCTACATTCTTGACAAGATTCTTTATTAAACAAATTTTATATATCAAAATTAGTTACTCAATACTTATACTTAATGGATTCAAATCACTCGTTCCACTTTTCAGGTTCCACATTTTGTTTCACTATATGGCTGATTGACACGTTGTCATATTAAAAAAATAGTCAACGTCCTAAAATATCGGGAGGCGATACGTGTTAATGATCCAACAGTATGAAATACGAAAAATGGAACAAATGAATCGAATCGATAATTAATAAAATGTATTACAAACATAAATGATACTTCACATATTAAACAGTGACACTCCGTATTCTAAACAAAGGAATCAACCGATTATATACGCCATTGCCTTATATGCAACACTATTTATTCACTCTGCATAAATAAAATCATATATTCCATATTTAAAATAATGAACAGTAAAAATCCAGTTGGTAACACAAATATTGAAATATATAAATGGAATTGATATGCAATATATTTACAATATTTTTAGCTTTCTTTTTTAAGAAAGTATTTTGAGTAAATTTATATCGATAAAATGCAAATTTGTTATACAATTTAATTTTAATTGTAATTTAATTCACAGCGATCCACTTAAATTGTGCTAAAATACGATAATAGATTAACGCATTCAACCATTAATTCTTCATTTAATTCTCAAACTTAATTTGATCGTATACACAATTTAATAAAATCATCATAATTTTGTTAGATCTATTAAATTTAAACTAATGCTTTAGAATTTATTAGTGGATTTTTAATCGTTTAAAAAATTTTGTAATAAAATTAAGAAAAACGATAAACTTTTTAAGATAAAAATAAAAATAAAATATACTCCAATCACTGTCTTAATTTGAGATTGGAGGAAGTATATTTTTAGAAATATATATAATTGGATTATAAAATCTGAATTTTAAATTCCTAACTAAAACAAGTGAATAGACATAAATCAAACATCCACTGTTTGAACTTTATGGTCAGTAGCATTAAATTAAATAAAGGTAAATTTTCCATAAAAAACAATTATTGCGAAACAAGGAGACTGGAGAGTACAGTTTGTTTAAGGTCTGTTTGGTAAAAGAATTAAAATAGGGTCAAAATTTCACTATTCAATTATATCACTCTTTCCATTTTATAATTATTTCCACTCCACACTTACTTTATTTCTAAAATATCATTACTTATACCATCACTCTATTTACTTTATTCATATAATTAACGGTCATATAATAATAAAAATATCCTCAATATATCAATTTTTCGTGATCGTTAATACAAAAATCGATATTTTCACGATATTTATAAAATAAATAAAACCTCCCTCTCTCTCTCTCTCTCCACCAATCGCTTTCACACTGTCACTTCCCCCTTTTTCTCTCCACTGCACTGCAAACTTCCTAACTAAAATCTGCATTTCCCTCCCTCCATTTTCTCTAACTAGAATCAATCCGCCATAGCTTTCTCTCTCCACAACAATGGCGCCATTTACATCGTCTCTTCGTATCTAGACGAACAACAACAACAACGATTCTTCACCTTACATTCATTCGTAACTATTCCAAACAATGGAGAAGAAACAAGGCTTTTTCTCGACGTTTCGGGCCAAGAGTCCGGCCCGGAGCGGTTCCCCAATATCGGGCCTGTTTCGGAGGAAGAAGGTGAGTAGTAGCAGCAACGGTGAGCCGTTGATTTCGAGATCGGGAAGCTTGAGGCGTGTGGGGGAAACATTGACGCCGTTGATGGAAGGTCCGGATCCGGATGGAGGGGAAATCGTCGGGTCGAAACGCGTCGGGTCGGGTCTAGGACAGTGGGTAATGGGGCAACTGACCCGGAATCCATCTGTAACGGCTAGTGACAGTGGGTGTGGAAGTAGAAATTCTGATCTGAGGCTGCTGCTTGGCGTGATGGGTGCGCCACTCGCCCCGGTGCACGTTAGCACCACGGACCCGTTGCCTCATCTCTGTATCAAGGATACTCCCATTGTACTCCCTCTCTCTCTCTCCATTTTTGTTTTGTTTTGATATACTTTTCATTATCTGTTTTGTTATGTTTTATTGCTATGTGTTTGGTTTTTTCTGTAGATGTTTGATCAGAAGTGAATAGAATTTATTGTTAATTTGAATAACTTTTGGTATTCAAATCTTGTAGGAAAGTTCTTCTGCGCAGTATATTCTGCAGCAATATACAGCTGCTTCAGGGGGGCAGAGAGTTCAGAATTCCATAAAAAATGCGTATGCAATGGGAAAAATGAAGATGGTAGCTTCAGAATTTGAAACAGCAACTAAAGTACTGAAGAACAGGAATGTTAGAGCTGCTGAATCCGGTGGATTTGTCCTATGGCAGATGAATCCTGATATGTGGTACGTCGAGCTTGCCGTTGGAGGCAGCAAAGTTCACGCTGGCTGCAACGGCAAGCTCGTCTGGCGCCACACTCCCTGGCTCGGCGCCCACACTGCGAAAGGCCCCGTTAGGCCGTTGAGACGCTCCCTGCAGGTAGATTTGTAATTGACATGTATTGCATTTTGTACTCTCGACGTCATGTAAAATAAAGGAGGGGTATTATTGGTAATTCATTGACTAAAGTGTGGGGGAGAGATTTGACTAAAATGAAGGGTAGGTAAAATAAATGAGTGGTATTATTGGTAATTCATCGATTAAATTGGGGGAGATTTGACTAAAAGGAAGGGTAGGTAAAACAAAGGAGGGGTATTATTGGTAAAAATTATGTGAGTTGTTTTCTTTTCAGAAGTGTTCAAAAAACGTAGGGAGTATAACATTTGAAAAACTAGCTAATGTTGACTTGAATTGAAGTGAAAAATGGGGTGTTTTTTTTGTTAATGTGCAGGGTCTTGATCCAAGAACTACGGCGAGTATGTTTGCGAATGCAGTTTGTATCGGGGAGAAGAGCGTAAACGGTGACGATTGCTTCATCCTGAAGGTTGCAGCTGATCATCGAACGCTGAAGGCGAGGAGCGAAGGGCCAGCCGAGATCATTAGGCATGTCCTGTTCGGGTACTTCAGCCAGAAAATGGGGCTTCTCGTGCAGATGGAGGACTCCCATCTTACTCGTATTCAGACGAATGGAGGAGAGGCCGTCTACTGGGAGACCACGACGAATTCGTTTCTAGACGATTATCGACCCGTTGAAGGAATCATGATTGCTCATTCAGGGCATTCAGTTGTTACCCTTTTCCGGTTTGGGGAGATGGCAATGAGCCACACGAAAACTCGAATGGAAGAAGCGTGGACGATTGAAGAGGTAGCTTTCAACGTTCCAGGCCTTTCGCTCGACTGTTTCATTCCCCCGGCTGATTTGAGGACGTGCTCGATTAGTGAAGCCTACGAATTGCCTCAAGACGAAAGGGCGAAAGTGGCACATCTAGCGAAAGTTGCAGCATTGGAGAGCAGTAATGACATTGATAATGTAGTGTGGAAAGTGGAAATTTGACCAAGTAGAATCGACCTATAACGAATGTTTATACGAATAGGGGTGTTACTAATGCCGTAGGAGTAAGGATCGAGTAATTTTATTAGTCGTAGTTCGTTCCACCATCTCCGTCGTCGTCTCCGTCTGTATTATAGAGTCGGAGGATCATTTGTAGGCTCCTCCATTGATTACATTTGCAAGAGATTTTAGGCAAATGGAGGTTAAGTTTTTATTTACCTCCCTGAGGTGGTTTTAGGCCAAGTATTTTTTCTCTTTTTTTAGAATAGTAACTCATATGCCTAAATGTATAGCAGTTTGGCAATACTGCTAAATCTGTCTGATTTTAGTGTTTCATTAATTTTAATTCTAGTGATCCGTTTTTCTGTTGCTACTTCGTTCGTCTATAAATTTTTTATTAATTTTTGACATACAGATTAAAATAACAAAATGAAAAGCTTATAAAACTAAGTGATCATTGTCTCCCTCTAGGACATACTCCCCGTCCTTTCGAAAGTTGTATATTTATAAAATTATAATTAGAGATGTCTATCGGGCTGGCCCTAGCCCTATAGGGCAAGCCCTACAGGGCTACGGGTTAAATGGGTTAGGGCCTTAACCGGTTCATATTTAACGGGCCTACAATTGTTGGGACCTAACCCTAGCGGGCCACAGGCTAAACGGGCCACTAACGGGCTACAATAATTTTTTTTCTTTTAAAATTAAATGTCTCAATTGGCACGTCTAGAACTCGGTTCTTAATATTGGTCAAATAACCCAAAATTTGTTCTTAGGTTATTTATTAAAAAAAAGAAAAAAGGGTAACAACTAGGGCTAGCGGGCTGGCCCTGTAGCCCTGCGGGCTGGCCCGGTTTAGCACACGGGCTAATCGGTCCGGGTCAAAAAAACCCGGTTTTAAACGGGTCTATAATTCATGAACCCTAACCCTGTATTTTTCAGGGTTAAACGGGTCAGCCCGGTTAGCCCGACCCGAATAAACATCTCTAATTATAATGTTATACTTCTAACTTTCGATGAGACAAACAAAATGATATAATGGATAACTTTGGAGGGATTACAAAATTTTAAAATCTTATAAATTAAAAGTCAAATAAAAAAATGGTTGAATTTGGTAGAGATTTAAGTCCACCTCGATTTGGACAAAAGCGTATTTTGATTGCACAAATGCCATGTGATAATATTATCATTTCCACGACTTTTTTCCATTAATTCTTTTAATCATGGCAAAGGACTATTGTTTATTGCACCTACTAACTATTTATTTCATGAAAATGATATAGGGTTTCCATATTTTTAATAGTCTAATTTTTTTAAATTGATATAGGTATGTAATCTCTACTAAAATATTTGAACTAATATTATACAATATGCGTGCAAATATTATACTATACACACAAGTATTCGTTTAAAAATAAATAAATTCGACAATATACTTCACCTTAGAATATTTGTCTCTTTAGCTTCTTTTTTTTTCATTTTATTTTGGGGGTTAAGGATTTCATATAGATAAATTTATTATGGGGGTCACTTATTCTATACCTAAAAATGGGTACAATTAATTGGCAGTGGTTTGTGGGGAAGTTTCATGGTTATGATGGTGAACAAAAAGGTCAAATTTTGCAATTAATGAGTGGGAGAAGATATTATTAGGTTTCTGAGTTACCAACTATTGTGATAGTTATTGTTCGTACACTCGTTATTTGTTTCAATTTTGGTGTTTCACAATATTAAAAAAAGATAAACACTTTATAATAATAAGAGTGTCACGTTATTAACTAAATTGACAGAATAAAATATCAAGTGAAATACGATAAGTGAAACAGATGAATACAACTATATGTTGCATATCTTATGTGAGTAATTGACTGTGCTTTTGCATTCAATAAAATTTACTAAATCAAGCAAAAAATACGCTACGACCAATTAAATGGAAGGTTGGAAAACTGCAGTAAATAGGACCTTTCTTTTACGAAACTTTTCTTGTTGAAATAATGGCAACGAGTCATTGAGAACAAGAAAGTTAACTTTATTATTGTATTTTTCGTCATTTTTAATTAAAACTTTATTTTTCTTCAATCATAATTCATTGTATTATTATCTCTAACAAATACATCTACTTATTATATCACATTTTTTAATCTGTGTGCAGGAACGGACCCGTGGTTCTCTCTAAATCTATTTTATTCTCTACTTTATTTATAAACAAATCATATTAATTAAAATCGATACGAAAAGAAATAAACACATTATACATGGATGAAAAGAGTTTTAATTAAATTAATCTATCATTTATTGTGTTTAATTAAAAAAATATATATTAAAGATATTAAATTTTAATATATAAATATAATTAGGAGGGTAGGTTGAGGTTGAGGTTGGGGGACGAAGGGAGTACTAATTTTTATTTTTATCCTCCGAATTTTTCGAATTTGAAATTAGACTTCTACATTTATAAAACTAGAAATTCAGTACTTTAATCATATTACTAGTAAATAAAGATAACTCACTCTTTATTTTTAAACTAAAAATAGTCCAAGGGAATATAACCTAAAGAGAAAAATGACTATTTAAAAATTGAGTTTTATAATCATAAAAGATGACTAGTTTTAAAATCGAAAAGTTTAGAGAATACAAATCAAAACGGGTACAACAATGGAAAAATAAAAAATGCCCTGGATATATAACTTTTGATGGTATAAAATAGCAACCTAGATACCTAATACACCCTCCAATTAAATGGATGACAAGCTACTTAGTACTATAGTATTGGGACCACTACTAGATAATCTAGATTGATGTGCTTTGTTATTACAAAGAAAAAACTAAAATACTTTATCAATTTCGTTATAAGCTCTTGATTACCTCTATTTTGGACGTTGTATAAGTCTCTGATTTGTTTAAATGATATAATTCACTATATTTTTCTATATTTTTTCATTTTTATCTTTCTTTAATTTTCATTTTTCTTACTCTTTTTACTCTCTAATGTCAACTATTCACTATATATTTATACTATATTTCTTAATCTTCGTTTAAAAATTAAAAAAAGCTTATGGAGAAACGGAGGAATTGCATGATTAAAAAAATAGGGAATCAAGACTTTATAAGAGGGGTTATGACTTATGAGTTATGATCCACTCATTTCCTAGACTTGCACTAGTTGAGTCTAATGTTGACTCTATGTATTTTAAATTCTAAACAATTTCCAACTAACTTAATTATTTTATTAAAGTAAAACTTAAAACAGCTTAGTACCATGTGCAAATCATGGCTTTTGAGTTTTGAACATTCAAAATTGTTCATTAATTGGAGAGTTTATTTGAGTATTTGCACATTTGGTCCTTCAACTTCTCTTGAAATCTCATTCAGTCCCATCAAGTTCCACTTCGAGATTCTACTACTAATTAGTATCTTGATTCCATTCTACAAAACGAATTTGAATGAGATTACGTGTTTCAATTTTCATGTTTCACATTTTATTCCACTATATGAATGATTGTCATATATATTCAATAATCAACGTGTTAAAAATTAAGTAGGATAGAATACTAGTGGAACATAATGAAACTAACTACAAATTATAATGTGAAACGAAAGGTTTAATTAATTGCAATCTAATCTAAAATTTTGAATGATTATAAATAAATCATCAACTTTTAATATTGTTGCAAATTATGTTTCGAAACCAATCCCTTTGTATCCCGTACAACATTTCGATCAAAAAAACAACAATATATACTGAAAGGGTGTCACATCAGACATGAATAAAGTTACACAAAAAAACTAATTTACAATAACATTAAAGTTGATAATATATTTATAATTATTCAAATATTAAAATTAAATTGCAAAAAAATAAAAAAAATAGTTATGTGTGAAAACTGTCGGTAGAGAAAGTGTATTAAATGATATGAACCATGATTTTCTTCTTTGGTCATCACCAAATTTAATAAACATAGTACCATCATTCCACCGTCCACACGTTTTCATTTATTGTTATCCATTCTCACAATTTACGTAAGCCTCGTTCCATAAGTGTTTGCACCACAAAAAAATGTTACATTTTTTAAGAAAAAGGTGTTAAGAGTGAAGTATTTAGGGTTAATTTTATACATTTTATAAGAATAAAGTAAATAAACTGATTGGAATTAGTGTAAAAGTAATGACATTTGTATAAATATTTAAGCTTTGTAAGGGTGGAGTTTGTGCAAATAATTGTGGAACGGGGGTAATAAAACACTCAGACATATACTCAAAGGAAAATCGGTGTAGAATTTTAAAACTTAAAATCCAATTTTTAAAATCGAAAGTAAACATAGCCTCGATTTTGAAAATGTAGATCCATGTTTGGTGTTAGGTCAATGCTCAATATTGGTAAGTCCTTATTTTCATGTAGGGTATACTTATCGACTATTAAACCCGTTGTGTAAAATCAAATTAAATATGGTTGTTTGTTTGGTTGTGTAAGTGTGTTGTCAAATTTGTCTTTAGTCAAAGTTATTAAAATAATGGTTAGATTTTCATGTTTAATGATGTCTAGAAACCTATTTTTTTTTTTCAATAGTAGTAGTACAGTACTAATCTCTCGTCCTTTATTCGATTGTCCATTAAATTTGACACGTATTTTAATATGAGAGTTGTTTATAGTATTATGATACGATGTGACTATACACATAAAAGTAGGGGAGAGGCAAATAACATTTAGGTCTCATTAAATGCGAATAGTTCCAACTTTCAATTTTGATGGGCTAAAGAATGGGCTCCTCTCATTAAGTTGCCCCATTGGTTATGAGTTCACCGACACCGATATTAAAATGATTTAAACTTCGTAAAAATTTGTAGGAGACGGTCTCAAGTTAAATTTAAACACTCAGACAACGTCAATTTGAAAAAAAAAAATTGATAAGGAAGAGAGCTTCCAGGACATTAATGCATCAAAATTTCGTAAACTAGCTTATTAACTCAAGAAGAGATTTCTACTCAAATCCAAGTTTGAGGAAGTGGAGAGTCAATGACATACGTAGGCAACATGTGCGCCATCATCGTCTTAGTCCGAGGCAAGTAATGAATCCCACAAATTCCATTGTCATGTACAACAGTTCTCAACTCGTCAATAATGCCCTCTTAAGATCCAAAGAATCGAACAGAGTGAAGAAAACTTGTTGTCACCGTATCAGTTGAGTTTGTGAAGATCCTCACTAAGACGATGATTAGGTGTGCGGAAAAAGTCAATATTTTGAAATTTATTTTGGTGAAAATTAAAAATACGTGTTTTATTGTCCAGTTCAGAGAGCACTTGTTTATGTGATGCAATTGAACGTACAAAAAAGTTGTTGTAAAGTTTCATTGTTTGTTCCATCGTTCTGTTTTTTTTTTTCTTCCAATTCAACGTCTTTATTCAGTGCAATAGCAAATATTTGAGGAAAGTTCGACCACAAAATCTGATGGATCATTTCAACGATAGGAATTTTTATAAGATCTGTATATATGTTAATACTGCGCTTTGTTTTTAAATTATTCTAATTGATTGATATTGTATTATTATAATGTATTATAGTGAAATAAAATTATGAGAGATAATAGGTGGTAGGTGATAAAATAGTGTTAGATGTAAATTGCATTTTGTAAAAATAAATGTGCACTTTATAAAAATAGATGTGTCATGTTATGCTTTCGTGCCACTATGTAAAGTAAAGCCATTTCAAGTTTTTTGTTCTTAAGATTAATTTCAGAAAATTGTATTAAATTTTTAATTCAATTTTGATGAGAGGATAATCTTGGCTTTTCATTTAATTCAGCTAGGGCATGTTTCTTATAAAAACACCAAAATTGTAGATGACAATTTCAACCCAATCCGTCTCACAACGAAAAAGGACAGTTGTCGGGTAAAAATATGTTTATTTTTTTTATGAAAATCATTATTTTTATCTTTCCTATCAATTATGCACTAAAATGAATTTTAGAATATACTTTCTTTGTTTCATCATACTTTATTTTGAATGTTTCGTCATACGTTTTATACGTCTATTTTTCTCTATATTTTTTCTATATTTTTTTTTTCTTCTCAAATCTCTTTCTACCTCAACTATCGTTATGCATATTATATTATATTTTTTAATTTCGTGCCAGAAGTAAAGGAAAAACTTATGAGGAGAGGGCAGTATGTATAAGATAAATTAGCTACTTAAATCCAAATAAAATACATGAAAACGATCATCATCCAATAATTATCATCAGCTATAAATATAAATAATACACACCCGATTGTGAATAAGAAATTAAAGGATTAATCTAAAGCAGCAAGCCCACCAAGGCCCAACCCAAAACAAAGCTACCTGAAATCTCATGCAATAACGCTCCATTCTGCAAAATATAACTAAAGAATATAAAAATTCTGATATTTAAGTGCACTCAATTGTAAGATATAATTATAATAATTTTGATTTTCGGATAAAAAATTTAAATGAACAATTGAAAACATATAATACACATACAAAAATTTGTCATATCAGAAATCAATTTTGAACCCAAAAAATGAGAATAAATTTCATGAATTAGGCCTGAAATTATATCAAATTGTCACAAAAAAAAAAATAAAAAAAATCAAATTGCTAAATATAGCCCTTTTATTGGGAATTCCCAAACGGGTCAATGAAGAAGGATCTAGTAACGAAATAAAAGTTGTAGTGTGACTATTAGGCTATAACCTATTAACCTAACATGCTACTACATGGGTCAAATAATTATGAATTTCACGTGACCCCCTCTTCATTTTCCTAATTACCACTTCCCTTGCACATGCTTCAACACTACACCTAATTACCTAGCTAGGTAAAAAAAAGTACTCTCCGTCCCACAGGAATTTGCACACTTTCCATATATGGATGTCCCATACCAATTTGCACACTCCATAAAAGGAAATATCTTCATAACTCCCACCCTTAAAATATACTCATATTTACCCATATGCCATTACTTTTCCACACTCAATCTACTTTTTACTTTACTTTATTAATAAAAGATTACAAAATTACCCCTCAAAACATCACTCATTACACTTTTTCTTACACATTTCTTAATATGTGTGCCGTCCCAAGGGTGCAAATTCCTCTGGGACGGAGGGAGTATTTAATAATACAATGAGTATGAAATCAACACAATTAAAAAAAAAACCCATCATTTTTCATTAGGAAGAACAGTAACCATAGTAATCACTCTAAATAAAAGAATAAGGGTTGTTCTGTTATGGACTCGAGTGCATGTTATGCACCCTAGTCCATGTTGCACTTTTTTTCAATTTTACTGACTTACACTTTTTAATAAATGGTGTTGCACTTTTCAATTATTAAACTGTATAATATTTTTAGTAATAATTGAAAAGTGCAACACCATTTACCAAAAAGTGTAAGTCAGTAAAACTGAAAAGTGCTGGAATAGGGTGCATACTAGACTTTAACCAAGAATAAAAGGCAAAATGATAAATGTACTTGCCGTTGAGAATTTGATTTGTAAGAAATTGGTCGACTATATCCCATTTTTTATCAATGATTAAAATACATGATTTGAATTTCTAATGAAAAAAAAAATCGATTAAATGAGTTTTATAAATGGTATATCAACTTAAAAAAGTAATCATAGGCCATTAGGCCTGTATGTATATGGGCTCATAACATATAATCTGAATATTATTGGGCCCATAAATGGGCCTTAATATGGGCCCAGCGTACCTGATCAGGAGCTGATGGTGACGGAGAAATTCCCGGGAAACTCGTCCCCGGAGCTCCGGTGGGAGGAGCCGGAGCTGGTGTCGGAGATACCTGCGGTGGCGATGTAGGGACTGACGGCGGCGGTGACGTCACTGGAGGAGTTGCAATTGGCGGAAGTGAAATGGGAAACGGCGGCAAAGCGACGGCAGGAGGCGGAGTAGCGGAGGTTAGAGGAGGAGGGGTGGGAGAAGTGACCGGTGACTGGCCGCCGACTCCGGCGATGACAATGCAGAGCAGAGCTACTAACATGAGCCGTTTTTGAGCCATATTGAAATTGGCTTAACCTGCGCAACAGAGGGAGAATGGATGTGGGCGCAGGTTTAGACGCAATACACAGAGATTGTATATGCATAAATATTAACTCGGTTTTTACTTTTTTTTTTATTTGTCACGTAATCTTATTTGTCTTATACTCCCTCCGTCCCATATTAATCTAGGTAGATGGGCACGCAAATTAAGAAAGTGTAATAATGAGTGAAGTTTTGAGGGGTAATTTTATAAAACTTTATGTATAAAGTAAAGAAATGAGTTGACTTTTGTGTATGTGTGAAGATAAAGTAATGACATTTGTGTAAAATTAAGGTTATTGTGAGGGTGGAGTTTATAAAAGATTTTCCATTTTAAGGGTGTGAAAGTTATTATGGGACGTCCCGAAAAGGAAAGTGTGAAAGTTATTGTGGGACGGAGGGAGTATATCTTCATCCATAACATGTAGTTTTATGTTATAATTAAATAATAGATATAGTACAAAGAAAAAATAATACTCTTATATGAACATGAGATGAAGTAGAATAAAATAATAGATAAAGTATAAGTGATGTGATTGAGAGAGAGAAAAAACCATATGTCAAAATAAAAAAAATGAAATGGAAAACTTATTGTGGAACATTCATTGAAGGAAAGTGAGAAATTTATAGTGAGACAGAGGGAGTACAATTTATGGAAACCATCATCAATCAACTATCACTTAATTACTTGAATTGACATCAACTTTATTCACAAACACTTTATTTACAATAGATCCTACAATACTCTTACTTTATCTATTTTATCTACGTTTTTTTCTTAAAACATTTGTCCTCTTCCAATAAAACTACTTATTGCGGATGGAGAAAGTATTACTTTTCACTAACTAAATACTACAATTTCAATATTTTACTCGTCTTATACTAAGTGCCCCGTCTTACCATATTTATTTTTATCAATTTTTTTTCTTTTCTATATCTCTTTTAAGAAATGTGCAAACACAAAATGACACACTCGGTATAAAATGAATAGAATATTATATTTAAAAAAATCTGTATAAAAAACAAACAGAGTCAATTAAAGGACAACAGGATTATATGATTTGGTGACATATTTTGGTGTTAAAAGTAGTTTAAAGCTGGAAAAGGAATATATGTGTATGGTGTGTAACCGTAGGGTAAAAAGACAGTGATTCTATGTCCATATTCTTTTTTATATGGCCAATGAAATTTAGATACATTCACCATTCTTTTCATCCACTTTGTTAATAACTTTTAATCCTTTTTCTAAAAGTGAAGTATTATAAGGTCATCAAGACCAATCAATATCTAAAATAGATGTTTAATCAAACTTGACAAGCTAATATAGATTAAGAAAGTTACACTATTTATAATTCAATTTTAATCAGTTAAGATGTACGATCTAATGGTAGATATCTCAATATATTAATTAAACAAAATTGATGCGACTATTAATTTTTTTAATGGCCGTTTTATGTTTAACCTCATTATTTGAGCATTTAACTTCCATAGATATTAGATACACATCAATGGTATGTGATGAGTACATTTTCCCTTTGAAAACATCATACGGAGTATATAATTATATTATATATTTGTAAATAATCCCAAATCATAAAAAAATCAATAGTACTATGGAGTATAAGTACTTAATGGTCTTGAAGATGGGTTGCACTCTTGTGTACCAGTTACATGCATGTAACTTGTTTCTATTTAATAGTTGAACTAATATTATACAATATGTGAGCTAATACTATATTGTATTTGAACTAATACTATACTGTATTTGAACTAATATTATACAGTATTTGTCATAACTCATGAGTAACATTCATTCATTTACAAAATTGTATTAAATAGAAACAAGTTACATGCATGTAATTGATACACACGAGTATTTGCCCTTCAAGATTATTAAAAAAAGTAACAACTACATACAAATAATGTTATTTAATGAAAATAATTAATACACTCCCTCCCATAATTGTTTGTACTATTTTCTTATTTGTTTATTTCATTTTTTTTTCACATGTTAAAAATGAAACTTTTTCATAAACTTCATCCTCACAATATTCATATATTTACACAAAATGTTATTACTTTTAGTTTTTATCATCAATTCAATCATTTATTTTACTTTATTCATAAAAGTTTACAAAATTACCCTCAACACTCTATTCATAATACATTTTTCTTAGTTTGTGTGTCCATAAAGTAATGCAAACATTTATGGGACGAAGTATTATTTAGTAAAAATAAATAATTATTACGGAGTATATTTTAATAAAACAATTATAAAAATAAAAAATGATTGCTCGGGCACAGACATATTTGCCTATACTTTGGGCTGAAAGTCATCAAGGTTTGGGCCACTAGAACTATTTTTTATGAGTTTAGGCCTTTTTAGTTCATATTATTACTATTATTATTTTCCCCTTAATAATTATTGTTTGGAATATTATTTTTTGGAAAATAAAATATAGTATCGCTAAATATCATCAAATTTTATATTTTTTGAAAAAGAGAAGTTATTCTTAGGATAAAATTATTTTTCACATTGATATTGAAGAGAAGCAAAAAACAAAAAATTTAAAGGTGTATTTAAAACGGGCCTGGATCCGGGTCCAGAAAAGGCCCAGCCCATCTGAGAGCAGAAACCAAATAACCGTTTTTTAATCGGCCCATCAGTTATCAATTCGGGTCGGGTTCGGGTTTCGCACCCAAATTTCTCACTAGAAAAAATAGAATTAAGAAACCCTATTGCCAGTTTGCCACTTCTGAATTCTTATCTTCTTCTCTCTACATTTCAATTCCAATTCAATTTCTGAATTCTACACAAACTGCAAAATGGCGGTTTCTTTGAGCTTCTTTACGAATGTTTTCGCGCGAGAATCGGGCTCGTTCGTGAAGTCATCTCCTGCCTCCGTCAAGCTTGTTCCGGCGAACCTTTCTATGCGCACAGTGACAGTCATGGCGGCGCCGAAGCAGGTCACGGAGGCGGATACTAAGAAACGTGAGCCGAGGGGAATAATGAAGCCGCGGAGAGTCTCGCCGGAAATGCAAGCGTTCCTTGGAGGCGTGTCTGAAATTGCCCGTACTCAAGCCCTGAAGGAAATTTGGGCTCATATTAAACAGCAGAATCTTCAGGTATATGCATTTTGGATGGAATAACACCTGTTTCGTATATTTTTGCGTTAATTCTATCGTTAATTGATTTTCTGGATGATGTATTCTATTTTGGACGTTATTGGTTGTGTTGTTCATCTGTGAATTGTGATATAGGTTTTTTCAAGTGAAATATTAGGTTTTAGTTTTGTACAAACTCCTTGTTAAATGTTGTTTTACAAGGTTTAGCTATGGATATTTTCATTTTATCCATTTTATGCGGACTAAGTTAAGTATGCAGTCGGCAGTCTTCGAATTTAGTTGAGTGATACAACGTATTGTTTGATTTGAATATGATTGCTGTAATTTCGAGAAATGTCGAGAAATGGTTCCTTAGTAGCTAGCTTGTATCGTTATTAGCTTAAGTAGTATTATGTTGATATATTAGGCCAATGGATTCTGGACTTTTGTTTTTTTGTTTTTCTTCTGAATCTGTATATGTTCTTTCGAGTTAATTAGATCTGTTTCGTTCACAACTGTTATGCGTCCTACTGCGATTGTTATTGTATTCAATCGCGTAAATCCAGTTATCGTTTTATTTGGAGGAGACACATATCGATATTGATTGTACCCTATTGTATGGATTGTTACTAATTTTTTCATATGCAGGCTAAATAGTTTTGCTATTGATTTTATATGAACAATCTTTTCTTAATTAGTTTTAGAATGGTTTCTTAACAAGCATTTTTATATTATACATGCTCATATTGACGTATTCTGTATAATTGTGTATCATATTCCTCCAATCGTAAGACTGCTGTTCAAACCTTTCTTAATTGGTTCCATATCTGGTTCTTTAGTTGATATTGCTGATGTGCTCATTATGTTGCATTTTCCTGAGATTTTTGTGATATTGTATTTGTAGTTACGCAGCATTACATTACATGTCGCATTGTGTTAATGCATGATTTGTGTTAACTGACTTGGTGTTTCAGGATCCTGCAGACAAAAAGGTGATTATCTGTGACGAGAAACTGAAGCAGATTTTTGCAGGAAAGGAACGCGTTGGCTTCCTTGAGATCGCTGGTTTGATTAGCCCACACTTTCTCAAGTGAGGACGCGAGCAGAGCAGCCCATGTGACAGGAGAGTATATGGCTTTGCGTATTTCGAAAGCCTTTAGTAAATGATGTCTATGTTAGTTGACGATATGACTCTAGGAAAGCAGCCTCTCTATACTAGATATTTCACGCTCGTCTGCGACAGGATCACTCACAAGAGAAATTTTGTAATTTTGATCCACTTTTATTATGCCTTGTTAATGCTTCTAGTGACTAAAAATGATATTTTGAACGGTGTTTGGTGTCTTTCAGAATCTGCATAGATTGTGACTCTCTTCTGAATTTTTGTTTATTTCCAAGTGTATCTCCGTAAAACTAAACAATGCAGATCAACTGTTGGATCATAACATTGAGCCCAAGAAACTTGGACAAATGCAAAGAATCTGAAAATAAATCATCAAAACATCACATTAACATGTTAAAACTCTCCAATGGTGCATACAATTTCAAAGATTGGACAGCAGTAGAGCTAATTCGTCGTCGGAGACGTTCACATCGATGCACGTCCCAGTCGAGGCAGCAAGTCTTGCTGCTAGTTGATGCTTGCACTGAATATTGAAGCAAGTATCAACATACATTGCAAACAACATAAAAATTGAAGGAAAAAGAAAAGAAAACTCACAGAAAGTTCTTCTCCTCTGTTGACAACATCATAAAAGAATGAATAACAAGAACAATAGTGTTGTGGAAAGCATAGGTATTCCTCTTTCTTCCTTGATTCTCCTACAACCTAAAATAAATCCATTATTTTGTGAATATCAAATGACCCACCAAAAGACATATGCGATTCAAATTGACCATAGATAACTCAACATATTCGTACCTGAAAAATGGATCGGCCGCTGGGCTGACCAGAAATCCTCTTGATACCCCTTTGGTCAAATATCCTAGTCGCTCTCTCGAAATTCTTCCCAAAAATAAAATGCAATCTGTACCATCGAAATCCCCAAAATCAATTTGTTGACCAAAATCAGTACACATACAGAGAGAGAGAGAGATTAATGAAAGGTACTCACGTCGAGAGCTGATCATCAGTCACTGTTGGATAAAATACAATCAATTAATCGAATATAATAACATTTGAAGGTAAGACGATGAAGAAACTCGGATTGAAATGGCAAACCTGAGCGAGTCGACTCAATCGCTTGCCAAACAGATTCTGCTACCAAGCCAGAAGTGTTCATCCTAAACTCACTTCAATTTTGCTGATAAAATCTTAAAACATCAAAATATTAGGGCAAATGACACATTTGACCCCAAATTTATTGTTACTATTTTTTTTAATAAACCCCACGAGTTGGGTCTAGTGGTATAGGTTTGGGACTTAGAAGTATGCTCCTTTCTAGATCTCAGGTTCGAACCCTCTAGGTTTGAGATTGGTCCTCCGGGAATAGTCGATCATAGAATCGAATACCCGAAACTTCAAAAAAAAAAAAAAAAAAAAAACTATTTTCTATTATAAGAAAGTGTCAAAATATTTTTTTGTTGCTTTCCAAAAATATTACTCCACCTGTCCAATTTTACTCACTTATTTTTATATACGGTCAATCTTTTTAATAAAGTAAAAAAAATATTTAAAAATTAATTATTTAAATAAAATAAATATATATTTTATGAACCATAAAATAGATTTAAACAAAATTTTACAGGACGGAGGGAGAATTATATTGTTGGCAGTGGTTTTCAAGTATCCTTCTTTATTACCAAAATTCTAAAAAAAATATTTTTGCTGTACATAAATTACTCAAAGAAATCAAACTAAAAAATAAAAAAGGAGGGATTTGTGTTTGAGAAAATTTTGGTCGTTCCATTTTTTTTTTTTTATGTTTTACTTGATGTTCCATCCTACTTAATTTTTAATACATATCGTTTAACATTTTTTAACATTACACATGTCAATAAATCATAATACTTTATATTTTCAAATATAGCCCAACTATATAACCTGCATTTTTTTTTTCAATGATTTTAAAATGGTAATTCTTTGAGACAAACTTTTTTGTTGCAACAACCATGATCAAATTTATTATTCTAAATTAATTTATGATATTTCAGAGCACATATATATTAAAATAAAGACCAGGAAAAAAGAAGAAGTTGTGTGTTATAATTAAATAAAAGAGAAAAATAATTTTATTACTAGCTAGGTAGCATGTGTTAATACATTATTTAAGATAGATTAGGGTTTTAATTAGGGTTTAAATTAATGGATCAAATTCCATCATTATTCCTCAGCCAGAAGGTACAATCAAATGAAGCGGCATCATTAGGGACATCCTCCATCACCCGCTCTTGCCCTTTCGGAAAATATATTCCGGTGCGGTGGTCGGGCATCCAGAAGCTCGTCGTCTCCTCCGTCGCCCTCCGCTTCTCCGCCCCTTCCAACTCTTTCTTCACGTTAACTTTGGTGGTTTTGTATGAATTTGGTGTTGCCAATTTGCTCATGCAACGTACCCTTGGTCTGAAAAAAATATAAATTAAACCTTGGTAATTAATTAAATAAAACTTAATGTAAGAGATGTAAAGAAATTAAATACCAAAGTAATATTTCTCGTGGAAAATAAAAAAATATGAATTGATGAACAAAAAAGAAGATAGACACGAAATCATCGAGCTCAGCGTTTCAAATTAAGTGAAACGTCACACGATATAATAGAATATAATAGAACGACCTCAAGGTCCTCCTCTTACCGAATCCCACTTTTTTTAGTTCTCTTTTCTCGTTCATATATACAATCCAGAATTGTACCGTAAATCCACGATTTATAGATGAGTCATAATTTCCGGTGATTGAGTGGAAAGAAAGAAAATCAGACGTATGAAGAGAAAATAGAATGATACACAAAACATGAGGTATCGGTGGAAAAGGAAAGTCAACTTTACATATGGGCCAACTGAGATAAACTGAATCAAGAAATCTCTACGATTAAGTAGTAGTAGTACTAAACAAAAGTTGCAACAAAAGAATTATTAGAGTAAGAAAACATACACTGAAAATGGCTTCACAATAAACATCTTTATGGTCAATATAACTGAATTTCAGTGTTGAAATATATGTGTGTATAAATACAAGTACTTAATTCCATTTTAATAAAGAAGAATAAATTCTTGATGTTTAAAAAATGCAAACATCTTTTTTCTTTTCACATTGTATAACATGCTCGATTGGGAAATTTGTGGCTTTAAACTCATCGACCAACATTGATGGATTCGAATGATAATGTTAGGACGTACCCCAATTAATGTACTATATTCTACTAATCTTTATTTAATCTTAAAGAATATATATATTTCTCTTTATGTACTTTTGATTAGATTTACTATTCTCGATTACACACATGTGTCGCACCATTTTCTCATAGTCGTTTCATTTATTTTATTTTTATTTTAATTTGACAATTGGCGACAACGACAACCATCGGAAAAAAAGGCATTGTCAATAAGTTAGAGGCTATTATCGCCTCGGAGGTCTTCGTTGTTGATCCATCGGCGGACATTGACAATGAGATGGACGTTGTCATTTCGTATGTGGGGCGATGTTTTTGATCCCTCGTGAGTCTTTATTCTTGTTTTCAATCATTTTTTATTTTGTTGATTTTTGCGGGTTCTTTCGTGTTGGTTTAGTCGGCTTAGAGAGGTGTACCTTTTTTCCTTGTTTCGAGTTTTGTCTCTGAGAAGGATTTTTTCGAGCAAGATTTTAATAGTTTCTCGAGGACCCCGATCTCTAATTCAACTTGTGAACTTATGATTTTAAATCTTTGTTTTTCTTTTTCTCTTAATATATAATATTTTATTCACCAAACTATCACTCGTTTTAGGGGGTCATGAGACTCCCACAAAACATAATTTAAAGTATTAGTTCATAAAAAAAAAAAAGTATTTCCCCTGTTCTAAGATTATTTTCATGTGTGTAATGTGGATGTAGTGAGTTGTGTGATAAAATGGGATCCCAAATGAATGACAATTTTTAAAATAAAATAATATTGTGAGAATATTAATTTTATGTGTTATTTTTATATTGAAATGTTCAAATAATTTTGAGACTGATCGAAAAGAAAAATATATAAATAATTGTCCGAGTTTTTTTTTTTTCGATTTAACATGCACCCCAAACGTAAAGGTGTTCTTACCTTGAATAAACAGAATAACTTAAATTATTTTAAGACAAGCTACAAGCAATCTAATTATTATAGTATTATTTGATTAATTTTAGAAATATACTTACCTAGATAGTGGTTTAGAATATTATTCCAATCGTCAAAATATGCAATATCGTACACTTAAGCAAACTAATTAAGTCATTAAACAATATTTTCTTACAATGTCAACTACTTTATAATATGTTTAATTTGGTGCAATTTTCATTTCAAAATTACTAAAAGATATATATATATTTTTTTTTTTATGAAAATTGAATATCCATCCCTTAGCGTGCTCTAACCACTTGAGCTATCCCACTTTGTCATTACTAAAAGATATTTAATGTGTTAAAATAGTGACATTTTGTATAGTAAACATCTGAGTCACATGAACCCGCACAATTGCACTCGTAGAAGGTTTTGCATATATGAGTCGATTCAATTAGTTTTGAGATTATGTATGATGAGAAAAATACGAATGAGAAAATTTTGGACGGAAAAATCTTGATGAACATTGAACAATGATTTGTGTGTCTGTTTAGAACTTTTGAATAGATAAGACGTAATTTTATATCAAATTAATTTGTAAGAGTGAATGATATTGTACTCTATATTATACTTTCTCCATCCACGAAATGTAGTCCCATGGTAGTGGGGCACATGTTTTAAGAAAAAAATAGATAAAGTAAGGGTATTGTGGGTCCATTGTGAATAAAGTGATTGTTTGTGAATAAAGTTGATAACAATTTGAGTAATTAAGTTATGCACTAAAAAAAAGAAAAGAAAAAGAAAGCCACTTTCAACTGCATTCAACACGTGTCAAACATTTAGTGGATGCAAAGTTAAAAGCTAAAAAAAAACCGAAAAACCTCTTCTAAACCCCTCGCCGATTAGAGGGAGAGTTTTCTCGAATCCATGGCCGCCGCCGCCGCATTGACGAAAATCGGCCATCTCGGAACTCCCCGCCGCCACCACCTCCACTGTTTGTGGAGACAAACTTCCTCCAAACACTCCATACACGAATCCCCAAAGGAAATTGCGCGTCAAGTCCAGCAATCCAAATGGTCTTCCCGTTTCACTAATTCAATATTACGCAAAGGCAAAAACCTCGATTCTTCATCATCTTCGAAGTTCGGGTTAGTCGGTTGGTATTTGGGCATGATCCAGGCCCGACCCGTGGCCACCAAAAGCCTGACGTCCGCTTTCATCTACACCGCCGCAGATTTATCCTCTCAGGTAACCTAAATCAAAGGAAATGACACTTTTCGGTTACGAATATTAAATTAAATGTGAATCGATTGTGGTGCAGACGATTGTGGGGGGAAATAAGGAGGAAGGGTACGATTTGGTTAGAACTGTGCGAATGGCGGGATATGGTATGCTGATAATCGGACCTTCATTGCATTATTGGTTCAATTTTGTTTCTCGAGTTCTTCCAAAGCGCGATCTGCTGTCAACGGTCGCGAAAATGGTGTTGGGGCAGACAGTTTACGGGCCTATTGTTACTGTTGTTTTCTTCTCCGGCAATGCTGCTTTACAAGGTATTGTAGAGTACTTATTTCTGCATAGTTTAAAGTGAAAAAGTTGTTTCGTTAGCAAATTGAGAAATTATGAATTTGGTTTCTTGTAACTGAAGGTTGAATTTACTGAACAGTGTGTGTAGAATCTGTATAAGGGTGCCTCATTAGTAGTAATAGATTCAAATTGTGTTGAATTTATGAATAGGCCTTTAGATAATTCAATAGAAATTGTTGGATTGATTAACCCAGTTTGGTAGGGGGATTAGCCGAAGATATATGGGTAATCGAGGCCAAGATAGACGCATAATCTGACCTAAAATAAAATTTATCTTCAATACGCAAAAACACACTTGTTATGTGCATACCAAATGATCGAAAGACACACCAATTGCGATTTATATATGTATGCATCACTTGTGTGCTTTGTTAAGGATTATTGAAGCTAAATCTCTGGTATAGAGAAGAACACATCTCAAAGAATTTAGTATTAGTATTATTTTCTTGACCTGAGATCTTACAAAATTAGCTAAGCTACGGTATTTAATCTAAGACAGATTAGCAAAGTTAGTAACCGTCCTAGATCAAGATACAAACGACACCGTATGCTATAAGAGTTAAAATACATGACCCACAACTTTACAAGTGAAACGCGGCTATAATACTCTAAAGATTGAGAGCAAGATTCAATAATCATATCTCATTTGAATGAATGGTTGGAATACTGTAAATCAGTTGTTTTTCTTTCATAATACTGCTATAATTGGAGTTTGTAATAAGTTGCTGTTGTCAGGTGAAAGTGGGTCGGAGATTGTAGGTAGACTGAAACGGGACTTGGTGCCAACTCTCCTGAGTTGCTTGATGTATTGGCCAGTATGTGACTTCATTACATTCAAATTCATCCCTATTCATTTACAGGTAATGTCTAGTTTTCTCATAAGTTAATTGGTGTGATTCACTTATAAACGAGCGACTGAGCAAGGTTTGATGTTTGTCGTGCAGCCCCTGATGAGCAACTCATTCTCGTACCTGTGGACCGTATATCTGACCTACATGGGTAGCTTAGAAAAGGTTAGTACCACTACTACCTGAGGAGGGATTACTGACTGACCACGCCAAATCATCATCTTCATCATCCTATCGATCTCCCACACGAGGAGGGAGTTCTGACTACGCTAAATCATCATCGTATCGATCTCCCACGGCTCGATTCTAGCTGCAGTGGATTGAATAGAGTTCCTTATTGTTTGGATTCAAAAAATGATTGATGGGGTTATGAAGTTGTGTTTGTAAATGCTGCTTGTTGTTTAAATGTGAATCGATTGTGGTGCAGACGATTGTGGGGGGAAATAAGGAGGAAGGGTACGATTTGGTTAGAACTGTGCGAATGGCGGGATATGGTATGCTGATAATCGGACCTTCATTGCATTATTGGTTCAATTTTGTTTCTCGAGTTCTTCCAAAGCGCGATCTGCTGTCAACGGTCGCGAAAATGGTGTTGGGGCAGACAGTTTACGGGCCTATTGTTACTGTTGTTTTCTTCTCCGGCAATGCTGCTTTACAAGGTATTGTAGAGTACTTATTTCTGCATAGTTTAAAGTGAAAAAGTTGTTTCGTTAGCAAATTGAGAAATTATGAATTTGGTTTCTTGTAACTGAAGGTTGAATTTACTGAACAGTGTGTGTAGAATCTGTATAAGGGTGCCTCATTAGTAGTAATAGATTCAAATTGTGTTGAATTTATGAATAGGCCTTTAGATAATTCAATAGAAATTGTTGGATTGATTAACCCAGTTTGGTAGGGGGATTAGCCGAAGATATATGGGTAATCGAGGCCAAGATAGACGCATAATCTGACCTAAAATAAAATTTATCTTCAATACGCAAAAACACACTTGTTATGTGCATACCAAATGATCGAAAGACACACCAATTGCGATTTATATATGTATGCATCACTTGTGTGCTTTGTTAAGGATTATTGAAGCTAAATCTCTGGTATAGAGAAGAACACATCTCAAAGAATTTAGTATTAGTATTATTTTCTTGACCTGAGATCTTACAAAATTAGCTAAGCTACGGTATTTAATCTAAGACAGATTAGCAAAGTTAGTAACCGTCCTAGATCAAGATACAAACGACACCGTATGCTATAAGAGTTAAAATACATGACCCACAACTTTACAAGTGAAACGCGGCTATAATACTCTAAAGATTGAGAGCAAGATTCAATAATCATATCTCATTTGAATGAATGGTTGGAATACTGTAAATCAGTTGTTTTTCTTTCATAATACTGCTATAATTGGAGTTTGTAATAAGTTGCTGTTGTCAGGTGAAAGTGGGTCGGAGATTGTAGGTAGACTGAAACGGGACTTGGTGCCAACTCTCCTGAGTTGCTTGATGTATTGGCCAGTATGTGACTTCATTACATTCAAATTCATCCCTATTCATTTACAGGTAATGTCTAGTTTTCTCATAAGTTAATTGGTGTGATTCACTTATAAACGAGCGACTGAGCAAGGTTTGATGTTTGTCGTGCAGCCCCTGATGAGCAACTCATTCTCGTACCTGTGGACCGTATATCTGACCTACATGGGTAGCTTAGAAAAGGTTAGTACCACTACTACCTGAGGAGGGATTACTGACTGACCACGCCAAATCATCATCTTCATCATCCTATCGATCTCCCACACGAGGAGGGAGTTCTGACTACGCTAAATCATCATCGTATCGATCTCCCACGGCTCGATTCTAGCTGCAGTGGATTGAATAGAGTTCCTTATTGTTTGGATTCAAAAAATGATTGATGGGGTTATGAAGTTGTGTTTGTAAATGCTGCTTGTTGTTTACAAATTTGTGCTATTTTATGAAAAGCAAAGTACACTTATTTACCCTTAATGACATTACATTTTCTTACACAATATCCTTATCTTATCACTTTAATAATAAAGTTAAAAGAACTTAAATTTTCTTAATTTTGAGACAAAAAACATCTTTTGTTGAGTTCACTCGGTCAGTCTAAATTTGCAAAAGAAAAAAGACAAGAAAAATCATTTTTCCTTACTCTGACAAACACAATATAATCAGTCAATTCCTCCTATTTAAGTGGATGACTTCTGTGACTAAAAAAAGTGGATGACTTCGAACATACTTCAAATCTTTTAGGAAATAAAATATTACATGCAAAATATTCTGTCAAAAAGAAAACAAAGAATATAATGTGAAAAAATGACTCAAACCTCAGATGTTAAACTGGGTCTATTTCTAACTGCTCGTCTATGTACCATTACTTAATTCACAACGACTCACTTTCTATGTGCAAACCACATTTAGCAGGCTTAGTTCGAAATCTTTTCGAGCTGTAGAGGCCAATCTTCGCCAAGTATATGTGCATTTGATTCCATCGCCACACGAAAGTCCAACAAACTTATGTTATTTTGTTGCCTTGGTGTTTCAACATATTGTCCAGGCGATACCTCATGAAATCCAGATAACAGGTCTTCACAACACGCTCCAGAAATGCCAACACATTGCGATATTATTCTCTTCAAATACACATCCAAACTTTTATTCAGCAAGTTAGCAACATCGCATGAAATTGAAACTCCCTCCTTCCCCAACTTTTTAAGCAAACGACGACCTAAAACATTTGTGTCCGGTAATTCACCCATGCTTTGGCAAGTATCGTCGAAACAGTTATTCAAAGGCGTAAAGTGAAGACCTCTACGATCACCTCCCAAGTTTAGAGGGACGCCGATAAGGGCAGTTATGGAACTCCACATATTAGAAGGTGGCATTACAACACATTGTTCAACCTCTTCACCATCTTCCACCATCAAAGGCCTTCCCAAAGAAGGCAATTCTGCTCCGTCTTCTTGCAATCTCGAAACACTCCCTTCACAAGCGACACTTGGGCTCTTACCCAAAGGGCCAACAGGGCTCTTCTTCAACTTACGAGGCTTGGCCATAGAGGACCTACGCTTTCGAGGAACCTGGTCAAGTGCGATTTGGAGACGACTCTTGCCACAATTTGCAACCTTAACATCACGTGCTTCATCTTTTCGAGCTTCTTTTGGCCCGATTTCAGCATTGTGTAAGATGGATCGAATGAGAAGATTATGGAGAGACAGATTCTCTCTACCAATTATATGTGTGCAGCTCTTGACAAGCTCAACCTTGCTCATCTCTAATTTCCAAAATCTCTCTAGATGATCGAAGTATTTTTTCGCCTTTTCGGGTCCGATTCTTCGATAAATAACATCTTTGATCTGTAAAATGTCCACTCGAATAACACGAGGATCAATCAACATTTTAATTCAAGCTGCCAAAGATGCAAAAAAAAAAAAATATAAGATCCCAATTAATTCTTCACTTAAATATATTAACACTCTCAAATTCATCACAAAAACTTTGATCCACTATCCATATTCAGTAATTACCAATTTCATACAAAACTCCTAAACAAGATTCCAGAATTAACGTTAGAAATACCCCAAAAAACAGAAACCAATACATTAAGACTCAGTTTGATAGAGTGTATGAGCTAAGCTAGATAATCATACTCAAATAGTTATTTGATCAAACCTAAAATAAAATTTACAACTCGCAAGCAAAAAAACACTCAATGTGTATATACTAATTGATCGAAAGATGGACATATGCGATTTAATACGTATCAGTTGAGATATTCGAGTCTGACAGTATATTTCAAACAAAAGGGGAAAAAATCCAGAAATCATACAAGCAATCATAGATCATAATAACAACTAAAAAAACCCAAATATAGAATTGAATTCCCAATTGAAAAGAAATTGAAATAGAAATAATCACCTGAGGTTTATTCTTCTTAATTCAGGGTGAATTTTATTTCGGCTTTCACTCCCAATGGTTTATGAGCTTCAATTTATGAGACAGTTAATTGAAGTCAACTCAAATAATTACAATCAATTAAAAAATTAGGTTAAAAACATTAAAATTCAAATTTTAAGAATATTGAGAGAATGAAATGTTTATTTACGGACGGCCAGAATTTTTCTAGCCAATGTTTTAGATAGATTCTTGTATGCAATTAGGTTTTAAGTATTTTATACGGAGTATATTTTTTATTTAAATAATATTGGGTAATAAATAATATATTGAGTGATAATTTAGCTCTGTTTTATCTCATAGTTGAATAAGTATTTTATTGTGGAGTTGTTGTGAGATAAATATATAATTTATTAAATAATGTTGGGTAATAAACAAAATCTAAAAAATAATAGTAGCTCTGTTTCATCTCAGAGTAGAATAATATAGTGCTCTCTGTTTCATCTCAAAGTATTTTATTGTGATACGCTTTTTTAGGCTTAATTTCTAATCATTTTATTTAATTTTTTTCCGGAAAATTTGGAAAAAATTCAACAACTTAAGCGTCAAATCCAGCTTGGAGAATGAGGCGGTGTATTCAAATCGAAATTCGGCGGGGTGGGAGTTAAATCGCCGTCGCTACCGGAGTAGCTTACAGAACCACCGTCGGAGAAGGAAGTTGCAATGCTCGAAAGATCGCCATTGCCGCCGTCGAGAGATTCCGGCCACCGTTTAATCTAATTCCTCCCAATGCCTGCCCCGTAACCCTTCCCACACGTGGAGCATTCATGAAAACCGCCACTCGTGTGCGGACCACAGGACGTGCAATTAGACGCCGGAATAACAGTCACGGCGGCGGCGGATGTTTTATTCCTGTGGCCGCCGAGCGCTTGGTATGACGGAAAACTCTTACCGTAGGGACGGACCCAGGATTCGAGTTTAAGGGGAGCCAAAAAAATATTTGAGATCCAAAATACTAATATATGTATAATTATAATATTTATCTATATATATACTCTCTATTTATATCAAAATATATTAATATTAATTATTGGATTTCTCAAATATATTAATAATTTGAGTCAAATGATAAGTTAATTTTTAAATTGAATAAATTGAACATTAAAATTTAAGTGTATCTATATACTCAATTAATTGTAGAAAAGATTTTTCATAATTTATTATTAAATTTATCATTAATTTAAAAATAAATAAATTTTAATATATAAAATATTAGGGGGGTGGTGGGGGGTTGGGGGGCAGGGCCCCCTAAACCCTATAGGGTAGTTCCGTCCTTTGTACCTGCTTCAAGCGTGATTGTGGATGAGTGAAGTAGTACTGTGTAGTAATGCTTATATAATTTGGGTAATTTGGGAAATTGAGTACGTTCCTTTGTTTCTTATTTTAAATTAATTATTCCATGAAATATCGTAAATATCTTTATATGTACATTCTATCTCATTAAATCTTTATACCTCTCATTTCATTTTTGTTCGTCACTAGCCCCATCAACCCCGACATTGTTGCCGTTCTCCCTGTCTCACTAACACACCCTCGACGTTGTTATCGTTGTTTTATGATCGTTTTGGATTCAAAAAAAGATTGATAGGGGTTGTGAAGTTGTGTTTGTAAATGGTGCTTGTTGTTGGACAAATTCTTGCTACTTTAAGAAAAGCATTGCTTCCAGATTTTTTAGGCTCTACATTATTAAAATTATACATTAATGTTCCTAATTAAGGGTCAATAACTCACCCAACTCACTATTTCATTGCATTTTTTTAGTTTCTTTTTTACTCCATCAACTTCAAATTAGTTCTCACACTTTTCCTTTTCATTTATCCAGTGTTTTCACACTTTAAGAAAAAAAGTTTTTCAGGACTCTTAATCTTAAAATTACACTTATTTACTCTCTATGGCATTACATATTCTTACACAATATTCTTATTTTATCATTTTAATAAAGTCAAAAGAACTTAAATACTTTTACTTTATCACTTTTTCTTTTCGGTATATATGTAAAAACTGATTTGGTTTTGCAAAAGAAAAAGACTTTTCATTACTTTTGACGGTGGCACTAGTAGGTAGGTAAAAAAGACAAACTTGTGTTAACTCGCTTAGTGATATTAAACTAATCAAGCTGCTTGGGAGCTCGACTCGTTCGTTAAACGAGTTGAGCTCGAACTCATTAGATACTCGATTTACTAATGAGCCGACTAAATTTTTAGCTCGTCAATGTTATTGAGCCGCGCTCAACTCGATAAGAGAACTCGAACTTTAAGTAATTGGCTCGACTTGAATAACACTTGTCTTACTAAAGCTTAACAAATTCAAACACAATATAATCAGGTCAATTCCTAGTTTGAAAAAAAACACTTATCAAATATTTTTCGATGACTTCAAACAATGACTCAAAACTCAGATGTTAAACTGAGTCTAGTTCTAACAAAACTGCTTGTCTATGTACCATTACTTAATTCCCAACGACTCACTTTCTATGTGCAAACCACGTTTAAAAGGCTTAGTTCGAAATCTTTTCGAGTTGTAGAGGCCAATCTTCGCCAAGTATACGCGCGTTTGATTCCATCGTGATTAGTGTGAAAATTGCTTGAAATTCATGTATTAAATTTGCATAATTTTATAGGATTTTGTGCATTATTTACACTAATTTGACTCATTGCTCTTGATTTGGAGAAAGGTAGTGTTTTGTTTATTTTATAGAAAAATGAGCATTTTTTGAGCAAAACATGTCTTGATTATTTTGTGGGGTCAATCAATCGAAGGAAGAAATCAAGAATGGAGGAGCTGATATTGAATAGAAAATTAAAAACACACGCAGAGCTCAAAGAGGGGAAATCCTCCCCTCCTCCACACTTCACTCCACTCATTAGATAGTTTAGTTTGTTAATTCAATTTCCTAGATAGATTTTAATTGTGTATTTAATTTTGGTTGGCATTGAAGATTTTGAAGACAAGAGGTGATATTTTTCTATTATTGCAATTTTAATTTGGTAATTTCATTTTCATTCATGTTTTGTAGTTTAATTTATATTAGTTTTATTTTAGTTGTTAATTTAGACATGGGCTAATTTTCAATTGTCTTGGGTGTGGATGTTTTGATGGGTGTTTAGTGTAATTGTGGATTAATTGCATGATTAGCTTATAATTTGTGTTTTTATGTTTCTAGAGTTGTACTTTGATTGATTCATTTGGTTGATCAACCCTATTAGCGAGCATGTTCGATTATGTTTATTGCAACGAGAGTTGGGTAGCATGATTGGGAGTGTGAGTGTGAGCTTTGATCAATTGAATAGAAGTTAATTAGTAATTAGCTCACCCGAGAGGGGTGTTAATGGCTAGACCGACAACCTTAGACACTAAACGAGTAGAGGTCGTCTAGGAGTTTGGTGAAAGGGCGTTTCATAAGCATTAGTAACCGTGTTGAAAGTGCTTATGCAACACTATCTTAGGAGCTTATGGTATTTGGTTAGATCCTATAATTGCTAATCAATGCACGTTGTTTACCTATGCCTTTCGAGGGGGTTTGCACACATTTGTGATAGCCTTTAGCTTAACCTGAATTCGTAGTAAAATTATGTAATTGGTTCGCTAATTTACTTAATTGCTCACAAAACGAAAACACTCGAGGCAATACTTTCTCACCTTGCACTTTCATTATTGAGAGTTAATTTAGTTGTTTGCATTATTGTTTCTTTTTCTTATTGATATTTGCTTTATCCTCACGTTTAGCTTCTATAACACCATTTTAACTTATAGTTTTGGGGCTCCACGCTCTCTCTAGGTCCTTGGAACGAATATCTACTTGGTATACTTATCATACTACTATCGAACCCATACGCTTGTGGGGATCGTATAGTTGTTTAAAAAGTGTGCAAAAATACGAACCAAGTCACATCGTCACACGAAAGTCCAACAGACTTATGTTATTTTGTTGTCTTGGCGTTTCAACATATTGTCCGGATGATACCTCGTGGAATTCAGATAACGGATCTTCGCACCGTGCTCCAGAAACGCCAACACATTGCGATATTATTCTCTTCAAATACACATCCAAACTTTTATTCAACAAGTTAGCAGCATCGCATGAAATTGAAACTCTCTCTTTTCCTAACTTTTTCTGCAAACGACGACCTAAAGCATTTGTATCCGGTAATTCACCCATGCTTTGGCAAGTCTCATCAAACAGTTATCCAAAGACGTAAAGTGAAGACGTCTCTGATCACCTCTCAAGTTAAGAGGGACGCTGATAGGAGCAATACATATTAAAAGGTGGCATTGCAGCACATTGTTCAACCTCTTCACCATCTTCCAACATCAAAGGCCTTCCCAAAGTACACAATTCTGCCCCATTTCCCTCTTCTCGCAATCTCGAAACACTCCCTTCTCATCTCTAATTTCCAAAATCTCTCTAGATGATCGAAGTAGTTTTTCGCCTTTTCGGGTTCGATTCTTCCATAAATAACATCTTTGATCTGTACAATGTCCACTCGAATAACGAGGATCGATCAACATTTAAATTCAAGCTGCCAAAGATGCAAAAAATATAAGATCCCAATTAATTTTTCACTTAAATATATCAACACTCTCAAATTCATCACATAAACTTTGATCCACTATCCTTATTCAGTAATTACAAATTTCATACAAAACTCCTAAACAAGATTGCAGAATTAACGTCAGAAATACAACAATAAACAGAAACCAAATACATTAAGACTCAGTTTGATAGAGTGTATGAGCTAAAATAGATAATTAGACTCAAATAGTTGCTTGACCAGATCTAAAATAAAATTTACAACTCGCAAGCAAAAACACACTCAATATGTATATACTAAATGATCGAAAGATAGGCATTTGCGATTTAATACATACCAGTTGAGATATCCGAATACGGCAGTATATTTCAAACAAAAGGGGGGGAAATCCAGAAACAAAATGTGATAAAGCTGAATTGACAAGCAATCATCGATCATAATGACAACTAAAAAAACCAAAATACAGAATTGAATTCCCAATTGAAATAGAAATAATCACTCGAGGTTTATTCTTCTTAATTCTGGGTGAATTTTATTTCGGTTTTCACTCTCAGTATGATCAATTTTTTATGAGCTTCAATTTATGAAACAGTTAATTGAAGTCAACTCAAATAATTACAATCAATTAAAAAATTAGATTAAAAACAATAAAATTCAAATTTTAAGAAATTTGAGAGAATGAAATGTTTATTTAAAATATAGTTTATTTAAAAAAAGTTGGGTAATAAATACTTAGTAGTATATTTGATGGATAATTTAATAAATTTCAATATATAAATTATAAATTAAATAAATGAGTTGAACCAAAAATTAAGTAGTGAGTATGATATTAATACAAAAACTTATATAAAATATAGATAATTTTGGGACAAATTTTTATGGGTCAAACCCATATTAACACTGGTTAAAATTAATTAGTTAGAATTGAACCATAACGATATTTCAATCAATACCGGCACCATAAATTAATTTTTTTTTTTGATGGACCCTAACCATAATATCATATTGTGTATAAAGTGTGTTAATAGATGCTTGCATCAACAGAAAGTTTACACTCTACAAGACATGATGAAAGATGACTAAATAAATGCACTAAATACTCTTCGACTTGAAGAAAAATGAAAAAATTTAAATAAATAATATTACAGATTGAAAAATTATGAAAAAATTTAAATAAATAATGTTATAACCTCTCAGAGAGTGTCAAAAATCAAAACACAATAAAATCTAGAAAATAATATAGCTCTCTCTATTTCATCTCAGAGTTGAATAATATAGCGTTCTCTGTTTCATCTCAGAGTATTTTATTGTGAAGTTGTCGTGAGATAAATATGTAATTAATAAATATTTAACTAATTATCTTATTTCTTAAAGCGCACAAACTCAATTAATAAACTGAGTTACGCTTTTTTAGGCCCAATTACTAAGAATTTTATTTAATTTTTTCCGGAAAATTTGGAAAAAAAATCTACAATTTAAACGGCGGCGTATTCAAATCGAAATTCGGCGGGGGTGGGAGTTAAATCGCCGTCTGCCGAAGTAGCTTACAGAACCACCGTCGGAGAAGGAAGTTACAATGCTCGAAAGATTGCAAAGGAAGAGTTGGTCGGTGAGTGCGACAGGACATTCGGCGAAGTAATAGTCTTCCGTTGCCTGCTTCAAGCGTAAGCGTTTAGACCTCTTAGATGAATCAGGAACGCCGTCTCTTACGCCTAATTTGGAAAAAAAAATTGAGTATTTAGGTGGCAAAATATAAATACTGTAATGCGCTTATATACGCGTATTTTGAGAAATTGGGAATAGTGTGTATTAACGTGACATGATTTTGACGAAGGGACGAAGTGAGAACGCGACACACTGAGAAATTGGGAATAGTGTGTATTAACGTGGCATGATTTTGACGAAGGGACGAAGTGAGAACGCAACACACGTTCCTTTGTTTTTTATTTTAAAAAAAATTATTCATGAAATATCGTAAATATTCTTATATATGCATTCTATCTCATTAAATCTCTATCATCATCCTATCGATTTTCCACACGAGAAGGGATTAATGACTACGCCAAATGGTTCTAGCTGCAGTGGATTGAATAGAGTTCCTTGTTGTTTGGATTCAAAAAATGATTGATAGGAAGTTGTGTTTGTAAATGGTGCTTGTTGTTTGACAAATTCTTGCTACTTTAAGAAAAGCATTTTTTTAGGCTCTACATTATTAAAATTATACATTAATGCTCCTAATTAAGGGTCAATAACTCACCCCGTGGTACTTATGAGGGATTTTTTCATTTTAAGAGTGTTATGTTTATTATGGAATAGAATATATGATTAGAAGATAAATAATATCATTAAATTAGATTATTTATAAGCACACGTGATGTGAATAAATTCTAAAGAGGAAGATTATTATTTATATTATCTAAATATCAGAAGATAAATCCTCTAAAAAAAATTAAATAAATATTAGAAGATAAATAATATCATACTAGAATCTTTACATCATATATTTGAGAGTTTTTATCTCTCCTACGTGGCTTTCTCTCCTTTTTCTATTTTGAAATTCTGAATTTCTGTGAGTCGGTTTTTTTTTTTTGCTTTTTTTTTTTTAATAATTATTTTTGAATATTTTTATTTAAATGTTTTTGACAGTTTTTTTCCTTTAATTTTTTATAAGAAATCGTCAATTTTTTATTCGATCTCTTCTTTCTCTTTACATTCTCTCTCAATTTCTCTTCTCTATTCTATTTCCTCCATTGCCGACTTCCTATTTTATTACTCATACTAAGATTTTTTTTGGGGGATATTTTCGATTGTTTTATCTGAAATGGTCATGCCCGTCCATATCCAGGCTTCACATTGGGTAAGAGATCGACTTTGTTGTTTTTTCTTTGTAAATATTTTTTCCTTATTTTTTTTCAAAGAATTTGGTGATCAATCAATTTTGTTCTACACTATTTCTGTTTTTTAATCCTCATCTACCGTCGTTTAGTTCTTCATCTCAACTTTTCTATTGTTCTAATTAAAATTATTGTTTATGTTGTGATTTTACATTCTCATATATGTATTGTAAAATTGAAATTGTTATATTTTTTATTGTCCTAATTTTTTGCTCTTATCTGTATTACAAATATAAAATTATTTTCTTTCCATTCTCTAATTATTGTATAATCTGAATTGTTGCGAGAATAATGTCAATTTTTTAAGACGATAAGATCAAATGACTCTGAATTTTACATGAAATTGTTATCTTCTTAACTTAATTATGCATTCCTACTAATTAAGGATTTCATAATCTTTTACTCATATCTATACTACAAATATGAAATTCCTCTTTTATGTTCTCTATTTCTTACTAATTATTGGATAGTTTGGATTGTAGTATGTACCATAAATATGAAATTGTTCTCTTCTTCATTATTGATTATTCATTATTCTTTATTAATTACTGATTTTATAATCTTTTACTCATATTTGTACTACGGATATGAATTTGTCCTTTCTTTTATTTTCTATTCCTTAGTAATTATTGGATAGTCTGGATTGTTGTGAACATAATTGGGAGTCTGAGGCTAAAAATGTTGGAGAATAAAGATCAGAAATCATATATGATTATTTATAATTTACCTTTTTCTTTGAAATATATTATTTGACTTTACTTTTTTTAATGTGATTATGGTGAGATTTCTATTCTACTTTAACACATTATTGTTGTAATGTTCCGTTGTTGTAAACGTTGGTTAATATGTCATTTTAAATAAATTTTAATATTATTTTTATATCATCTTATATATCCATATGTCCACCCATAATCGAGATGTAAGATGAATTATATGATTATTCTTTTATTTGTACAAGGATCTGAACATGAAATCACATTTTTATCAAATATATTTGTGAGTTCATATATATATATATGTGTAAACCTATGAGTTTACTTTTCTTATATATTTAATCCGTCAATTAAATATAAAATCTTTCACATCTGGATATTCTATTTTCTTCATTTAACTACTGTTATGTGTAGCCTTTATATTCATTGTAATTGATGATTTTTTTTTTCCTTTATATTCATTGTAATTGATGATTTTTTCCATTGCTTCAATATTAATGGTTTCTTTCATTGTTTCAATATCTTAGTATTTTGTCACATTTATAGTTGTATTATTCTGAAATTTTTTTATTATATAAGTTGTATAGTTGTTGAGATATGCAATTTTTATAATCCTAAATTTCTCATTTAATTTTTATAAATTTCAATTTATTGACTTAGATAATGTTAACAAGTTAAAAAACGTGTATAGTTATGACTTTATAAAACATTAAAGAATGTTGAAGAAAATTTATCATGTAACTCTCCAATTTATCGATGTATGTATGATAATGTATGAGAGCTAAAAAAATATGCATTACAATAACATAAAACATTATTAAAATATATATGGTTTAAATTAATTTAATTAAGTTATTACATTTCAATAATGTCACATAGTTAATCTTTTTTTTATCAAATTCTTAAATTTTCTTTTGATTTTTTTTTTTTACATCTAAACTTTTTTTTTAAATCCCACGCTGGCACTGCACTAGTAATGTCAATATTTATGACATTTTTTTAAATTATATTTAAGAATATATGGCATGATTCGATCAAGATTGAAATAATTCTAATTCTTGGATTTGGACCCCCGATTTTTCTCGAGAGGGCTTGAGCCCACTAATACTCAGTAGAAAAGCCCAAGCCCAAAATGATTTTATAGAGGCCCACTGGGCTAAAGGAAACCACTTAAAGTAATGATGAATGATATATAATCAGAAAGCATATGAAAAAATGGCACTGAAATGTAATTCATCTTCCATATCTACACATTCTGCGGATGCTCATTTGCCATTGGTCGATACGGTGGAGGGTTACCAAATTTCAACACGTACGCAGTTTCATACGCAGGGCGCAGACGTGCAATCACTTGAGCATCAAGATAAGCATCGCACGAGAAACACCACACCGATAGATCACTGAGATAAGACGGGAGGGGTCAGTAACAAGTAGAGAACAAGAAAAGGAAACAGTTTAACATATAAAGAGAACCTGTAGCTAAGGGCTAAGCTATGATTTGCTTGTTGGAAGTGCTCGAGCATGTGCTTGTTCACGAAACGGCTGCACAGGACATCTTTACAGCACAAACACAACCAATTCTCCTCCGGGTGCTCACACCTTGACACCATTATTACATTAAGCATATAAACTTGATAGATAACTAAAGATAGTCGAGTCAGAAGCATACAAACTTGATAGATAACTAAAGATAGTCGAGTCAGAAGCACACAAACTTGATAGATAACTAACGATAGTCTGGTCAGAAGCATACAAACTTGATAGATAACTAAAGATAGTCTGAGTCAGAAGCATACAAACTTGATACTCCAGATAACTAAAGATAGTCTGAGTCAGAAGCACACAAACTTGATAGATAACTAAACACAGTCGAGTCAAGAAGCATACAAACTTGATGTAGATAACTAAAGACAGTCGAGTCAGAAGCATACAAACTTGATAGATAACTAAAGATAGTCGAGTCAGAAGCACACAAACTTGATAGATAACTAAAGACAGTCGAGTCAGAAGCATACAAACTTGATAGACAACTAAAGACAGTCGAGTCAGAAGCATACAAACTTGATATATAACTAAAGATAGCTGAGTCAGAAAAGCATACAAACTTGATAGATAACTAAAGATAGTCGAGTCAGAAGCATACAAACTTGATAGATAACTAAAGGTAGTCGAGTCAGAAGCATACAAACTTGATAGATAACTAAAGATAGTCGAGTCAGAAACATACAAACTTGATAGATAACTAAAGATAGTTGATTCAGAAGCATAAAAACATTGAAAAAATAAGTGAAGTTTTCAGATTCAACAATGCCTTAAATAATGATACACTCTCAACAAATAAGCAAACACCACAGATGCAAGTGCCAAAACTTGTGCTTTTCAGCTATAAGATCATATGACAAAATTGATTGTCTTAACTTGAGCTTCGACTACACTCTCAAATCGTCCCTAGGCCGCCTCCGTTTATCCCAAACCCACCCTGCATAAGTACTAGCCACAGCCTTTTAACAATCTCCAGCTTCAAAAATCAACTTCAACAATGCTCTCAAGGACTAAAGGCCTTAACGAAACTATCAAACGATGCTAAAACATCATTTATTTGTGATCGGAGTGAGTATGAAACTATCAAATCACAACAATCCATTATATATGAATCAAGAGAACACCAAGTTAAAAACACATTTCAACTCCAAAAATTAACATTCGCAACTAAAAAGCCAGGTTTCCATTACGGTAATGCGTCGAGTGAACACAAGGTTTTCTAATTATGTATACATATTTACGATCAAATTATCATTCATTCATTCATTCATCATTGGGGGTTTAGGGTTAACAGATCAAAGAGAGCAGAAACAGGAACCTGATCATTGATTCCCAATCTCATGATTACTAGAGTGACTAATCCGCAATTCAATTGAACATTATTATAAAAATCAACAAACGGAATGAGGACCTTTTACAAGTAGCGTCGGGAGTTGGAATGTGTACGAGATCGGACGATAACGAATCGAGATGATCGCAGTGGGTTCGGGCTTCGACCCAGCCCGGTTCCGAACCGTCCATCATCAGCTCTTCGTCTTCTGCAATGATGTGGAGAGAGGAGGAGGAGGGGGATTTCGCCATTGCTAGTGATTGTGAAATGCTGTATATTCTTTGACAGTGAACTTTTTTTTTGAACGTATATATAATAATTTTCTAATTCATAATTAGTTTTTTTTTAATGATAATCATTGAATTTATATCTAATTTTCTGATCAATTTAATACTCCGTACTGAGTATCTCAAACGATTCATATTATCAATTGCGACAGAATTACAACAAAATTTAGTAGATGCACCCTCACTATTAAATACACTTCATTCATTTTTTGAGATGGCAATGGAAGATAAATTCGGGTATGTAAGTATGTTTGTTTTGGGATTACGGGAAAAATTCGAATGTAGAAATATTAATAAATATTGATTATGTCAAATCATTTCTTATTGAATAATGTTGTGCTCCTATTATTATATAATGTAACTTTGATAATACAATTGATTTGATATAAAATTATATTATATCATACTTAACATTCTAAAATAAACATACACCATCACTATTTATCAAGATTTCTCCATTGAATTTCCCCATCATACATAATTACAAAATAAACATGGCATTAGGGTTTTTTTTGAGATAACAAACTATTCCATGTGATTGAGTGTATATATAAACTTTAATTTTAATGTTCAATTTACACAATCTAATAATTGATCCAACACATAACTCAATTTATTAAAATTTAATTTCACTTGTATAGATGTAACAAATTGCACTCAAGTATCACTCCGGGTATGTAGTGAGCTTTTTTTATTTTTTAGGAAGAAAATGATAAATTTGGACAATTCATGGACAGCGTATCCAACATTCTCTTAATTAATCGGGGGAGTGTGGTTAACAAATATGAGGGTGTTAATACCCGTACCCAATTTAGAACGAAAGGCTTGATTCTGTGCAAACCATACAAATCAGCTGGGCCGGGCCGCCAGGGAAGCCCATCGAAAATTTTACGGCCCAAATTGTTACCTTAGGTTTTTCGATGGCAGCTACATATATATATATATATATATATATTCACAGCTTGATTGAAAACCATTGTGCCTACATCTGCGACTAGGGTTTTTGGAGATTCATCGGCGGCGCTTTGTTGAGTCAGAAACATGGGACACTCAAACATTTGGAACTCTCACCCTAAGAATTACGGCCCTGGATCCCGCACTTGGTATATTCCTTTCTCAATCTAGAGTAAAGTTTCGAATTCCGGTGTAATTTTGCGCTTGTTTATTTCAATCTAGATTAAAGTTTCGAATTACGGTGTAATTTTGCGCTTGTTTTTTTTTGTGCTTTATTGGATGATCGTAATGGTGGATGGCGGTTTTTTTTAGTCGTTTTGAATCTGTGTCGCAGAGAAATTGAGAAGGATGTGTGATTTGATTTGTTTTTTTAATTACTCATCGTCTGCCTCTATTCTCTGGTGATGTTAGGATTGTTGAGAATTGGTTTCTCTATTTGATTTCTTTAGATTATGTGTCTGCATGTGTGTTGAAATTGTTGAGTGATAAATTGTTGATCTGGTAATTAAAGGTGAAAACGGTACTGCGATAGCCGTGATTTTGAGATTATTGTATGAATCAGTACCATTTTTCTTGTTATATTTAAAGGTCTGGTTTGATACCTAAGATAAAGTATAGATTAACTCCATCACAATTTTATAATTTGTTTGATAACTTATATTATTAAGGTAGATTATGCTTTAAATTCTAAAAATTTTAGATATCATACTAATCTTGTCTTTGTACATCAGTCATTATTTTTCTTAGCGTTTTTGCTATTGATGTCTGCTTGTAACTTTTGCTTATGCCGTATTTTGGTAGACTATTAAACTGTTTTTATTCTAATTGTGCTATTGTACTTGTGTGTGGAATATATATGCCATTCTACCGTGTTCCGTTAGTATTATTTTCTTTGTTGGTATCTGTTTCTCTCAGACGTCTACTTTTCCCTTTTGGTTAAGGTTTTAGATATATCTGTTTTTGTTTAACTGAGTTGGTTTGAAGTTGTTTATTTGCATTGAGTTGCAACGTTAATAGATCTGTTGTCTAGTTTCTGAGTTCCTAGTTAAATGTATATTTTTCTTGTATTTGTTTAATCCTATTTCTTCTCCTGGTGATGACTTTCACTGAAGATATAAAATTAAATGTAATTCAACATTATTTTGTTAGGACTGTATGGCTGATCTACTCTAGCTAAACACAGTACGTATGTGGCCTCGTCTGATTATCTTAGCCACTTTCTAATGTTTCGGATTTAATTTTCACAGCCGTGTGTGTGGAAACTCCCATGGTCTGATCAGGAAGTATGGACTGATGTGCTGCAGACAGTGCTTCCACAGCAACGCCAAGGAAATTGGCTTCATCAAGGTAATTTCCAGTATTTTCCGAATGAATTTACTCCCTCATTTCCACGTGTTAGTGCTTATTGTTGGATCTAATTTTACTGTTTTTGTCTTTGTAGTATCGCTGAAGTTATTATTATCTCCACAACGTGGTGTTTCTCCAAGACATGTTGCTGAAGGGACTATCTCGTTGATGGAAGGTTTTTTAGTTGGTTCCTACTTTTGATGTATTAAGTCGTCATTTCCTACAATTTCTCAAGAATGTAGTAATGGGATTCACCATTTAACCTTAATGACAGTACCTGCGAGTTATTTGTGAACGACACTATTATATTTTTGTTATACAGTCTCGTTTCTTTTGTTTCAAGTTTGTCGATTCACTCTAAATTTAAGTTCCTTTTATGTGATTATGGATTTGAAACCCACACCTCAGATTAGCATGCCCTTTTGTGATTTGTTTGGCGTTCATTGATTTTCATGGGTTTGTGATTCGTGATTCGTTTATTTCAAACTCTTTATCTTTCTCTTTTTTTATTGTTTCGAAGTGTTCTTCGAGTTATTTCTTTTGCTTACAGGAACTATAAATTGCTGTTGGTTAAGTTCAGCATACTATCATTAAGCTAGTATGATTATTTGCTGCACTACTTTGCTTACAAATAAAGTTAATTGCTGTGATTTTGACTGATTACGACTCTGACTATTTTACAATCACAAAAATAAGATTGAAATCTAGTTTTCTATTTCATTTTAAAAACATTATTTCTTGAATTGTAGTTGTAGGTTTTAGTTGTTTGAATGCGGTTAAAAATTTACTTTGGCTCTAATTTTAAATATAATTCATTTTGTTGTTTTTATGTTATTTTTTAATGATTGATAGTAATAAAGACATTTTAATGTTTCTCTTAAAATTAAAAAAATCATTTTTTATTACCTATAACGGTAAGGGCTAGTTTGAATTGATGGATGGAAAAACATGGGACAAATTAATTCACCCTTCTCCTAGGACTATTAATCCCTCAAATGCATGGTAAATAGTACAAAATTAGCGAGTCTTGCATTAAACACGTGCCACAATCAATTAAACCAAACGTTTGATTAGTCGGGAATAAAAAGTTAATCAAGCCTAATCCATGCTAATCTAACAAACCAAACATATCCTAAGAGTATTGTAGAGTATTGTGGTGTCCATTGTGAATATAGTGATTGTTTGTGAATAAAGTTGATGTCAGTTTGAGTAATTAAGTGATGTTGAAGGGTGATAGCTTTTATAAAGGGTATGAGACTAGGTTTTGTGGACAAAGAATATAAGGTAAATGAGACTACTTTTTGTGGACGAAGGGATTATAATTTTTAAAAATTCACAATTTTACAAGTCAATTTTTGCCTCATAAAATTAACTAATAGGCTAATAGCACATATTCCCTCGTCCCAGGATTATTTGTACATTTTTTACGTCCCATAAAATTAATACCCTCTTAAAATTATTTTGTTTTTAAAATTGTTACTTCTTTTTTCATACACTTCACTTCACACCTTATCAAATTCATTTTACACTTCACTATATCATCTAAAATACCATCATTTATCTTATATAACCAATCAATAAATCTTTTTTTCTTAAAAAATATACCGATCAACCTGCCACCTGTGCAAGTTATCCGGAAACGGACGAAATATGTGTATTATCTAAAATCGGTTTGTTTAATGCTGAAACACCTAATCTTGACTGTTACATTAGTTGAGACTTAAAAGAAATTGTAATTTGGAAGATATAATAATTGTGATTTTGAGAAAGTGGTTAACTAATTACTTATATTAGTATGAAACGTGAGGGAATGATGGATGTACTACTTTTGAACTGATTGCACTTTAACACACATGAGTTGATGCCTTTACTTTCCCAACCACCAATATTCTGTTAATCAGTCCTATATTAAGTAATAACCCAAATAAAGCTTCATCCCTTCATTTCATTTTCTCTCATCTAATAATTCCACTTTTAATTTATTCCCATTTTACACTCCTAAAAAGAGAACGACATATTATTTTATAATATTCACATATTTATACAAAATGTTATCTCCTATCTTTTAAAAATATTTGCACTTCAAAGTGGACATACTTATTAAAAAAAAAGTGTAATGAGTGAAGTGTTGAGGGACAATTTTATAAAGTAAAGAGAATGATTAAAATAAGTATAAAATAATTATATTTTGTGTAAATATGTGAATCTTGTGAGGGTGGTGTACTGGTGTTCATGGAGGAGTTTTCCTTTTAATGTGTGCAAATAATTTTGGGACGGACAAATAAGACAAGTGTGCAAACAATTGTGAGACGGAGGGAGTATTACTTTTACACTCATTCTAACTAATTTTAATGAATAAGTTTACAAAATTATCCACATCACTCTACTCATTACACTTTTTTCTTAAAAAAATATGTCATTTATGGGATAAAGGGTACAAAGATTAAGAAATATTTCCTTCGTCTCATATACATTTGCACACTTATCATATTTAAATGTCCCATATCAATTTGCACATTCTAAAAAAAGAAATATTTTCATAACCACACATTCAAAATATATACATATTTATTCATATGTCATTATTTTTTACACTATTCCAAATGTGCAAATTCTCTTGGAACATAGACGGAGGTACAAAATGTACAAGGATTAAGAGATATATGAAGCAGAAAAGGCAGAAATGTATGAATGAAAAAAAAAGTAAAATAAAGAGGGAAAATTAATTTTGCCACGGCTAATTTTTTTTTTATATATTTAAAACAAGTTATAAATCAATTTCGTTAGCCACTTTGGATGCTCTGTGTCAATTTGTATCCCTGCAATGTGTATAGGGACATTTTAATATTGTTGCGCCCATGATGTGTATAAAATACTTGATTTAGAAACAATTTAATAGTAAAAACAATTAAGCAAATACCACAGTAATCCAACATTCATTAATCTATATCTTTCTCAATACCTCATGAGAGGGTTAAACTAATGTTGATCAAATTATCATTTCTACCATTCGAGTGAATAGTATAAATGAATAGATTTACTTTCACAGCAAGAATCGAACTCAGACACGTGACTTAATTATAGGAATCAATTATTCAATTCTGACCAAATTATTTGTTGGTGAGTCATTTATCTAGAAACATTGGCAATCTGTCGCAGACACAAGTTGATTTTAAATCTAAATTTGTTTTTGATGAATTAACAAGATAGTTTTATTTTTTTTATCAAAAATAAGTACGATGTATTCAGAAATAACAAATATTAATAAGCTAAAAACTAATGTCGGTAATTTGTCGCTGACACCACCTGATTTTAAATCTACATTAAGTAATGTCGGTAATTTATACTTAGAAACTAATTCAATAATAAATAAATTTATTAATTTAATAACTAATTAATACATATAATAGTTAAAAAAAAAAAAATTGAGGGGGCGCCACACTAAGAGTGTGTCTAGGTCCGTCCTAAGGGACATAAAAAATGACAAAATAAATTATTAAGTAAAAAACGGAGGAAGTACTATTTTACTGGATTACTTTTTTTTTTTTTTTATCTGTCTTTTACTAGATTTTCAAATTTCAATTTTACTAGATATTTTATCACTTTAAATATTAGTACTTCCTTAGTCTAAATTTCAAAATAAAAATAATGAACGTATATACACAATAATTATAATACTCTCAAACTCGTCTATTCTATACCCAATAAATTTAGGGTTGGTCTGTTATGAAATCGAGTACATGTTGTGCACCCTAGTCCATGTTGCATTTTTCAGTTTTACTGACTTACACTTTTTGGTAAATGGTGTTGCATTTTTCAATTATTAAACTGTATAATAATATTTTTAGTTATAGTAACTTACACTTTTTAGTAATATTGTATTGTACTTTTCAGTTTAATAGCTTATACTGTACTTTTCTTTAGACTAGAGTGCACAATATGCACTCGAGTGTATACTAAACTTTACCATAAATTTATTGTCAGCTGAATATATATCAGTGTGAGTGGCGGTGACTATTTTTTTCTTCAATAGATACAAAAAGGATTATATAATGAGAAGAAAAAAGAGTGTTAAAAAAATACACGTGCATAACCATACTTGTTGCAGAGATTTGGCCAAAAAAAGAAACATGGTAATTGTGTCTGTATCTAAAGACATACAGACAATATTATGCGTTATTACACACCACGACAAATTATTCACAGAGATTTTTGTATATAAATTACTTTCACATGATCTTCTGCTATATCTTACTAGAAAAACTTATTTTATTTAATTAATTCCCTTGTTTTGGCATCAAATGATCATTTTTTTTAATTTTTCCATTAGTTTATAAATAAAAAAAATTAAAATTAAAAAAAATGGAATTTGAGAAACTTTAAAATTGAGTCATTTAGAGAAGCTAGGTACGTAGTTTATTGTATATTGGTTTATCATTTTATTTGTTATCTTTAATTAGTTTGATTAATAATTAAGTGTAAAAATAATAAGTATATATATATAGTTGATTATGAACAAATATTTGAAAAAATAGAAAATAAAATTTGTTGTTGGAGTTGTTCTATTGATTACAAAATGATGATTTATTTGAGATTAAAAGTTGGAATGGGCTAACAAACTATATAGATGACTAGGAAACTACCATTTAATTACATAGAGAAACCGACATGCAAATTAATAAAAAAATAATGCAGACTATAAAAAATGTGTGAGAGATGAGATCGATGTGTTCACACGTAGCCAAAATAGTTTCTTCACATGCAAGTATAAATTAAATAATTAAATTTGGAATTGCAGGTACAAGAAAATAATAGCTTAATGGAAATTATATATATATATATATATATATATATATATATATTATCAACTTATCTACTTTTTTTCCCCTTAAAATCTATGTTAAAAGTATGAAATTTTTTATGTCTCTCCCATGTCTTATTGTATATTACACATTTTTTTTGATTGTTCCACTGTACTTTTAACAAATATTTTATGTATTATTTTATTATACTTTATAATTTATATATATATAATTATAAATAATATATAGTGGGACTGAAGGAGTATGATTTTATTATCGAACATGTTGATTTAATTAATCTTATATTATCCATTCATTTCACAATAAATTTCATAGGTATAGAAGGACATACTTTTAAGAAAGAATAATTTAGTAAATTTTTATGTATAAAATAAATAAATGAGATGTTGTGTATATGTTTGATTTTTAAAATAGTGACATTTTGTGTAAAACTGTAAATATTGTAATGTAGAATTTTCTATTTTAAAACTGTAAAATTTAATACGAAACGAACGAAAAAAGTGTAAAAAATATTGTGAGACGAATGAAATACTGAATTATATTCTTTGGGATAATTGAACCAGACAAAAAATTAATCTAAGTGATTGACCATTACACCAACTCCAAGTGTAGCTAAGAATAAGATAAAGTGTAGCTAGCCTAAGAATTATTAAAAATATATTTTGTTCATCTATTCAAGATTTTAATTTAATTAATATATATCTACACTATATTATTAGGGCTCTAAGCTGCAGGCTAATGATAGGTAGCCCTTTATACATTTTGTTGTCTATTTGTCACTTGCTATTAAATATTGAGAATTAGGGATACCTTAGTTTTTAAGATATAATTCTAATTAAAATAATTTATATGATAGATTTAGAATGATTTATATATGTGATGTATTAATCATGTTTTCTTTAATTACAAGTTTTGGACATTTTTCAAAGAAAATCTTGAAAGTGCGTATATTTTAGAAAGGCTGGCGAGAGTCATATATGAGACGATCTTCGTTTTGATATTTAAGTTATACTTCTCTTTAAAATATAATTATATTAACACTCCATAAACTCGTGAGTCGTTTAGTGTAGTAACAAAAACTTGTTTTATTTATGAGACTGTCTAATATAAAATTTTATCATTTAAAAAAAATGTTTATTTTATTTAAAAAAGGAAAAGGAAATAAAATGGTGAAATACACTAACAAGCAAAGTTTTTATTCCACAATATGCGATTTAAGGGAATAACATTCCATATATTCCGATTTTTAGCTATAGTGATATTCTTTTAAATACAGTATTAAATTATATTTTATTAATTAATATATAATTTTTAATTTCTATTTAATATTTGAACTATTACTATATAATATGTAAACTAATATATTCTATTTTCTTTCAAAACAAATAAATCAGTGCAGTTAGGTTGCTTACCTTGATCTGCCTACACACTTAAAATAGACTAAACTATACTACTATTATTTTTATATTTTGTTTTGAGTATATATATATATTTATTTCTCTTTTTTTTTTTTAATTATTCTTTATCTCAACTATTAACTACACCTTTAATATTTTTTCAAAAAAACAAATAAAAAAAATACACCTTTTATATTAGTACTTCATCTATCACTATGAAAGCACTCATGCCACATAAGTTAAAAAATACTACGTACTCCTCATCCATTAAAAATATGTTTAATTTTTTTTATGAAAATAAGCACTTTATTTTTAATCCACATCAATCACAACATCTTTACTTTATCTATTTTTTTATTAAAATCTTTGCTTGCACTGGTCATACTTTTAATAAAAGAAAATTAAATGTAATGTGATTGACAAAGATTAATTTACTCTTTCATATTCTTAATATAAGGTATTTTGACATTTCGTTTTCTTGCAAATTATATGACGTTTTACATTTTTTAATGTAAATTAATTACATTTATTCTAAATTTAACTTTAAGATCACTAAATATTTACATAAATGTGTTCTTTTGAAGAGATGGAATATATTCTTTAATTTTTATGTATATATATTTTGGAGGTATAAAAAAATTTAAAGAATTATAAATTTCATTGGATTTCAAGTGCTTACGTGGGCCGAGTTAGTCGAGTCAACACAGTCCCCCAATCTCTAAACTAAAAAAGACTCATATAAAAGACCGCCACGTGTCATTAAATTATGACAATAATCCTTAACTAAGAAAACCACTAATTCATTAAAAAAAACAGAATTAACACTTAAAAGCGTTTTTAGTTGAGTAATTATTTGATTATGGTTACCGTAACGTCTCTCCAAAGTTTCGCTAAACCCCCACTCAATGTACGAAAAACTCTGTGCCCCCAAATTTCACACACACACTGTCTCTCTCTCCTCACACACACTCTCTCTCTCTAAAAATCTTCGCCGGAAAATTCACATTTTTTTCAGATTTGTTAGTTTTACTGCAATATTGCAGTATTGAGTTCATTTAGAGTGATCTTGCAAAGAAATGTGACGAATTATGGTGTTTTGAGGATTTTTTGATCTTTGTTGCAGGTTTCCAATGTCGTGAAATTCGCAATGTGATAGGTGAATTTTCACGCATGTGTTGTTGATTTTCACGATGGTGGCTGCTGTTTCAGGAGCAGCTTCAACAGCTCACTCCGATGAACATTCTAGAAGGCCGCCACATTCTAGAAGGCCGCCATTGCTGCCTTCTGAGAAGGATAACAGCAATGGAGTTCCGAACAATCAGAGAAAACCTAAATCACGAGTTGTTTCTTCTAGATATATGTCTCCTTCTTCAACTTCGAATTCTACTTCGAATTCGTCCTCTGTTTCCTCATCTTCTTCCTCTTCTAGGAGGCATCCGTCTCCTTTAATTCCTAGAAATTCGACGCCGGTGCAGAATGGTGTCAAGAGGTCTGTTTCCGTCGACCGGCGGAGGACACCCGGGCGGCCGGCGGCCGCTAGACCTTTAATTCCTGATCTCGTTGCGAAAAACTGTAATACTTCCGAAATTTCAAACGCTACTAAGCTTCTGGTTACGTCTACACGAAGTTTATCGGTTTCGTTTCAGGGGGAAGCGTTTTCATTGCCTGTTAGCAAGACGAAGGCGGCGCCGGTTTCCCCTAATTTGAGGAAAGTGACGCCGGAGAGGCGGAGGAGTAGTACTCCGTCGAGAGGAGATCAGATGGAGAATTCTAAGCTCTCCGATCAGCACCGATGGCCTGCTAGAAATCGCGTGGCGAATACGTTATCGAAGCCTAAGCTAAATGGATCTGGGAATGGAATTCGAACTTTGCAGCAATTGATGAATGATGAGAGTAAGCCTTCTCCTGATAGAAGATTGAGTCTCGATTTTGGGAATTCAGAGCTTCTGAAGGCAGTTCCACGAGCCACGAATGGAAATTCACTTAACAATGAATTTGCAGTGCCTTCTGATCTCTCTGCATCTGATGACACAGACAGTGTTTCTTCAGATAGTACTTCCGGAGTTCAAGACTTCGGCGGGGTTTCCCATGGCCAAAACGGGCCTCGTGGGATAATTGCTTCAGCTCGATTTTGGCAAGAAACGAATAGTCGATTGAGGAGACTGCAGGATCCAGGCTCACCTATATCAACTAGTCCTAGTGCTAAACTTATTGTTGCTCCAAATTTGAGAAGATATTCAGTTGATGGACCGATGTTATCCCCTGCTCGTGGAGGTATTAGACCTGCGTCGCCTAGTAAGCTCGTTTCGCCCGTTGGATTGTCTCCGTCTCGGGGTCATAGTCCATCAAGAATCAGGAATGCTGTTAGCACCATTAATAACAGTTTTACGGAAACACCATCAGTACTTAGCTTTGCTGTTGATGTTCGGAGGGGTAAGGTTGGGGAGAACCGAATTGTTGATGCACATTTGTTGAGACTCTTGTATAATAGGAACCTGCAGTGGCGCTTTGTGAATGCAAGAGCTGAGGCGGTTTTGTTGGTGCAGAAACGCAGTGCGGAGGTGAGATTGCTTTATTGTTACCTATTGCTTGAGCTTATAGAATGTGAATTTGATATGGTGTGATAATGATTCTAATTTGTTTTTGTGATGGGATGCTGTGCTTCTGTTTGGTTTTCGTTTCTTGTTCTTCTTGTGAAATTTGTATTTACAGAAGTTTTAAAAATAAGATTTTCCAGTTGAATTTACGCATTAGTCTAGACATGACAATGCATGGATTCAGGAAAAAAAGGTGTAAAATGGGTGGTGTGATTTGGAAATATGAAGCTTGAGCATTGAGGCGAAACTAGAAAATGACAATGGAGCCAAACAAAAACTTTGGCTTTAAGCACCTTAAGCACCCCGAATTATGAGATGAGTTAAATGCGTTATCTTCATCTTGAATCCAGCTGTTATTTCCTTTGATATGCTCTCGCAGATAAGGTGTAGGATATACAATGCTTGAATTGTCACAATCTTGGGTTGTTTTCATGCTTTCTATTGCAAGTTTAACTGCACAACCATTGAAACTGTGCCGTCCTTGATTATGCCATTGTAAATGCACTGCAGATTTTACTTGAAAATATTACTTGAAACAAACAGATGTCTGAATTATTAATGTCTTTAGCGGTTAAGCTGTTTAAATGACAAACTAACCTAATGCTTGAGGACTGAGGTGAGGTACTTGGGGATTCTGGGTTTTAGCCTTGAGTTAAAGGAAAATAGATGCATCTTATTAATGTGAAGACATACTGGTCATGGGGAATTCCACTTGCAGTTGATTCCAGAAATGTGAGGAGAAATCTAAATTCAATCTCAATTTATGAAAAATAATGTGTGCTCGCAAGATAAGCTAGCCTATGTAAATCCATATATTTGTTTAATGTTTATCAGGCTGAATTAGATTGAAAATAAGTTTAATCGCCTTTTCCTTTGTTTTTTTCTCTTGATCTTTCATGGTTTATTAGAATCATCCTTGATGCAGTTTCTGCTGTCCGTCATGCCATTTTTTCAATTTACTTTTAATTATTTCAGTGTTATATCTCATCATGTATATACTTCATCTTCTGAGTGTTTAATATGCTGATAGTTCATGCACAAGTGATTAGTGCGTAACATCATCGATGGTCCAACTTTGGTCTGTTACATGACTATATTATTTTGCCTTTTGGAATTTCACTAGTTAAATCTGTATGCAGAAAAACCTGTGGAATGCCTGGATAGCAATATCTGATATTCGCGATACTGTCACCAAGAAGAGACACAGATTGCAGTTGCTGAGGCAAAAGTTGAAACTAGCTTCCATTCTAAAAGGACAAGTAAGCTATATTCCTCTTTTTTAAATGGATAATATTAGATTATTTCTTCTCATATTAGTCGAGGCGATTTTTGGATTAACCTTTTAAGTCACTGGTCTTATTAAACCATCCAGTTCAGCCTTTTAGGCCTGTTAAATGTTAATAACCATCTGCAATTTCTTTCTTTGAAATACCTATGTGCACGAGCTAATTTTTGGATTAACCTTTACGTCTTGTTTGTGTGTAGATGACCCTTTTAGAAGATTGGGCTTGTCTGGAAAAAGACCACTCAATTTCTTTGCTTGGAGCCATTGAAGCTTTAAAGGCTAGCACTCTCCGTCTTCCTGTTGGAGGAGCAATTGTAAGTAGCTTACACTATCTTTAGCGTAAAACAAATTCTTGTTTAGTTCGAACAAAATTGACAACATTTTCAATTTGAACAGGCCAATGTCCTAAGCTTGAAAGACGCTATTGCTTCAGCCTTTGATGTCATGCACGGGATGGCTTCCTCAATACGTTTGCTTCTGCCAACGGTAAATCTCAATAATCTTGATTCTTTCACCTATCTTTTGTTGTCAGGATAATTACAAAATAACCCATTTCAAAATATTCAATGTTTTTAGGTGGAGGAAGTGAACACTTTAGTAACCGAAGTTGCAAATGTGAGCACCAAAGAACGAGCTTTACTCGAACAATGCACAGATTTCGTATCCTTGTTAGCAGACATGCAGGTAGTTTCCCTTCCCTTCCCTTGCCAGCATCTGTTTTTTAACAATCAATTAAATCCTTTTAATCTTTTTACAGGTTCAAGACAGTAGTCTGAGAACGCATATAATACAACGTAACAACTGTGTACCATCAGATTGACAAAAGACGTAGTAGTAGTACAACTAATCGATTGCATTCTACATTCTTCTCTAGATTCTAACACCATACACAACCTTTAGACCTTGTGGACGAGAAACAGACAGGCCCGATCGATGCTGACTTAGATTTGGCATTTTTGCAGCCAATCGTTTTCTCAATACTCTTCACCAGGTATCCAATATTACAGGATTAATCGGCCTTTTATTCTCTAATTAGCTAGCTACCTCTACAAATTCGCCTTTTCGTCTTCTGTGACACATGACATGGCAAACTGATGTACATATGTAATATTCTTACTTCCTTCTTAATCCATTCCTAGATGTATCTGAATACACTAGTATTATACATGAAGGTGAGTTGCAGCAGATTTTTGGTTGGCTTGAGATTTACAGTTGGCCCGTTTTCTTCCTCGTTCTTCCAGAGAAACGAGGAAGTCGGATCAAGCATCAATACAAGATTTTTGTATGAATGATGAGTTGAGATGCTTATTTTTTTTTCATTTTTTCAATGAAAATATTGTGGGTTTATTATTATTATAGGCTTCATTTTTTGTGAATTTGGATTGTGGTTGGAACTGGAAGTGATATTGTAATTTTGCTGCATGTGGAAGCAACTTCAAACTAAAGTAAAGTATTGTTGTTTAATTGAAAAAGAGATCTGAATCCTAACTTTCTTTAATTAATTAATTGAAACCTTTCTAAAGTTCTAATAGTAGAAAGTTGAAACAGAAATTGCCATAAACAATTTTAAAAAAAATTGAATTTTTTTATCCTTCTAAATTCATCTTGTTAATAAACTAGCAACGCATTATTATAAATTTAAAATCATTATCTAAATGAATTAATCTACTAAGCACGAATATTTGAGACGTTATGACACAATTGGTTATGAAATCCTGAATTTTATGTTTTGAAGGAGGAAATTACTCCCTCCATCCCAGGATTTTATGCACACTTTCCTTAACGGGCGTGCCAACATTTTTTACACACTCTAAAAAAAGAAACAATAATACTACCCCTCCTTTATTTTACCTTTAATAAAAAAAAAAAAATCACTTTAATCAATGAATTACCAATAATACTCCTTCTTTACTCCGTGCCGATCAAAGTATGCATAAAATCATAGGACGGAGGGAGTAATATATAATAATTAATTTTTCACCTCTATATAAGTTCAAACTTTTACATTACACAAATTTCTTTCATGATAAATTTAAACTTTTAACTTATATGAAATTCATTTATGGTATTAGAGCCTTAATTCACCCATTCGAATTCGATTTTTATTTTTATTTTTCGAATAAATTGTGGAGAAAGAAAAGTTGGTGGGGACGGGGTTGTAAGAAAAAAGTCAAAAGGGCATACAGTATTATGCAGCGTCTCAAAGCAGTTGGATTTGGGCCCACCAAACACCCAAGACTTTGATTCCCACGTCACCCTCCACTAAACTTAAAGCCCAAAGCCCACTTTATCCATGCCATCACTCAATATAAATATAAATAAATAAAAAATTGTAATATAATTATTAATTGCAGGGCCAATTTATCCGAATTTTATTAGTTCTATCCAATTAGAACCATCAAAACTTAAATAGAAGATAATTGTCCTTACCAAGACAATGAAAGATGGATCAAATTAAAAAAGACAAATACTTACTTATCACATACTCCCTCCGTCTAGGAGTGGCAACGGGGCGGGGCGGGGCCGGTTTATGCCTCCTCCGGCCCCGGCCCCGACGGGGAATTTTTGTCCCCGAACCCGACCCGAACCCCGACGGGGAAAATTTTAAAATCCCCATCCCCGTCCCGATCGGTATCGGGTTTCCCCGACCCGACCCGAAAACCGAATTATTTATTTAATTATTATTTTTCTATTTTAATAATTATTATACCTCTCTAAAAAAAATTATTATATTACTAAAAATTAATTATGTTATAAAACTATTTATTAAAAAAACATTTAAAAGGAAAAAACAAAAATATATATAGATATATGTGCATACATAAATATAAAAAAATATGTATATAATGTATATCGGGGCGGTTTCGGGGCGGGGCGCGGGGCGGTGTATATAAATACCGTCCCCCGCCCCGTCCCCGATTTAATGTTTTTCGGTTTTCCCCGAAAACCGAACCGAACCCGATATCGAGACTAAAAAACCGCCCCGATCGGGACGGGGGCGGGGCGGATCACCACGGGTTCGGTATAAATTGCCATCCCTACCTCCGTCCCAAATAAATTTGCACCCTTGGGACGTCACACATATTAAGAAATTTTGTAAACTTTTATAAATAAAGTAAAGTAAAAAGTAGACTGAGTGTGAAAAAGTAATGACATATGGATAAATATGAGTATATTTTAAGGGTGAGGATTATGAAGATATTTCCTTTATGGAGTGTGCAAATTGGTATGAGACATCGGAAAGTGTGATTAAATAGTAACAAGTTACATTGATATACAAGAGTGCAACTCATAAAAAAATAAAAAAATTCAGGACCATAAGTTCACAAGTCGAACTAGAAGTCGGAGCGCCATTAAAACTTTGTCGAAAAAAACACTCCTTGAAACAAAACACTGGAAGAAGTACACTTCTCTAAAGATAAATGTCTATAGAAAACAGAATACAAATGTGAGAGTAAGAAATTCGAAGGTAACCCTCCAAACACCGTCAAAGTCAATCTTGATCACAAAACATCAGCCGTCTGATTAGCCTCTCTAGATGTGCAAGTATTATGGGCTAATTAAGTAAATACCCAAAGTAGCAAAACGTTGTTTTCAAGTAGGGAGCAGAGAAATGGGATTCCCAAGTAGGGTCATTTTCTTTTCCTTCTCTCCCAGGCTCTTGGCCTCTCTGCCTCTTTCAACCACCCAAAAGTCAAATTATTGAACCCTAACCCTACCGAATATATTGTTGCCTATTGGTCTTTTTTTTTTTTTAAATATTATATTCTCCATTTCTCTTCATCAAAGTCAAGGGTTAATTAACATTAATACTATACTCCTATATCATATGAACCAAAAAACAACAAGATTCCCAAAATAATATAGGAGTATCTTATTTGACCAATGCGATAAGGTTACGTAGTTTTTTTAAAAAATAAATTGCAGTGGTTTCCATGGCATGGAATGTTAGTTGGGAAAGTGAAATTTCATTATTTTTATCTATAATAAAATTCACATATGGATATGGATATATATATTTCATATAATATAATAAAAACAGTTTATTAATTTTAAGAAAAGATAGAATGAATACACCTATTATATATGCAAGTCATTGGAGACTTCTCTTGACTGTGGAGGGGTTACTTGGGATTTTTTACTATCATTTCTGCACAATGATTTGTATTCTGTTTTCTATAAACATTGATTTTTTTTTTAAGAAGTGCACATTTTTTTCTTGACATGAGTTGTATCTAAGGATGATTTTATGGTCCTAAGTTTTCTTTTCTTTTAAATGATCTACATTTTATTGTCATTTCATTGAAATATTAGTTATGAAATGAGTTAAATATATTTTTTTTTTTTTTGCAACTAATTGATACTCCCTATACTAGTAAAAACTATCTAACTTTCTTTTTTCGTAGCCTCCAATTATAGTTATCACCTATAATTCTATCCTATTTTTTTATCTTTGTAATAAAATTTTATGAATAATTTTCATTAGAACGAAGATAGATAATTTTCGTAACCTATAACTCACAGATCATAGCAATAATGTTTATTTTTATTTTATCTTTTTTAAATATGGATTAAGGATGTAACTTTCAAGAAATTAAAAATAAAAACATTTCTAAAACCCAATAAAATCAAGGTTGAAATCAATGTCCAATTCCAATATTCTAATATTAATTCCGATAAAAATGGAAAAAAAAAAAAAGAAGAAAATTATCAAAAGAAGAGCCGAAGAAGCTTAGTTTCTTGACCATGGCAGTTTTGCTGCAAATCTTGATGACACCCAAATCCGCTCTCCAACGTCGTCGTATCGGACTCATCCGACGGCGACGCCGGTCTTTTCCGCCGGTTCACTTTCCCAACCGCCGCCGGTTCTTTTTTGGTGTTCAAATCTAAATCTAAATCGTCGTTATTAGCGTCGTCGCAAGTTTGTTCAAACTCCGGCAACGGACAGAGAACTCCGCCGCGAAGCACGGTGTCCACCGCCGCCTGACAAAGGTGCCAATTTCCGGTCCACAACAAGCCGACCGCCCCGTTGACCGGGTTGACCGTCCGGCCACATGCTTCAAATAATAAGGACTGGAAAAGCGCTGCACCAAATAAATCAAATATTATTAATTAAACGAACCACAATTTTAACTTAATTCTAATACGATGTATCAAAAAATTAAATAAAAAATTAAAAATATTTCTAAATAACTTAAATCCACAATTTTAACTTAATTATAATATATTGAGTTAAAAGATTAACTGAAAAATTGAAAATATATTAAAATCACTTATTTTAACTTGATTTTAATATTTTAGATCAAAAAATTAACTGAAAAATTGAAAATATATCAAAATGACCTAAATCCACAATTTTAACTTGATTTTAATATTTTGGATCAAAAAATTAACTGAAAAATTAAAAATATATCAAAATAACTTAAATCCACCATTTCAACTTGATTTTAATAATTTGGGTCAAGAAATCAATTTAAAATATATCAAAATCACTTAAATCCACAATCTTTAATTTGATTTTAATATTTTGGATCAAAAAATTAACTGAAAAATTAAAAATATATCAAAATAACTTAAATCCACCATTTCAACTTGATTTTAATAATTTGGGTCAAGAAATCAATTTAAAATATATCAAAATCACTTAAATCCACAATCTTTAATTTGATTTTAATATTTTGGATCAAAAAATTAACTGAAAAATTGAAAATATATCAAAATCACTTAAATCCACCGTTTCAACTTGATTTTAATAATTTGAGTCAAGAAATCAATTAAAAATATATCAAAATCACTTAAATCCACGATTTTAACATTTTGGATCAAAAAATTAATTGAAAATACATCAAAATCGTTTAAATTCAATTGCATACAAGAATTTATCGTACCAGGTCGTTGGGAAGTGGGGACGGCGGAGAGAAAGGAGAGGAGGCCGGCGCGGCCGAAAAACTTGGCGACGAAGAGAGTGGCGTTGGCTTGGGCGTTAGGGGTGTCGATGGCGCTTAAGCTTTCACGTAGAATGCATTTCTCATTGCAACCTTTCCGCAGAATTCTGCAACCATTGCAACTCATTGTAATAAACTTGTAACAAATTTTCACACTATTGCCAGATATATTTTTCTTTTTCCAGTCTATGTGTGCACAAGTTGAGGAGAGAGAGGGGGTTTTTTTCAAGAAAGATTGGAGGGGGGAAGGGTATATATAGAAGAATTGGGTGAAGGAAAGAGAAGGGAAGATAGGGAAAAATGACGCACGTGACGCGGAGAAAAATCAGAAATTAACGTCCATATTAATATATCATCCTATGTTCATAAAATGTAAATATAATACTCCCTCCGTCCCAAGATTTTGTGAATGGTTTGACCGACACGTAAATTAAGAAAATAGAATATAGTGATGTGTATGATAGAATAAAGTAGGGGTATTATTGGTAATTCATTGACTAAAGTGGGTGGAGATTTGACTAAAGTTATAAATTGAGTTAAGTTGTGGGCCCAAGTAAAATAAAGGAAGGGTAATATTGGTAAAAATTATGTGAGTTATTTTCTTTTTTAGAGTATGCAAATAATGTTGGAACGCTCGTTAAGGAAAGTGTGCAAATAATCACGGGACGGAGGGAGTACTATCGAGTTGGTCTGAGTTTAGTGTACACAATTCATTTACAACTAAAAAGTCGTTGTATTGTACTCCCTCCGATCCAAAAAATTTGTCGCATTTGAACTTTAAATTTGTTTCAAAAAGTTTGTCGCTTTTCCTAATTTTACCAATGATCTCCCTAAATTGCCCCTATTCTTTTGGAAATATATTAATTACGATTTTTTTTGAAAAGGTCAAAAAAATGGTGGAAAAGGAAGGTGGAAAAATAAAACGAAAAAGAGAAGAAAGGGGGAGAAAATAACGAGGGGTAAATTTGTCAAAAAAATATGTTCCTTAATTTTATACAAAATGAGAAATGCAACAAACTTTATGAAATGGAGGGAGTATTTTTATATTGTCATGTTTTATACTCTCCCGTTCCACTATAAGTTTCTTACTTTTATTTTTTGTTGGATATTTCAAATAAGTTTCTTATTTTATTTTTGGTAAATTATTTTCTCTCTCTCAGTCACTTCATTTATACTTCATTTATTATTTTATTATACTTCATCTCATACTAATCTATTACTCTGTATTTTCTTTCTTACCATCACATCACTTGTACTATACATCTATTATTTTATCATATTCGTTAATCAAAATACTCCAAAGAAATGAAAAACTTATAGGACGACGGAGAAAGTATATAAAAAGTGCACATTATTTATGTTTAGTTTGTTAAATGAAATTAGTTGAGATTTATAGATCTAATCCATATGTAATTAAAAAAATAAAAAATTGGGAGTGGGTTCCAAAGGTATTGGGCAAGAGAAAGCGGCTCCGTGTTTCCGCGAAAGGCTGTTGGTTTTTATTTTTCTTACCTTTTCGATATTCTTTAACTACCCCCTCTCTATTTATATTTTATTTTTAATTATTTATCTCATTTTCTCCCAATAAAAAAATCCCTTAGTAAACATTATTTAAGCCTAAAAAAAAAAACCCATTGCAGGTAACGATCTTTAAAATTCAAACAAGTTCAAAAATCTTGATTTAGAAATGTTCATCTACTCAAAAAATTCGAATAAAGTGAACTGCTACAAATTTGAATATTTAGATCTGTTGTCTTTCGGTGTTCTTGGCAGAGTGAGTGAGTGTGTATGTATATATATTTTGGGTAATAAAGTATAAATTGATAAGAAGCTCCTAATGTAGCATAAGTTATATCACCATTGGTCCTTTCAACACCATCTAAAGACATTGTAATTAGCATAATTAATTAGGACAAGGGTTTAGGTAAGATTCCTTGTCGGTAATGTTAAGATATTTGTGACTCATCTTTCACTTCATCCTTTGTTCCCCCACTTACCTTTTTGATTAATTTATAAGATTCACGTTTCTCGAATGAGATCATCTGTTCCAATTTTACTATATATGAATAATTGACATGTATTATATTAAAAAATAATAAACGTTTTACAATACTGAGAACGACAGTCGATACATGTTAAAAATCCAGCAAAGTGAAAATATCAGTGAAACACGAAAAATGAAACAGAAGAATTTAACACACATTGAAAACAGTCTAAAAAAAATTGGATAATAAATATACAAGAAATGGTGCCGGCAACGTAAGACCAACTTATAGTTGCTTAATTCTCCTACTTGTTATTTTTTTTAAAATGTACTAATTAAATTGGAGTACTATGATTAATGTTCCATTATATTTTGATATATACAATATTTAATGATATTATTTGTTGTGTGCTCGTGTAATAGATGCTAATTTATGTTATTGCAAATAGTACGTAATTAAGAAGGTATGATAAATTATTATTGAGTATTTGAATCGATGGATTAATATTGATAAAAATAGTGTTCAACAAATCAAATGTGAAAATATATTGGACTATATTTTCTATCCTGCTTAATCATGTGAACCAAACTAGTGTGTAAAACGTTGGAGTAACATATATGACGAGTGTAAATATAGGATTCATCGACCCGATAATGTTGATTAATTCTTGTCAATTACAATAAGCTAATTTTGGCATCGTAATGCATGACACAAATGACAATTTTGGAACTGTACTTGGATCATGAATCATATCCATTTTATTTCACCTTTCTCGATAATGCATCAAAATCCAAAGGTTGTATTCTTGGATTTTGCCTGTGCTTGATTTTGGGTGATACCGTCTCACAGATCTCATATAAAAAATGGATAATGTTTAAGTAAATAATGATAGTCACTTTTGTTAAAAATATTATCACTTTTTACTTAAAATCTGAAAAAAAAAAAAGGATTGTTGAACCCAAATATCTGGAATATGGATAAATTTTTGTCTTTTGCTAGTTATCGTATTTTTTCTTATATTCATTAGTATTAAATCAAGAGTAAATTCTAATTAAAATATTATTATATTTTTTTAAGATGTTTATATTAATGTTCATTTAGTTAATGACAAAGTATTATTTGTAGTACACCACTAATATTATTCTTTTAAATAAAATTCTCCCTTTACCAAAGGCTAAAATAATTCTTGTTGCTAGACTTGTGTCAAATTTCATATGTTGATAAGGTGAAAATGCTTACAACCTTAACAATGAAGATGAAAAATACAAAGCAAAAAGTAGGGTACGTGGCCTCTTAATCCTATTCCATGTTGTCTTGATCACACACATGGACCACATATTGATCCCAAAAACTTGTTTTTACCTAATGTCTGCCAATTATAAAATGATTATGCCATATAGATTATTAATATTCCCTCCATCCCTTCGAAAACTATTCATTTTATCATTTTGAACGTTCCATCGAAAGTTACTCATTCCATCTTTTTCCTTTCATACTTCCATGTATCTTTTTTTTTTTCTATTCCTTTCTGTCTTAACAACTCACTACATATTTAATATTTCCCCGTTCCTGAAAAGCTTGCGGTGCTTTTTGGACACTCACACATATTAAGAAAAAATGTACTCCATAACTAGAGTGTTGATGAGTAATTTTGTAAACGTATATATATCAAACAAATAAAGGAGTTGAATTGAATATATGGTGGGCCCCAAAAGCAAGACATGAAGGATAAATAATACGGAGTATGTGTATATTTTGAGGGTGAAGATTGTGATAATTTTTTTCATTTAGGTGCAAACTTTTGAAGGATAAACTAAAAAGAAAAGTATGAAAACTTTTAAGGAACGAATGGAATACTGGAGTATATTTTTTAATACATACGTTAAAAGTAAATGAACAACTTTCGAAAGGACAGATGTATTAGGAACTTTTTTGGCATTTTCCTATTGGAGTATATAGAATGTGGGGGAAATGGATTTTGATCTCCAAATATGTGTGAGTGGACCACTTGTGACTTAGTTTTTTAAACTTGTCATCAATCCACAAATGCCTTTGGAAATATTTGAGGGTACTTTTGGCCTTGTTGTAAGATCTATTGTTGCCCTTCCAAGGAATAGAGAGACAGTTTATGGTTTACACTCCCTAGAGAGCCACAATTATTTGTACTAATTTTTTTATATTTTAATGTGAGGCTGATGAATTGAATGAAGGGTTTCTGTCCAGGAATACTGGAATATATAGTTTAACTTTGGTCTTGAATCTTGATAATATTTATATAATTATGTTATTTTTCAATGATTATATATCTATCTTGGTTATTGAGTGTATTTCTTTATGCAATCATTTTCAAGAATTTGGCTAGCTTTTAATTAACAAATATTTTTTTAAGAATGATACTGATCAGTTATATGCTGCATTAAAGCTATAGTATTATGGTTCACAAACTATTTTAAATTAGTGTAGCCATTGATGGAGTCAATGAGCTGGTAACTGCTGCCGCCCACTCTCTTCAATTTCATACTCCACCCACCCCACAAATACGGGATTATCCGTTTAAAGTTAGAGCAAAATTTTGTATGAACTGATTCTTTATAAATTGTTTGTACTAATTTCACCGTTCACTTACGAGTGTTCCATTTAAAATCAGATCAAAGTTCTGTATGGACTGTCTCTTTAGGAATTGTATGCACTAATTCCACTATCCACTTACAAGGGCCCTGTTTAAAGTTAGAGTAAAACTCTATACTGTCTGACTAGTGACTCCTTAACAAATTGTTTGCTGAGTTTCAAACCACGAAACTTAGAGAAGAGCATACTTCTAAATCTCTATACGGTTATTGCAAGCTTTGGTAATAATATGATGTTAACATCACTAGAAAATTAAAATTCGGAAATAAATAATAATGGTGTTAATTATTACTACCAATATGTTCTAATTATGGAAAAGTGAGTGTGACGCCATCTAATTATGGAATTTAATAATTACTAGACCAAAATTATTATATTATATTCTATTTGTTTTATTTAATTGATGAAGCTCTTTGGATATACATGTGGTTCCACCTCCAAAATAAGAAAAAAAGGGGCAAACAACTGTGACGACGATTATTTCAAAGTTTTCTTCTTCTTAATGGATAATGTCTAATTTATATTTGCTTTTTCTATGGAAAAGTAGAGGTTACGTACATTGGCTGGCTGGTTTACTCGGTTGACAATATTTAAATTTTAAAATGCTCATTCCACGTTTGCACAAATTTGTTTTTTATTCTAGTATTCAGTTTTTGATCGACTAATCCGACTGATCAATTTTACAGTTTCCTTACGAAATCCCGTTTAAAGTTAGAGCAATTGTATGGATCAGAGCTTTAAAAATTATTTGCACTTTAAGAATTTTAAATTTAAGAAATAGGAACACACTCCTCAACCTCAGGCGTACACCATTAAATCAACTTTTTAAATTGTTTACACCAATTAAAATAATACTAGTAGTAACTTTTATTTTCTAAATAATGTTGGCGGAATCAACGAGCAGTTGGTGTGCAATAGGCATGAATATTCTTTATTGAAACAATTAACACTACTACTCAATGAACACGTCTAAATAATTACTCTCATCTTTTAATGACTTTCACAGATTGATCGATACACCTTTTTTAAAAAAAAAAAAAAATTATTTTAGTGGTGTGGAATAAAATAAGAAAGAGTATTTTAGATAATTTCATAAGATGTAAATCAAATTTAGTGAGATGCGAAAAAATGTAAATACAAAATGAGTGATAATTTTAAAAGTAAAATAATGTTATAAGAGTATTAATTTTACAGATTATTTTCATATTATAAGTGCAAATAATCTTGTGATGTCTCAATAAAAAAATTATACTGTACAAATAATCATGGGACAAGAGGAGTACCATTCAATGAAACTATTAATACTATTCAATTAATACCTTGCACTTAAATTACACAATGTATCCAACTATTTGGCCAAGTAGTTATGGGTTTAATCTAGCTAGGAACGCCCTTTGACTTTAGTTATAAAATCCAAGAAAAAGTGTAGTTATATTATAAAAGTCAACGAAAAAATGGATTTCATTCAATTTGTCAATCTATAAAATACAATTTCTTTCACTCTCAGTTATTTTTAAGTCTTCGTTTATTCACTATACTTTAAAATTCTCTAAAGGGAAAATGCTAAATTCTTTTGAAAGGTCAGATAGAATGAATAGGTAAGTATAATTCACTACAAATTCCAGTAAGAGTATACAGTTTTGCACGAACGGACTACATATGGCACACAAGTGCAAGATCATACAACAAACATAAATACAAACCTGGGTACCAGTTGTCTGCGATAAATGTGGTAAATTAAATAACGTGTGCTCACCGTCCTACAAATTAATCCGCTTGGCTCGACTTGCCTGTGAAAACTCGACAGCACCCGCATATACGATGTGTTAAAAGCATGCGGAACAACAACTAATCAACTAGAGCTGCCCCACAAAGTGGACAGCTTAGCTGCCAGCTTTGCACTTTTGTAGTCGTCTCTCAACTGAATAAACCTGATTTTTTGCAGCCATTTCAAAATCAACGACTCGAGTAATATGACAAAACCAATTGAAGAATAAATTTTGAATAGAGAATGGTTGTACCTTTGTACATCCTTTCGGATGCTTGGTGTTCCCTCAAATAGAGTTGACAGACTTTCGGGAGCAACAATAAAAACATTGGCCAAGCTGGAGAGAAAAAATTACCGGCATTAATCAACAAAAAAAAAAAAAATTATTCTCCCAGTATGGACAAAAAATTCACTTTACTTACATGCCCAGCGACTCAAACTTCTCATCTACCGTGGGAGCATTAAAACTGCGAACAAATTCTCCGTACTCTGTTATATCACGCTTAAGCCGCAGTCCTCCACTGCAAACATATGAGGAAATTTAACTTAAAAACAAAACAGAGGGGTAATAATCAGACTGGGGAGTTATTCTTATCAAGTTAGATATATGTGTGAGACGTATACTTGAAAACATAGATTACTGTGAAGACATGCACTGAGCAGAAGTTGAAATAGTAATGCTTTGTATTCATGTCTTTAGAGCATGCATACAAGTAAATGTATGTGCAAAGAAGCCATGAACCAGATATATAGTCATAGGATCAAGAATTACCTTGGATTAAAAGTGAATTTCTGCCAATGATTAAGCAGCCCCTTGTGTAAGCGATTCCCCTGAAATAAATGACCATTAATTAAGATTTCAAAATGCTACGACTCTGAATAAACATGCCAAGCAAGATATATTTCTGAACATGAATGTGCATAAAGTCAAGAATATTATATGGAGCCACTGAAATCCATGGACCATACAGAACAAATACTGCAGAAAATAAAATATCCATACCAGTTCACTCAGGAATGATTGCTTGTTCAGACCTTCAAGACCAGTGAAAGCAGACTCAAGCACCCGTGATAGATAAGCAACAACCCTGATATCAGAAAGAGAAGTGTGAAATGTAATGAAAGATGATAATAAAATAAGAAAGATCCTCGTGGAAATTGAAGAAATGCTAGTGTGATGATTCATTAAGCTCCCACAGAAAACAAACCATCATCGATTTATAAAAATATTTGAATTAGATTGCATTGACAAAAATGACTGAAATCTCAAACCTTATGCAGGCATTTGTTGGTCGGTGATCAGGAGTGATCCCATCATCAGGTGAACGATAATCTGTTGCTTTTTGTTCAGCTAATAGCAGTCGCTCAACCTTCAAGAAGGACCAAAACAAAATGTAATTGCAGATGACAGTAAAAATCATCAGGATTTCAAGGGGTTCAAACCCCAAATTCATAGCATGCATAGAGATGTCTTATACAGGAACTCAAACATCACAAAATTTTAACTGCAAACCTCAGACATCACTGTTTCAATGCACTGCTGAAGCCCCTTATAAGCAGCACCTTCTGCACTGGACATTGCGGTAGCCATTTCTTCGCAGGAAGCAGCATGGGCACCATCCACAGGCAGTAGTAGTCGAGAAATAGAGTTTGCAAAGTACTGCACAATAAGAGTTAAATAGTCATGAAATACAGAGTATATTACAATTTTTTGATGACCAACGTCAGCAGAGATAGAACAAAGAGAAAACTGCATACTTGCTGAACAATAGCCACACTACTTCCACAACGCTGTACAGCAACCATAAAAGATCTGAAACTGCTTTCTCCAGCTGCAGCCGCAGCTTCTGCCTAAAGAGCACAATAAAAGTCTCTCATTTAAACTCATTCAGGTCATAAGAGTTCTGCTTAAAATGATTAGCAAACTATAATTCATAAAAGTTGGTAACGTGAAATAATATACAAACGATATAGTAATAAAGTGATCATGATTACAGCTGAAGCAGCAGCAGCTGCAACTCTTCGACTAACACTAGTTCCCAAAACAAATCGCTCCCTCAATGCTGCAGCTTCAGTTAGGCTGTCTCGAGCTCTTTCCAGACCCTCAGTTATATACAGACTGACCTGAAGCAGGTGAAGGTATAGAAAATGTGAAAAAACAATAATCAGGAATACTAAATAAGAAAAGTGCTCAAAATTTACCTGGTCTAAAAGGCAAGTAAAAACAGCCCGTACATTAGCAGCAAGTGGGGCAGGCTGCACAATGACAACCAAAAACTGATTAAGTAGTACAAAAATAGTGTTATCTAGTTCAGCATGAATCAACTGGCAGGCCAAAAGTTCTTATCCTTAGTTTGGCACATTTAGTAAAAACCTCAAATGGCCCAACATAGAAGCCTGTATACCTGTGGTGAAAACAAAGTACATCTAGATACAGCTTCTTCATTCCAGCGAACAAACTCAGTCACAACGGTGACAGATATCTGCTGATGGGAAGATGATATTGAAGCTCCTTTTGAACGTCCGATTGTCCCCGTTGATTCAGAGGACTGCTGGCTTTCATCCCTCAGCTCCTCCATCTGGATAATAGGTGCGAGTATTAGAAAAGAATCCATTAAAGCAGTCAAGGTACTAACTTAAATCAGTAGAAGATAGCAGGCTCATGAGAGGATGGAGATATGGAGTTCAACAGTTTGTAGCACACCTTTGATTTATACAGTTGCCTGAGAGAAGCCTGCTCGTACTCTATGTATATATCTTTGTGTGGAAGGAATAAAGACTCCGTTAAGCCTGATCAACAGAAGAGACGGTGTTTAGCAGAAATTCTGCAAATACCATATCATCTAGTTCGGGCGTGCTAAAATGTCCCATTAAATGTATATATCTTTGTGTGGAAGGAATAAAGACTTCGTTAAGCCTGATCAACAGAAGAGACGGTGTTTAGCAGAAATTCTGCAAATACTACCATATAATCTAGTTCGGGCGTGCTAAAATGTCCCATAAAAAGAGTCGACCCTTGTGATAACCAGCAGCTAATAGTTGCTGCTTAGATGTTTATGTGCCAGTTTATGCTTTCTCTTGTTAGCATTGCTCGGAAACAACACAGAGAGAGTTCATTCTCTCTCTTTCTGTTTTAACCAAAGGTACATTTTGGCAGATTCTAATTTTCAAACTATTCGAATATGGCTCCTGGAGTACTGTGATTGATGCTAAGTTGCATTGGCCTTAATAAACACTTCAGAGTAGTTTCTTTTTTCAAGTTTTGTTTTACTGCAACTGACATGACAATATGTGAAGTTCAAAAATGTACCTTCAACATCCAAGTCACCACACCCCACGCCACGTAAATCCCTAGCAAGATCCTGAGTCTTCTCATACGTCACTGCTAGCAATCTAAGATACTGCAGGTAATACACAAAAGCAGGTTAACATAGCTTGGCATTGGATGCCTGGATCCATAAGAGCAGTTAGAAGCTACGGATGGAACTCACTAATATAAGTCCGCCTTCTTCCATACGAGGTGGATTAAGTAGAGACGGTCTCACCAAAAGCTTCTCAAGAAGTTTAGGAATTCGGTCTTCCAAAACGCGCTATGAGTCAGAAGATAGCCACAAGACAATGGATTACAATCAAGGTACACTTAATCACGTAAACACACAAACTAACACACACTATATTACTCTTCCAATATTTTTTTGTAGAAGAAAACTTGGGAATATAATAGTCAAGCACTCTGCTTCGTTCAGGATACATTTGAGTGAGTTGCTCACTTTAAAAACCAGGAACATAATTTCTTGATTTGCTTGACATTGATGAGGCATTCTGGTATTATTCACCAAAAAAGTGGGAAATACTAATAACAAGGCCCATGTATTGTTATTCTTGTCAAATCTTATTTTATTATTTTAGTAAAATTTCAATGTTTAGCCTTCTGGCTGAACAACCACAAAAAAATGATTTGCCTGCAAGGAACAATCCTGAAAACAGAAACAGAGTATCCTACCAAATGCTTATATAACACGAGTGGAAGTCCGAAAGCCAGGACCTATCAAATGCAAGAAGAGAATTGTGCAAGAATACCTGAACCAATATTGACATGACATCATTTGGTGAAGGAAATACGGCTGTTATTGTTGCTGCTTCTTTACGTACAGTATCTGCATGGGGCATGCGAGTTATGCTAAAATGAGAGGAACATTTCAAGGCCAAAAACGTTCATTAGATCAGTGGAGTTATCCAAACCTGTAATTTCTTTGTACAGAGAGGAGAGCCCACGTGCAACATTGCTAGGACTAGGTTGAGAACCTGGGTCACCAAGAACCAACCTGGCATCTTCGTTCATGACCTCCAAATCGAACATTGGACGTAGACCCACATAATGCTGCATAGCACTGGTGCCCCGGTTGAACTGAATTCCAAAACTAATTATGTGAAGGCAAGCTAGAGAACCTTGTTTAGAAACACTACCAATATCTATTTGCAAAGGAAATTCATTCTGTTAAGGCAACAATCTGAGAAGAAGTTGCAAAGCAATGACCATGAACATTCTGAATAAATACATCCAGAATAATCATGGTAAGAGTCTGACATAATCGGCCATACAAAAAACAAATCTAATTACCTGTGACAAAATTTTTGCACATTCTGCCATTGTAGACAGTTCCCGTTTCTGTGATGCAGCATCAAATCTGCCCAACAATCTGTTTTCCAGTTCTGCATACCCAGATGTAAACAAAAAGCAAATGTCATTTCACTGAAACAAAAGACTATCAAGTTGACATAAGGAAACAAGATGAAATGTAACAAGAACCCTTGAAGCCACTTTTCTAAGAATAAAATACCTCTTACAACAAGAGACACTATTCCCATAACATCTAACAAGAAGTGTGGGCATCCAATTCAGGTATGTAAAAGTTAACCAAATTTCCTTCTAAGAGATCACCAAAACAACAAATAATATCCAAAAAATGAGCCCATAAACGAAACCTCATGTTACATTATGATTTAAATGTAATAAGTCATACAGTCGCGGAGAGGATAATAGAGATTTTCTTATGCCCAAATCTCAAGTAAATATACTGCACAAAAGTGTTTTTTTTTTGTAACAATTTTCCTTGAGCCTGGCACAAGAATATGAACATAATAATTCTTAACAAAAACCTCAAATAATATAATTGCTTCTGCTCAGAGAAGGGCAAGACTATGTATATGTATAGCTAACTGAAATCATGTGAGCATGACTGTTCTCATTAGGAGTAACAGGTTCACATTTCGTCAGTTTTGTGCTGTATTACGAGAAATATTATTTATAGGTGGCACATGATCATCACCAGAAACTTCCAGTACATATTTTACAATTGCACCACATCTGACCTCTACTGGATACTGGTGTGTAACCATTTATGATATCTATGAACTTATTATGCACTTGCATGCTCATTCGAGTTTATTATTAGTGATCAAGAACCTAGTGACACTCTTATAGTACGGTAATAAAAGAAGGTGAAATATATCATACCGTTGCAATATTCTTGGAGATTAGCAACTGCCACTTCTAATCCTCTGCTTGCTGTTGCATTCCCAATAACTGATGAGGCAATGCCTTGTCTTCCAATATCTTCCTCCGCAAATGATCCTGAAATCACGCTTGTTAGTTTTTCACAGTATTATAAATAAAACTGAATATTTGTTTACGAAAAGTACAATTTTCTTGCACGTAATTCTAGATATTTATCAACACTGCAATATTTTAGCCCCAAGGCCGGCCTACTAAAAAACAAAGGCCATGAGTCAAGAGCTTATTATTAATGGAAACTTTTGTAGTATTATTACGCAGTCAAAATATTTTGGAATAAGCCTGGTATCGACACTATCTGTCAAATTAACAATAGCTTAATTCAGAAAGGTTGAAGAAGGTCATAGTCCTATAACTCAGTACACAATAATATCATGATAGTAGTAACATTTTTAGATCTTTTCTGCAATTTCAATTAACAGAGATATCTGTGACATCAGCACTAAACATTTAACTAGGGCAAGAGTGCCGGTCCAAATTAAGATCCAGAAAAGTGGATTCATTTCACTGCAGAAATTAATATATGTTCACAAAGAACAAAAAATAATCACAGAAAACCTATGGCTTTATCAAACTAGAATAAACTCACCATTTCAAAAAGTGAAACAGAAAAAAGGTAAAGCATAAACTGCAATATTTACATATCTGAGATGCTTTAAAGGGCAAGATCACAACATATCAGTGAACATGTAGCAAAAATTGATCGAAAACTATGAATTGAAATTGAAATTACAAAAAATTGACAACTAAAACGCTCACTACAGAAAAGGACATTACTCAATTTCTGTGCTATTGAAGCTGCCTCTGCTACCCGACTATCATCAGAAAATAGAGGTGAAAGTTCCATTAGGTCACCCGGACTGCTATTGAACTCCATCAAGTACTGCAGAATAAAATTTACAAGTGCTATTTAAAGAGATAGATGACTAATCTAAGGTACATTCTAAACTCACTTATCAATAACTTACCTTAATGAGATCTATAGTCTGAGTAGCAGTTTCTCGCTGGGCATCAGCACTCTAAAATGGTAAATAAAAAGCTTAAATTAACAAAGACTAGATTGGAGAATAAATCAGCACAACAATTTAACGAATAAATCAGCACAGCAATTTAAAGAAAAAAACAGCACCACAATTTTAAAATAGCATAGCTAATAGGTTAGTGGACTTGGTATTATATGCTCTTTACACAGCACGCAAGCTTTACCTGCAGATGATCACCTATCTTAGCAGCAGTTTGGCCAACACTTGATATACGTGAATCCAACCTTGCAAAACTGTCAAACAAGCCATCAACACCTTTTTCCAGCTGCATATTTTATGGGAAAATAAAACAACAATAGTTAGTGGCACGCCGTCGTGATAATGAAACCAAATATAGCAAAGATACTTGAAAAATATCAATCTAGACGAGCAATCAAGCATTAATGTAATCAGAAGGAATATCCATAAAACCCAAGCTAACTAACCTCAGAAAGTGTTGTCCGGTGCTTGGAGTCTTGAGAAGAAACTTCCTTTTTGAGATTGTAAAGTTTCCCATCAATCTATGAGCAAGCACCAAGATTAGGAGGATTAGGAGCATGACCAATCAAGTAACAACAATAACAAAAAGAGAATAAAAATGATAATCAAAGTTTTACCTGTTTCCTAAGATCAATCAATTGCATACATGAATTCTTAAACAAAGATAAGAGAGGATCTACTTCAGGAAATAATGGGCTTGATTGGGCTTGTGCTGCTTTTGCAGTATCAGAAGTAGGCCGTAAATGACCATTTGACATAGCATCATGCCCTTCAGAGGCATCTGTTTCTTCCTCGAGATAAGAAGGCAGCAGCTCATTAACCAAGTTTCCAAACAGTGCATCGAAGGAAAAATCCCCCTGCATGATATAAGCACATCACAACAATAATTAGCTGCATGGTAAAATTCAATGAAAGGTGCACGCGCACATAAATACAAAAGCACGTGTTTGAGCCATCACCTTAAAGTCATCAATATCTAAAACAAGAGGATATAAATCAGCTGATGGAGAACCAGAAAATCTCCCAGTCCTCGTCCCATCTTTAGTCTCTTTCATCTGAATCAAGATTTACGCATCAGAAGAGAGGACAAATGACTTATAACTTGGCATCAAGACTACATACAGGCTGAAAATCTGAATCAACTTTAAAGCACGATTTGTAGTACTATAATTTGAGGTTGAACACAAAGATAGGAAGTCAAGATCAGCATGCATCTCCCATCCACCAAAAGGAGGAAATTCCATACTTCAACTCAATGGCTCAATATGAAGAGAAACAGCCATTTATATCTCAATTGCAAACCGTATATCAAAATTTTAATTCAGCTCCCCATATATTAGTAAGATCATAACTGCAACGACTCTTAAAGCTTTAAACAGAGAAAGCACAGTGCCCCTTAAAATTTAAACAATTTCAGAATTTCTCGAACCTGTAGTTGAACTGCAAATTTACTGTCTATATTTGACAGTAGTCCTGAACAAAACCAGTGACAATTAGAATTTTTCAGGTAAAGAAATTTAGGTAAAACCTCCTAAAGTGCTCCATTCTTTAATCTCAGGAAGCAGCATAACCACAACAAGCTAAAGGGAAGTTATCAAGCACTCATTCAGTACATTTGGCCATATCAAATATCAAATCACTGCCACTAGATTGATTTACAACATGAACTTCTACCCACCCAAAGTAAAAAAAAATAGAGACAGGAAAAAGTTAAAACATACAGATGATAAAATACAACATACACAGATGACTGTTTTAAAAACATTGACCAATAGGCTATAACTTCACAATTTCCATTCAGAAATTTGTCACGATACAAACAAGACCTTTATGTAATGAGAGAGAGTAATTCACTGAGCAAATTTTTTTATGGCCAAAAAAGCGAGATCTATTGTATGTGGTGAGTTATCAACTATCTATTCTCAGAAAATCAGCCGACGAATACTCAGATGATCATTCAAACAACATTTATCCTCAAGACAATCTCCACATTTTGCCTAGGCGAAAGACACGCAAACCATAATTGAACTGACTCTCATTAATTCCACAAAAAAATACCAACAGGTGGATCATAGAACCAGAAAACTTAACCAATTTAAGAAATAACCGTAAATACAACTATACCGTCAAAATGACAAATTCAAACCTAATGATTCCAAGTGAGACAGAGCATAAATAATCAAAATAATCCCAAAGTACGAACTAAACTCCTAAGAAAACGACAAGCATAGCAAGCGGAAACTTGCCTCGGATTCTTCCGAGGTCCAATGGATACGGCGTTGAAACGGCGCAACTTCGCAGTAAGAGACAAAATCAAAGCACCGAGGATTAGGAATTCAACTCTATTGTAGAGAGAGAAAGAGAGAGAGAAGCTTTGTATAGATCGCAAAGTATGATTCGTGTATATACTTCCTCTTCCTGTATGTATCTACAGGTAGCAAGCAAGAAAGAAAAATCTTTAAAAGGAAAATAGAAATGGAAGAGGTAAAATGGTACAGTAACTAAAAAGTAAAAAAAAAAACACTCAGAAGTTTCTTTGGGCGATGGAGGGAAAATTTTACCCGTGGTTAATCTTTATTTTCTACTGTGCTTGGATTAAACGCAAGAACAGTTGTAATATGCGAGTGTGGTTGTTGAGGAACCGCGAAAATTAAAAAAAAACTCAAATTTAAAGTTGTTTCATAATTTAATTTTTTAATTTCTAATATAAAAAAAATCACATCAATTATATTCTATTAATTAATATAATATTATAATCACAGAATAAATACACAAATTTACAGTTTAATTTTCACAATTTAAGACACAAATTATTACTGAGTCTCCAAATTAAAAAAAATAAATCAATTGAGCTTTGTTTAAATTACTCTAAAAAATTTTGTTATTACCAACTGTTCTATTATCTAATTAAAAGAAAATATATAATTGATTGGACAATACAAAATTAATTCATTTATTGTGCTCGTTTGTGAACTAGTTACAAGTGAAAATTGTCATTTTTTTATTTAAAAGAATGACAATCTTTCATTGTTCATTTATTATGCTCGTTTGTGAACTAGTTACAATTGACAAGTGGAAAATCGTCATTTTTTAATTGAAAAGAATGACAATCTTTTAAGTGTATAATTTTTTTATGGGAAATTATTTCCAGTAACCCTTTTCTGCATAATGATTTATATTATGTTTTCTATAGACAATGACTTGTAGAGGAGTGTACTTTTTTTCCTTGATTTGGGTTTCACTTTAAATTTTGTAGGAGTTATTCGGACGGTACAATTCGAGATCTTCTGATTGCCCGGGCCCTTGGGGTTTCGAGCAGACAAAGATCGACGAGACATGGCTCGTCTGTGGTTTGGCTCCCGCCTGACCCGGGTTGGTACAAGGTTAACACGGACAGCAGTGCTACCTCTTCCCCGGGTAACCTTCATGCAGGGGCGGTTTTCAGGACATTCAGGGGATTCTTTGTAGCCGCAATTGCCACAAAGGTAGGTTGGGGCCTCCCTCTTGAGGTTGAGCTGCCAGCTGCTCTTATGGCCATCAAGTATGCTCATGCTCAGGGATGACAGTTCCTTTGGATTGAGTCGGACTCGACTCTCACGATTGACACTCTTATGAGCACCAACCCCTCTTTTCCTTGGCGTCTGCAAGGCCTTTGGAGCCAGGTCCACCCTCTTACACATGACATGCACATTAGATACTCACATGTCTTTAGAGAGGCCAACCAAGCGGCGGATGCTGTGGCAAAGACCGGCCTTGATTGTGTCTGGAGAGGCTTCCCCCCAGATTTTTTACTCTCATTTCTGCATAATGATTTATATTATGTTTTCTATAGACATTGACTTGTAGAGGAGAGTACTTTTTTCCTTGATCTGGGTTTTATCTCTAAGGAGAGTTTTTCCAGACAAGGTTTTAGACTTGTGAGCTTATGGTCCTAAGTTTCTTTTCTTTTATTTAATCTACCTTTTATTTATTGTCTTATCTTTAACTAAAAAAATATATTAAATTGATTCTTTTAAGTGTATAATTTTTTTTTTTTTATTGTTACCCACTGTTATCATATCTTCAACTAAAAAAATATATTAAATTGATTGAAAAATACAAAATTATTTCATTTATTGTACTCGTTTGCAAACTAGCTACGAGTGGAAATTACCATTTACCACAGTCAAAAGAAGCTACCTCTAACCAGCCAGGCTCCCAACCAGCCACTTTTGCACTGAAATAGTTCAATTTTGTGGAAATGTTGATAGCATCACAGTCATAGAAGGTCTCAAGCTCTGATTTTCCCCCACAATCGCAAATCCATAATACACAAAACAATAACAATGTTGGTTGAGTTGTTTTTTGCACTACGGTAGTGTTTAATTTTAAAGCTCTCTCTTACATCTTTTGAAAAAAAAGTGATTCTAGAAGCATCTACAGTGCAATAAAAAACGTGTCATCCATGGTCTGAAAACGTCCAAGATCCCTTAGAAACATGGTGGTACATACTTTTGACAATAATTTAGGGCAGGAAGAGGCAACAGAAAGTAGAAGAGGCAGTGGACCAGTGGGGCTCGACAAAAGCTCCGATGGGTCCGGGTTCAAAGAGAGGGCTTTTAACACACGCGTGTAATGACAAGGGATCGAATATCTTGGGTTCTTTATGGAGCCCGACTTCAACACAAATTACTTAATTTGTGCTAAAGTTCAGTTCCATAAAGAACTCAACACTAGGTTCTATACAGTCTCAGGCATTAATTAACACCAACCAAAAGTCAGGAGAGCAGAATAAATCCATTTGCACACATGCACATATATTACCATGCATATATCCAAATAAATGATAAATAATGCATCGACGTATTTCACCTAATGTTGCATCTACCAGTAGCGTATGTATTAAATTGGAGGGCAACAGAAAGTGTACACAATCCCCCTATCTCCACTATTAGTCTATTACCAGAAAATACAAACAGGAGTCAACTCGAGATTTTTTTTTCATGTCCTCTCTTCTACTGCGACATTCTTTTAATCATATCACGAGAAGATCCACAAAGAAAACTACGACAATTTTGTCTTTTCACTGAGTTAGCAACTTCGAGTCGCAAGCGACAATCTTTACTGAATCAACGGTTTCCTGGCCTTCCTCACTTTTAAGCTGAGCATTTTGTAAAATGAAGGTCCAGACATTGTCACAGAACCGATAGGTATGAAGATGTCCCTGTAAAAAGACGTGCAGAAAACAAAATATATTGAGTTGTAATATCGATGTTTGAACTTTGAACCACCAATTATCATTAATAATACCAGGAATGGATGGAAAAACATAGATAAAAATAGAGGTAAAATACAAGGAAAAGTGCAAAAAAAGACAAGGAATACACATACAAGATTATGGGCCCACCAAACAAGATACAGATAAGAAATTGGAGACAAAGAGGCATATTGGATACAAGAACAATTGCAGTCTACATTCTGTTTGTAAATGTCAAATTCTCTATTTCAAACCCTTTACAAGATTCAAAAGAATATGTAAAGCAAATAAGTTATTGTCAAAAACAAACTAAGAAAATGAAGAAAGTAAAGAATAAGTTATTTAAATTGTAATATCTCTAAGATAAAAGAGGATACGCGGACAAGTTGAGTAAGGCAACAGTGTAAGCGAGAAATGAATCTGGAATGCTAATGCAAAAGTATTGCATATATCCATGTGAATTAGCAGTTCAAGATTAACACAACATATAGCTTTATTCTTGGATTTTAGATCCTACTGTTAAAGAGATCCATGCAACCTGTTGACTACATGCAGCTAAACCACAAATAGCAGTCAACAAATTATTTTGATTATGCATCCATTTATTTTCTCATAACCCATTAGTTCCCATAAAGGTATCAAACTGTCGATGGGACCGTTTTAAGTAAAAGGAAAGTAAATAATAATAATAAAAGGAATGCAAGTCCTAAAGGTAGTAATGGCAGTAATACTATCCACAAAGAAGTAACTGATATTCAGCTTCAAACAAGAGATGTTCAAACAGCACAACACCGAAAACACATACGTAAAAGCACAAAGCATAAATTTGAAAGTCAACCTTCCACTTCATACACTTACTTCATTCAGAAATCATTTGCAACAAACATAGAGGCACTAACATGTGCATAACCATCTCCTGTTCCATTAAATGAAAAGCTATTTACCTTGATGGAAACCTTGCTCTTCACCTCAGTCTCCAGGGCTTCAGTCATTGACTGCAAACCAAGGATGCAACATTAAATATAAGCACAAGTGGAGAGCATACATGCAATTAACATGTTAGATCCAGCACACAATGACATAATTATGAACCCAACATCAAAGTCAAAAAACAGAAAACTATTATCATGCCTATTCCAGTGCACTTTTTTTCAGATATAAACAATAGGAAACGGGACATATTTTCAGGTCCAGAGTCCGAGCAATCCACAGTCCACACATAATACAATTTACAATCTGGACATTGACTTAGAGTGAGGAATACATTGATGAAGCATGTGTTACTACGTGTGGTTTATTAACACGATAACTTTTATTTCATTGTCATCAATTATATTTCAAAATTACTCGTTAGAAACTTAAAATTATACTTTTCCTCCACTAAATCTATGATTCAAAACGAGTGATACAGCTCATTTCCAATCCAGTCCAAAAACAATAATCGAAAAACTTCATCCATAACAAATTCTACAATATAATCTCTCCATTTTCTTTTTTATCATAAAACAGATAACCTTGTCGAATTGAATCAGGACTTGAATGGCGAGTTCGGGGCTGAGAATTCCGTTAGAAACCATCTGATCCAACGTTTCTGTCAAGCACATCCCAATCGTCGATCTCCTGTACAGCTCAAAAGTGGCCATTCTTCTCCGACAAGAATACTATCCCCACACTATAAGAATCAAAACCGGTAAATTAAAAATCGCAATAGAGATCCAGTTCTAGTAAGCATATAACGAATCACGAACAAAATTAACGAAAAAAAAACAGTTACCCGCTCGTTCGATCGATTAATTGTTGCTGATTCTGGAATGTGGAGGAATTTTGCGTGTGCGAGAAGACGAGAGGGAAAAAGAGAGGGAGAAGAATTGGGGCTTTATATACCCTAGATTTTATAGATGGGGGGTTATATAGCGAGCGCAGGGATATCAAGGCTGATTGAAAAAGACGATAGTGCCCTTTGTGCGCTTTCTCATCATATTGTCGGTTCCTTCAGGATTAATAAGCTCTTACCAGGGTTATGTCTGGATATAAAATATATAAATTTAATTTTGTAATTTAACTAATAATAAATTTTTAACTCTTTTTTTTTTTTCATTTATTCTCATTTCATTTTTCTGGAATAATAATTTTTACATTATTTTATTAATAAACAATTACTTTTATTTATAAGTGGTTATCACTTTATTTATATACTACAAAATAAACATGCTGACAAGGGTAAAATTGGTACATTAGTTAAATTTGACTACATTTATTGATTTTTCTTAATCTAAAATCAAATATAGCTATTTTTTGTGGGACGGAGAGAGTATATGATATTTCGGGCTTCACTTATAAATAAAGTAGTTATGTACGATAATTTGAATAAATAAGTAATTAATGGTAATAAAAAAAAGACTGAAATTTCAATTTTGAAATATACTCGGTATATATTAAAATTTGAACGGAACCAAAACAAATGTACATATCAAGTTTGGACGGTTGGACTTAGTGAATAATGGGCTTGATCCGAAGATCCAATTCAGAAACTTATTGGGCCGAAGAACTCGGGCTGGACAAGGCAAAGTTTACAAATGGGCTACAAATTAACAATGCAAGCCCAATTCCTTTTTGTGACTTCACCCTCAAATTTTTATTTTATTTTTAAAAAAATAAATGTAAAAATACTTTATCACCCTTTTATCAATTAAAAATTACAGTAAAATACAACTCCTAATTGAGCACCCAACACCTATTGCCGAGTCGTCGAGCAGCCCATATTTTCAGAAAAAAATAATGAAAAAATATGAATTTCGGAAAAAAAAACTATAGAAATCAAACATCAATACTGAAAAAAAAAACCGAAAAACATAATTTCGGACAAAAATTTCGAAAATGTTACAAAATTTTTAAATTATTTTTTTCAAAAAAACACGTAAAAATATTAAAAATAAAAAAAGGCTCATTGGTAAAATAAAATTGTAATTCAAAAGAATAACAAATATATTGCCTACTTACAATTATTAATTTTTTGTTATTAGCATATATTTTTATCAATATTTCGTTATTTATAAGTGATAATTAGAAAAGCTTAATATATTTGAGTGACAGGTTGATGTACTCAAATAGAGCCACCTACCAAGATTCAAATAATATAATTTTTATGCATTGATCAGCTCAATTTCAGTATAATTTATTTGTATTTTAATTGTAAAATATTAACTTTAGCAAAAAATTCACGTTTTTCCTTATAATTGCAATAATTCGACATCATACTGCAGTATATAAAATAGTGTATTTTCTGGTCCTTCAGAGTTGGCTGTCGGGCTCCCATTTTATGTAAATTAAACTCATTATTATTATTACGTGAAGGAATTAAATCAATTAATAAAGTTAGTTCTACTTGATTGTGACTATGAGAGTTTACAACTCATGCAATCATAGTTCGTTATACATAATACATACATGCACTTTAATATTTGTTGAATGTAAAATGACATTATTAATTAGCATAATTAGCCTGGAGTATTATATGTTGTGTTGCTCTCTTCGTCGGCTTCGTTGAGATTCGACAGGTACCTCGTTGAGATTCAACACGTACTTGAGATCGAATCGATTGTGATAGGTAGAGAGGAAGACCAATTTAGCACCACTCCCCTCAAAATTCTCACACTTAACTCTCTGTTATACTCTTTAATATTTGTATTAGGATATGGACATGAATCACAATCAACGTACTTTATGTCACTAATCATATATTCAAAATGAAAAGTTAGAATGAATTAATATATTGTTGAATTAAATTGGAGTAATTCAAATAAATAAGATTTAGGTCATATATAGCAGTTTAGCACATTAGGAAAACTCAACATCTTTATTTCTTGTATAATTAAAACAAGTTACATGAAATAGCTATATACGAGCCGTGTACTACTACGACTATTATTTATATAAATTTTTTGAAATGGTGTTCTCTTAATAAAAGTTTAGAACATTTATTTTTGAATGGTGTATTTATTGTTTTTAAAATCGAATCGGATCGGTAGGTTCGAACGGTTCAACTGAAAACCAGCTCGAAATGAGCTAAATACAATTTTACGTCGGTTCGATTATGAAAACACTGTTAATATATACATTTGATAGTGATTAGAATTATGAAACCTGGTGCAAATAGCTAGAAAATAGTTTGGTGTACTCATAATTATGAAGCTAATTAACGTATACTTATAATTGATTCACGCTCCTAAGCTCCTTTAGTCCTTTATATATAGATATAGCCATTATGTTCAAATTGTACCGATCAGTTCAGCTTCTATATTGACAGACAGCAAAGAAAAATAAAATGCCTTCCATCAAGAGCATCAACAAGATAGCATATCCATACTATTCTCCGCCGCCACCGCCATCACCACCATCCGCTCCCCCGTGTAATCCTCCTCCACCACCGCCGCCGCCACCACCACCACCACTTCCTTGCAACACGCCAACCCCACCACCTCCTCCTCGTTCTCCCAGTTGCCACCATTGTGGTCATCATGATCCCCCTACCGGCCTTGTTCCACCACCTCCTCCGTCTTGCCACCACTGTGGTCACCGTAAACCACCAGACGCTGCTTCTCCACCGCCATCTCACAACCCTCCAAATCATCACAAACCACCAAGTGTTCCTGTAAAACCTCCTCATCCACCAGTACACCCCCCACCTGGTCCGATTGCTCCACCCAATCAGCCACCAAAACCATGCGTTCCCATAAAGCCACATTCTCATAAATCTCATCCACCCGCAAAACCAGTACACCCACCACCGGGTAGCCCGGTGGCTACACCAAAACCCGGTACTCCTGCAAAGCCGCCAAAGCAAAAAACACCTTACTGTCCACCCAAAACACCAAATCCCAGTGTTCCTCCAAAACACGGAAAACCAGCATACCCTCCAAAAACACCACCAGAAAGCCCGGTTGCTCCACCAAAAACGCCACCAGGGTCATCACACTACTCACCAGCACCAAATCCTGGTGGCCCTGAAAAGCCTGCATATCCACCAGGAGGCCATGAAAAGCCAGTTGCTCCATTCTATCCACCAACAACTCTGTCACCATACTTTCCACCAACTCCCACTCCCTTTTCACCGCCGTCAAACATTCTTGTTACACCACCTCCAGGAGGAGGCAGTGGAAACAACCACACTACCGTAATTGCGGTGTGTGTTTCTCTAGGTGGCTTATTCTTCCTTGCATTCCTAGCAGTTGGTCTCTTTTGCATAGCTAAGAAGAAGAAAAAGCCTATTCTAGTTCCCGCATGTGAACCTGAAGAACCCCGACAAGGACCTCATGCTCATGGTGCCCCACCTTCTCATGCCTACCATTGAAATTATTTTCTGGATTCATTTTATCATTGAAATTCTTGCGTTTTTTCTGCACACATGAAGCATATTATTTGTTATTTTTGTGATTTGGTGTTTCAATAATAGTGAAGTGATTGTGGCCTTAGCTCGATTTCCTGATTGATCATGTATTGAAAAAGCGATTCTCTTCACCCGTCCTGTAATATTGCATTTGATATAAGTGTTACTGTTTTACGTTTCAATAACAGCCAACATAGAAGATAATTATCATATATTAGAATGATAAATAAAAGACCCAGAAACACAGATGACCCACTAATATCTGTACCTTTGCATTAAAAAGGAATTCATAGACATTTTCAGCGAAGACGCTTACGCATATCTGTACTTTTGTTACCTGTTTGCAGCATGTACAGTGAAAAATTCAGCCATTGTAACGACACACCATAATCATTAACGAAGTTCTCTGACCCCTTCAACCTCAGGTCTTCTTAAATAAATCAATATTCCTGAAAAAAAATTTTGAAAAAATAGTCAATCACAAAGATTTAAAGAAATTTAAGAAAAAACATAATTGAGAAGACGATGGTGGAGAGTAGTGAGAGTCTGAGGAGACGACGTTTTGGTATATATAGTCATTCACATCTAGGCCAAGTAAATACTTTAGTAGACATTCTGTGCGCATGCATACTGCGTGCGTGAAGCAATTTAACAAAAATACTTATCGCACAATAAATAAATATACAGAATGTGCATAATATAAACATACACTAGAAAACATAAAAAAAATCCAACATTGGATAGATTAAAACTAAATGCCCTATTGCCCTTCAAGTCTAAGAAATGAAGTGCATAAAACAAGTCACATAACTAAACATTTAAATTATAGTTCAATTGTAGTACTGTATTTTATGAGAAAAAAGTAAATAATTTAGTATATATTCTGCGTGCGTGCATGCATACTGCGTGTGTGAAGCATTTTAACAAAAAAACTTATCACACAACCAATAAATATACATAATGTGCGTAATACAAACAAGCATACACTAGAAAACATAAAATCCAACATTGGTTAAATTAAAACTAAATCCCCTTTAAGTCTAACAAATGAAGAGCATAAAACAGGTAACATAACTAAGACAGGATTGTAGTACGGTAGTTTATGAGAAAGTGGTAAGTAATTTAGTAGACATTCTGCGTGCATAGAACATTTTAACAAATAAACTTATCGCACGACCAATAAATATACAGAACTAGTGCTTATCGATTTTTAAACTTGAGGATTTAATTAGGCCAATCTGCAGTACCTCTTTACTCTCATAGAACAAAGCTTCATGCTCTAGTTTTTTCCCTTCTCGTGCATTAATACCTCCACTTCCAGAACCCTCTGCACTTTTATTGGCTTCCTGCAGATGAATGAAGAATGGCCATTTAGAAAATATTTTTTCTACTACAGGAAAAATTGTTTGACTGAGTACACAATTTTTTTTTTTTTTGACCATAGTACACAAACAAAATTACCTATGTGCACATTGTAGAAGTTTTTACAGAAGAAGATGCATCTTCCAGAGGTGACACATCGGAGACTCCCCTGATCAAGCGATGAAAGTAATCCTTGATTATGACCAAACAAAAAACTAAATACAAATAATAAAATAGGAACATTAGATACTTTGGTAAAGCGATGACATTGGACAATGCAGTTAGCACAGGTGTGTCTGAAACAACCGCTGATGTGGCAACTTCTGGTGGAGCAGTTTCATCTGCTGTTGAATTAGTAACGGTGTCTTGTATGCCACCAAAACTGGGCTAGACACCGTTTCTTGGGTCGATGAGGATAAATTATTTGAATTGGGAACTGATGCTTCATTGTCAGAGAGACAGAGACATAAACAGAGGCAGAAGGATATGATGAATTGACATCCTTTACTGTGGGTGTTTCTTCAAACGAAGTCATATTCATATTCACTTTCTCACGAGCCAAATTCATGCACATTAAACAAAGGGATAGTCCGGGAGAACTCATAATCATTCTGTAGCATATTTTATTTGGTTAGAAAAACTAAAAGTACCTTGACTTCATCTGGAATAGCCCATTTTGATATTTTGGCGCACTTCAATGTACAGATCTTAGTATGCTCATCTTCTGCACAAATAATTAAGGTCCGATTGTAGTTTATCAGAAAAAGTAAATAATTTAGTAGACATTCTGTGTGCGTGCATACTGTGTGCATGAAGCACTTTAACACAGAAACATATTGCATGACCAATAAATATCCAGAGTGTGTAATGCAAACAAACATAGACTAGAAAACATAAAAATCCAACATTGATTAAATTAAATTAAACTAAATTCCCTTTTTCAAGTCTAAGAAATGAAGTGCAGAAAACAAGTTATATAATAAAACAGTAAATTCGGCCTGTGGCAAGAAGCATCACTTTGTATCATTCAAAATGGTCAGACTACAATGGTAAAATTATGTGTAAGTTGTTAGTTATGAAGAGCAAATATACAATTAAGAGGAAAAAATAATAATTATGAGAGAACATCCTAAATCATTAAAATGTGCTGATGCAGGTCAATAAATAAGAAATGAAATTATGAAATTTTGATAATATTATGAAATTTTGACAGATCAAGAAAGCACTCAGGTGGTAAATTAAGGTTCGACTGTAGTTCTGTAGTTTATGAAAAAGTGGTAATAATTTAGTAGACATTTTGCGTGCGTGCATGAAGCATTTTAACACAAAAACATATCGCACGAAGCAATAAATATACCGAATGTGTGTAATACAAACAAACATACACTAGAAAACATAAAAATGAAGTGCATAAAACAAGTCACATAACAAAAACAGCTAAATAAAGGTTCAGTAGTTCTGTAGTTTACGAGAAAGCGATAAATAATTTAGTAGACTCGTGCATACTGCGTGCGTGAAGCATTTTAACACAAAAACATATCGCACGACCAATAGATATAGAGATTTTGCTTAATACTAACAAACATACACTTGAAAATAAAAAAATCCAACATTGGTTAATGTAAAATAACTCCCCTTTTTTTTTAAGTCTAAGAAATGAAGTGCATAAAACAAGTCACATAATAAAACAGTTAAATTAAGATTTGACTGTAGTTCTGTTGTTTATGAGAAAGCAGTAACAGATGATAAGCTACCTAAGTTTCATACAAAAGATTCATCGCTGTCGTCCTAGTATGTCTTACGTCTCTCTTTTCTGATTTTGCGTTCTTTGTCTTTATTCTTTTTTCTTCTTCCCTTCTTTTCCTTGTCCTTCCTCTCCTTCTTAGCCTGCAAAAACGATCATAGATAAGAACATATATCGCACGTTAATTTCACTATCTAAACATAAATTAAATTGCAACCCAAGGTCTAAGAAATATTAGTAAAGATAGTTTAGAATGTCAGATTTCAAACATCATTCCAGCATATGGATCTTAGTTTTCTCATCTTCTGCACAAATAATTTTGACATGCATTTACTGTGTAGCAACTAAGTTTAAAATTCAAATCGCAATGACAATGGAGAAAACAATGAAGAGATAAGAAAAAAGGAAAAAGTAGCATTTTGTTTTTGGGTTAACAGCAGGGCAACATTCTTGGTGGTGCACATTGTTACATTATTAAGAATATCATTCTTGCCTTCAGCTATATATATATAGCAGATTTCAAACATATGTATGGATCTAAGGTATGCTCATCTTCTGCACAAATAATTTTGATGTGCATTTACTGTGCAGAGCTATTCATGATACAGTTATGCTGATTCCATGCAGCAGCTACGTTTAAAAATTAGGATTTTACTGATTGAAGCCAATGTTCACGGTAAACAGTTCAAATCACAATGGAGAAAACAATAAAGATACAAGATAAAAGGAAAAACATCATCTTATTTTTGGGTTAACAACAAGGCAACATTCATGATGGTACACATTGGTACAATAAATAAGCAATTTCTTGTTTACCTTATCTGCTTTTCGCATGCGCTCCTTTTCTATTGCCTTAAGCTCAAGAATGACCTCATTAAAGATTTCGCGGAAAAAGCTCTCTACCCTCGCAAACCTCTCTTCAATGAGTGGGATACATTCCTTCCACTTTGAATCCCATGTTATTTCCTGTTTAATAGCCAACATTGAAGATAATTATATAATAGAAGGATAAATAAAAGACTCAGAAACAGAGATGACCCACTAATGTCTGTACCTTCGCATTAAAAAGGAATTCGTAGACATCTTCAGCTAGACGCTTACGCTTCTTAGCTCTTTTTCCTCTTTCTCCTTTATAATGTCCAATAATTCATCAAATATAAGCTGCAATACACTCGAAGATCAGATTTTCAAATATCAATAATCAGCATGGATTGGAAAGATACAAGCGGAAACAAATGCATGTAAACAGGCTTTGTTCATAATCTTGTCATTATCACACACATGAAGTTTAATAAGAGAATAGCACACCTTTAAATTGACATCTGATATAGGTTTAGAGGGGATCTCTCTCGGAAGAGCGCCTTTAAAATCTTCAAGAGTCCAACTTGTGGACAACGATATCTGAAACAACAAATATATAAATTGATCCAAGTATAAAGTCTAACAAATACCCAAGGGATATTCAATACCTTCTCATTCTTTATGGCTTCTTCAATTTCCTCTATCTCCTCTGCATACTGCAATTTGATTTATAAATGAGAAATAAACTTGTGTGCAGAATGACAAAAAAGATAAAGAAATAAAGGAATAAACTGTTCTTTTTTACAGGCTCCAAATTGTAATTAGTCATCATAACTTCAAGTTCAAGGAAAAAACAAATAATAAGGCAGAGTAAATTTAATTTAATCAGGTGTTCGTGATCGTATTTCTTGTTCCTTTTCTCAGAAACTATCTACTATCTAACTACCTGTTTCTCCAGGTCTTCTAATGCATCTTCAAAGAGATCTTTTGCAGTAGAACCTACTGTGTTTGACTTCACAGCCAGATATGCAGGCGCATCTTTAATCTGAAAATCATGTCAAAAATCAATAAGAAAGCAATACGAAGATTTCTTGACTTAACACCAAAGGAAAGAAGAGCAGAACCTTTATGCGATACTCTCGCCAATGAGATTTGGCTGTAAGAATTCCATCAGCTACATGTTCCTCCATGAGCTTCCGAAATGCATCGCGATTTCTACGCTCTGCCTTCATTATTTCCTCCTATTTCAATAATCGTGCACGTTTTATTGGCAAGGTGCAGAGTCATGGAGAAATGTAGAGGAAAGAAAATAATATGGGCATAAAAATACTGAGAACATTGATAATAACTACAGAATATTTATAAAATCTCACCATTCGCAGTTTTTTTTGTTCCTCTTCCTCCATCTCTAGATCTTTAGTGTATTCCTAAACATGCCAGTTCAACAATATCAGATGTCAATTTCTCATGGCACGGATAATTATGATAAAAAACTTGAAATAAATATAAGCAAGTGTTTACTTCGAAGACTTCAAAGCGGTCCATCTTATCAAGGCACGCGCATCTCTCATCAGCTTCTAAATGGTGCTGCACTTTTCGCCATTGACTACTTGCCTGGGAAAATAAGATAATGTACGCTTAGTATCAGTTGCTACAATATTGGAGGATTGAAAGAAACTGTAATAAAAATACCTTAATAAAGTTGCAAGATTTTAAAAATTCCATTTTATTACGCTTGTTCTCTTCCAAAGCCTTTGCTCGTTCCTAATCAAGACGAACAAAACACAAGGAAATAATTCTCCAAACATTATGCCTGATAATAAGCCGATGAGTGCTTATTCAGTAAAACAAAGACAACACTCAAAGAATATGTCCCATAAAATCATGACATGTTAGTAAAAGACCAAAACAAAGAAGTAAAAGAATTACCTTGTCTTTGAGCTCCTTTATATGCTTGTCAAAGAGGTCTTCACGATCTATAGCTTGTTCCATAGCATGAAAGCGCTCATCTTTCTCAAACATAGATATTGCTTTGCTGCAACAGTAGCCCAATGATATTTAACAGACAGCCCCATAATAAAAAAAATCCATACAACCAAAAAAAACATCATCAAGTCCAAGTAAAGACAAACCTCCATCTCGTTGATGATGTCAAATCTTTAGCTTCCTGAGGATTTTTAGAGGTAAATTATTTTTAAAAATGTGCTTTCTAATTAGGCAAGTATAAGTGACTTTGACAAAAATGTAGCAGAAAAAACTAAGTTACCTGTAGCATTTTCTCAAAATCTTGTTTTGCTTTTTTCTGTCTAGAAAGTTCGTGTTTTCTCTTCTGCCCCACAAACTGAAATTCAAATGATAACAGAGTCGATAATAATATTAAAAAACACAGAGAGCACAAAAAAAAAACATTGGCACTGAACATGAGTAAATAAATTTTAAAGAAGCAACTTTCTTCTTTCTTAATGCTTATCGATTTTTAAACTTGGGCCAATCTGCAATACCTCTTTACTCTCGTAGAACAAAGCTTCATGTTCCAGTTTTTTCCCTTCTGCTGCACTTTTATTGGCTTCCTGCAGATGAATGAAGAATGGCCATTTAGAAAATATTTTTTCTACTACAGGAAAAAGGAAAAATTGTTTGACTGAGTACACAAACAAAATTACCTCTGTGCTCAAAGTAGAAGTTTTTACAGAAGAAGATGCAGCTTCCAGAGGTGACACATCGGAGACTCCCCTGATCAAGCGTTGAAAGTAATCCTTGATTATGGCCAAACAAAAAACTAAATACAAATAATCAAATAGGAACATTAGATACCTTGGTGAAGCGATGGCATTGGACAATGCAGTTAGCACAGGTGTGTCTGAAACAACCGTTGACGTGGCAACTTCTGGTGGAGCAGTTTCGTCTGCGGTTGAATTAGTAACGGTGTCTTGTATGCTTGAAGACACGTCAGGTTCAGGATTAACAGCAGGTGCCACCAAAACTGGGCTAGACACCGTTTCTTGGGTCGACGAGGATAAACTATTTGCATTGGGAACTGATGCTTCATTTTCAGAGGCAGAAGGATATGAATTGACACCCTTTACTGAGGGTGTTTCTTCAAACGAAGTCATATTTACTTTCTCACGGGCCAACTACACACAAATTCATGCACATTAAAACAAAGGGATAGTCTAGGATAACTCATAATCATTCTATAGCATATTTTATTTGGTTAGAAAAACTAAAAGTACCTTGACTTCATCTGGAATAGCCCATTTTGATATTTTGGCGCGCTTATTATGGTAAAACCTGTAAAAAAAATCTAAGCTGGTCAGCATATAAAATAAAGTGGATATCCGATTTACTCAGATGCAACAGAAGAAATTAATTTTTTTGGAAAAGTCTAAATATAAACCACCTTCTCCCCTCAGTAGTAGTGAATTCTCTCCAGTCAGTAGACGCATCAGCCCTCTGTTAACAAAAAGGCCGAAATCAGGAGCACAACGAGAAGAAACCGAAGAATATAGTCGAGGAAGTTTATGGAAAATTCTGCACAATAAAAATGTAAAAATATAGGCATGGTAATCAAAGAATTGATCAAGTAGTGCCTCACCTCAATCGGCGTCATCAATTCTAAAGGCTTTTCCCATGAAGAAACCTTTCTCTTTCTGCTGTAAAAGAATCTGCGTTTGAAATGTGTCGTAATTTTTTAACAAGTGTTAAAAAAGAGAGTACATAAATGATAAATGACAAATAATTAATGAGTAGCGTATACATATGAAACCAATTAGGGTCAGTGCAGATTTGGAAAATACAACTAAGGTTAATTTTAATTCTCAATTTCTCATAAAGGCTACAAATATGAAGTAGTTAATTTATCCACAAAGTGGATTTTTTATTCCAAAATTATGTAACAGACGACAAAAACTGATTAGTAACATCCAAAATTCATGTGCCTCATCCTTCTGACCTTCTGATCATTTAGCAGCCACTATTGTCATGTACTTCAGAAACATAATAAGAAAGTAAATTATCTAGCACCCTTTCTATATCATAAGAAAAAAACATTAATGACTATATATACTTTTAATTTTGCATGTTCCTGGAAGACTCACATATGTCATTTCATGTTGAGCTGAAACATATATATGTTTATGAGTCACAAATCACAAAGATACGTGAATATATTTATTTGCTTTCAAACAAGAAACATGCATTACAAATTAAGGTAATGCAGGATACTTACTCTAAAGTGAAAGTGTGGACATCATAACAGAATTAGATCTCAATTTTAACATGTAGACATACCTTTCTTGAGAAAAGAAACAAAATATACGTACTTTTTTCCATCACGAGAGGTGTGTTCCCTCCAATCTGGTGAGGCCTTTTTGCCTGGGTCAGACATAGCATTTTTCCCCTGAAACCAAAAAAATAAGTTTAACGTGAAATGAGGTAAAAAGAAAACATAATACGAAATCAAATTGAAGTAAATACAGTAAACCCTCTCTAGACTGACCACTTCAGCACTTTGTTGCTGTGCCACACCATTTTGCTCCCCATTCTGCTGCAAAGGCGTGAAAGGCTTTATGTTGTGGTTCCCACTTGAAAACCATATTTGTTTTCCAGAACTTTGTTCCACAGGTGGCTGCACCAGCAAAGTGGATTGCATGTCCTGATTCCCAGTAGGATACCAAAGCTGCCCTCCAGCAGAAAAACTGGGAGTATCTGTCTGGGCAAAAGGCAAATGTTGGGCTGGGGGAATCACGTTCATTTGTGGTTGGCCACCAGAAGAAGGCTAAAAAGGTATAAGTATTGATGTTATGAACGCTGTGATTCTTGTAAGCTACGGAGATTTTATCATTTTACATGTAATAAAGCACGAAAAGAAGTCTTACATTGTATGGCATATGAGAGATTCTAGGACCACCACGACTGGGCATGTAATTATTAAGGGGTTGAAGTTGTGGGGGAACAGAAATCATAGGTCTATTAGGGGGATGTGGTCCTCTCAGAGGTGGTTGTAATGGCAGAAGTGGATGTGGTGGCGGAGGTAGTTGTGCTGTCAGAGGCAGCACTGCTTGAGGATACTGCTGAGATGGCGGATGAGGAAGCATTCCCGTGTTTGGATGTCCAACGGGATGAAACTGCTGAGGTGGCACTGGAGTAAATGACGGCGGTTGTGGTAGTGGTGGTGGAACCACGGGTCGGAACTAACAAAACATAAAAAAATAAAGATTGAAGCATCGCTAACATTTTATTATAAAACTCTCCGGTTGAATTAAATACAGATGAACTTTACTTGCATAGCCATTGGAGGAGGAATGGGAGGAGGAGCCACACGACCAATCATATGATGCTGGACAGGCTTTATTCAATAAAAGATACAAGAATCAGAAGCAAACCAAGCATAAGAACATAAAATAAGATTCCATACAAGACACACGAGATTATTAGTGAGCATAGTAAGATAACTAGAGGAGGGTAGTTTAAAAGAAAGACGTAAGATTAAAAAAGAGCCATATACTCCTAATATATTTAAGTGAATTTCCACAGAAGCATGCATAGCCTGTACCTTTCACGTGTAAAAGAATCAGGGGAACACTGTTAAGAACCCTATGATTAGAATTCATTATGTAGGAACCATGATATTTTCGGTTAACGTACCTAACTGTTAACCCCTGTTAAAAGACTCTACACGTGAATGACCAAACCATACAAACAAAGTAATAATACGTGGCAAAAATTAAAAGGTATGCATGAATACTTCATTCACTCACGTAAGGTCTAGGTGTACCTGTGCTACGTCACCTCATTACCATATTTATACTTAAATACACTTGGAAATAACATTTACTCCCACATACGTTATAATAGTTCCTCGCAACTTCCCATACAAGAATGCACAATAGAATAATATCGACAAATATGTTAGAATAATGTTGACAAATATGTTATTCATTTAACGTGCAATTAATTGTCTGCATGAGAGGCCCTAATAAAAACAACCCAACAAATCAATTAATTAAGTTATCATTTGGGATATCAACATCAATTCAGTAGATTCTGATCAAGTATTTACAACAGCCACGTGTAAAGCAAAGGAGTCGAGGACTATTTCAAGAATTACTCTAAGAGCACAGTTTGCAGAAGCAGTGAAAATGCTTGAGCAAATGCATCATACCTAGAGTATACGAGAAAAACATAGCTCAAAACCCAAAAAACATACTCAAGTTCTCAAATAATAACCTTTCGTTCTTAACAAGGAGAATTTTCAATAACCTATGATTCCAGTGACCAAAATAACTCATATAAGAAAGCATCTCATTACCTGCATGCCTGTGTGCTGGGGGTTATTGGCCATTTCTGGAAAATGAACAATATCTGGAAAAAAAAACATGGGAAAATAAGCAGTATTAGTAAATCGGCGTGGACAAGATAACGGCCATTAAATCACTGCACTTTATAGTAGAAGAACAAGCTGACAGTATTTAAAAAAAAAAAAAAAAACTCAGAAAACAAACAAGAAGTGGCCACAAATATAAGAAAAGTGATGCACAAAGCAATGCTAACACTAACGATGATCTAACCTAGTGACAAACACAATGTAATTTCAAATCAAAAAATTCAGACTAACCCTCCTTTTTCTTTTTTGAAAGGAAACGGCTTGAAAGAATGCCAGAATCAAAAATTTCGACCAAGCCAATCAATAAAATCAAAATAACCTATCCTTCAAACAGAAACCAACATTTTTTATTCTGGAAAGAAAACCCTAACCTTCAAACAGAAACAACATTCTTAATTCAAATAAAAATTGACCTTCAAACAGAAACCACATTCTTAATTCTAATAAAAGTTGTAAATCCTATACAAGAAGAAGCTAGTTTGGAAACTGAATTCAACAAAACACCAGTGCCAAGAATTCAACTAAACGCATTCCAATAAAAACTCTAAAACCACATCTACAGGTTATAAAACTAAAAATCACAGAAACCACATTCTTAACTCTAATAAAAGTTGAAAATCGTATACAAGAAGCTCACAACCTTCAAAGTTTGGAAACTCGGTTCAACAAAACACCAGTGACAAGAATTCAACGAAACTCATTCCAATAAAAACTCTAAAACCACATCTACAGGTCATAAAACTAAAACACAATCGGTTCAATAATTCAAAAAAATAAAAACCTAAATAGCATTCAACTGAATTACATCGAAATACAGCAGAAGAACACACTGCTTGAGCTATAAATAGCAGATAAAAATCTGATAATTAATGAAACGCAAATGATTCCAATGCGATAAAGAAAAAGGTTTCGGATGGGATTTAGGGGATCACATTTGCATAATTATTCACGCCCCCTCCCACAAATTCATCCACGTATCACTCTCCCTTCGCATTTCAGCACACGCACAATCCCCTTTTTCTTTTTTTTTTCTTTTTTCTTGCCCATATTTTGGCGCTCATCTGTATTTTCATTTCTCTCGTCTTATATACGGCTTCTTTCCCTTTTTTTTTTTTTTTTTTTTTTTTTGCGTCATTTTTACGCACGGGTCATTTTATTTTGACCTTTACTTTACTTGAAAAGATTTTCCGAGTAATTTTTTAATTTCGTTAAAATTCATACGGAAATTTCTATTTTAAATATTTGTACTAATAATTTATGTATGTTAAATGAATAAAAAATTATTGGACATATTTTGAAAATTAATCAACAGTAAATTATTTATGTTACCTTCAATTTATTTAGTCTCAGTATGATATATTTCTGAATTTTATATGTATTTAGACTTTAAAAATAAGACAATAAAAAGTTGTGAATTAAAAAGTTAAAAAAAAGTTGAAAGTTATAAATTTATAAGTCGAATGTGAGGTTCGAATACATTAAAATTGATACACCCCTGAAAATCACAAAAAAAAAATATCATTAAATAATTGAAGATTTCAAAAATTAATGACCACGACTTTCACCAAAAAAAAAAAGGTAAATTATTTACTCATGTTTTGGCAAATCTTATTTAATGCAATTTGCCTCTAATAGAAGTAGCAAACTCTATCCAATACTATTAAAAAAATTGTTTATTTAATTGAATTTTAAATGATTTAAATATACTTTTAATTGTTCAGTTTAATTTTTTGTCAACCACATTAAAATCAAATAAAAAATGGGCGCGGCTAAAGGCACTCGGATTTCCTATGAGTACACCCACCAAACATTTTTTTAATTTTTCAGAACATGTGAAATGTCTCATATACCCTTAGGGTAAAATTTATGAAAAAAGAAAGAAGATGAGTACACCCACCTATTCTATTTCAACCACCACCACCACCTCCTCCTCCTCCTCCTCCTCCTCCTCCTCCTCCTCCTCCTCCTCCTCCACCACCACCACCACCACCACCACCACCACCACCACCACCATTCAATAAAAAAACTTTAAAATTGAAACAAAAATTAATCCAAAACACCAACTGTTCGAAAAAAAATTCAAAACAAACATGTTCGAATTTTTTTTCAAAACAAACTCAACATGTTCGAAAAAAAATTCAAAACAAACTCAATATGTTCGAAAAAAATTCCAAAACAACTCAAATTTGTTCGAAAAAAAAGATTGAACATCTTGTTCGAAATTTTTTCCAAAACAAAATCAAGTTGTTCGAAATTGTTTCCAAAACAAACACAATATGTTCGAAAAAAAATTCAAAACAACTTAAATTTGTCCGAAAAAAAAAATCGAACATCTTGTTCGAAATTTTTCCCAAAACAAACTCAAGTTGTTCGAATTTTTTTCCAAAACAAACGCGCTATGTTCGAAAATAATTCCCAAACTTCAAAAAAAAATCCTAATTTTTTTTCCAGAAAACCCTAATTTTTTCTAATTTTTCAGACCTAAACTTACCTATTGTTAGCGGCGGCGGCGAGGGGAGGAGCACTACGGCCGCGGCGAAGGGGAGGAGGGGGTTGGCGGCGGCCGCGATTGTGGGGAGGAGGGAGGGCGGCGGCCGCGAACGAGGGGAGGAAGGGGGGCGGCCGCGAACGAGGGGAGGAGGGGGGCAGCGGCCGCGAACGAGGGGAGGAGGGGGGGCAGCGGCCGCGAACGAGGGGAGGTTGTTGTGGAGGGCGGCGCGAAGGGGAGGGGAAGGGGCTGCGACCTCCACGACGAGGTGGGTGGCGTGGGCGAAGTGGGCCGCGCCGGAGGTGGCGAAAATGGAGGTGGAAGGTGGGTGTCCTGTTGAATGTGAGAAAGAAAGAATGAAAAAGAATGGATTTAGAGTTTTAATTGAGAAAGGAGTAATTTTGGGTTTTCCAGATGAGTGTCCTCATCCAAACGGCGTGTGTTCTCATCCCCTGGGTGTACTCATAGGAAACCCGGGTGCCTTTAGCCGCGCCCATAAAAAAATATGATTCAAATGCATATAATTTAGTGCAATTGTGGATGACTTTTTTCAGTCATTTTTAATGTGATTATGAGTAGTTAGGAATACACAAAAAAAAGACCGAATCGAAAAAAAGATCGAACCCGGATCGGAAAAAAGATCGGACTCGGATCGAACGGTTAGATTTCGATCCAATTTCCGGTCCTTTAAATTTAAGATTCCGGTTAATATCGGAATTTTCCTATCCAGACCGATTTGGATCGGACTTTTTTTTTTAAAAAATTTTGTACTAATGCACTCTCACTTATTTTTCAAAACCAAGTAATTGGTGAGGATATGAAGTAAAATTGTTGAAATTTATTACATTTTTTTTTCAAATATATAATTTTACAAACATATTTAATTTACTTTAAGAGTCAAAAAATCATTAATAATAATGTAAATAAAATTCACGTTGGCATAGATTGATTTCAAATGAAAAGTCAAATACTTTAATTTTCATATACAAATTCATCAATCTTGTTCTTGTTTTCATAAACTTGAAAAAAAAAAAAATCAAAGCGGTCCAAATCTGGACCGAATTCCATTAGGACAGATTCCGATTTCGGACCTATGCACTAACCTGGGAGTAGTTATAAATTAATTTAAATTTGATTTATATCTTTAAAAAAATCTAATTTTTAGCAATATTCGTATTTTAACCAGAATGATTTTATTTTCAATCCCTTTTAATTTTTTCACATAAAATGATTTAAATCACTTTAAAAAGAATGCAATCACTGGCGGGAGTCTTTGATTTTTTTCACACCAGTGGGCCTTGTGTGCATTCCCATATACTTGCAAGTCCACGTAAAATAATTTGATGAGTTCGAACATATACACACCCAACATTAGTATATCCGCCCATTGAGTTCACCCCTAATTTTCGACATTAATAGATACACCCTCCCTAATTTAAATTATGTTTTTCGTCTCCCTCTCAAAGTTCCATTTCGATTTTTTCGCCGCAGTCCCCCCACCTCCCACGTGGCACCGTCTTCACCCGCCCCCTACATCGTCATCCCTTGTTCTCATAAAATCCCGTTAATAATGCACGTCATTCACATCTCTACAAAAGAACAAAGAATCTCAGTTCGATTTCTCTGTTTCACTAGTATTGCATCTTACTGAATTTTTAATCGGTGTCATTCCCAATATTATAGAACTTGATTTTTTTAATATAACACATGTCAATCATGCATATAATAAAATAAGATGTGAAACCCCAAAATTGAAACTCTCGCTCAAAATCTGTTAGTTTGATTCCACCAAATGTTAGGAAATTGACTTGGTTTTAGTGCAATGAAACTAAAAAGGAGTTGTCTTACTTTCTTAGCAAAATTAGTGTTTGTTATGTGTTCTTAGCAAAATTAGTGTGTGTTATGTGATTGTGAAGTGGGCAATTTTATTTTTATAATTCTTACTTTCTTTAGCAAAATTAGTGTTTGTTATGTGATTAAATTATTAAGCTCGATTTAGTCATGTAATATGTTAATTGATTACTTTCTTTTTTTTTTCTTAATTTCTTTTTTTTTTAATCCAAAACAATTTCGGGCTTTTTAGCCCTTCGGCCGAACTGGTGATTTTCCCGGCCAGGCCCAAATTCGTTAATGACTTCGGATATAAAATAAATAAATTTTCAAAGTTGTGATAATTAGATTTAGAAATTGAGGAGGGGTACCAATAGAGCCAACTAAAAGATAAGAAAAATCTGCTATAACACACAACCTTGCAAGGGACTTAACACAAAAAAATGTTGGATAAATGTGTCTTGATATATAAAATGGCACAACAAATGTACCGTAATGACGGGCTTTTTAAATCACGTTTGTCTCAAAACGATGCACTCTTTTATTTTTTTTACGCAAACAAATAAAAAAATTATTAATTCATGAAATAATAAATTCAACATAAAAAAATTGAAAATATGATGAACTTGTTTCTTGAAGTTTGCGGACCCAGAATTTTAATTCTGGGGTAGGACCAGTGAATAACTTTAAAATATTTATACATAATCAATATCTTATACCCCTCCGTCCCTTCGAAAATTGTCCATTTTTTCACTCATTATTATATGTATTGTGGATTGTTAATGTAGAGAGAAAAAAGAAAAAAAAAGTAGTGGAGAGGTAGGAAAACGAAGTGGTGGAGAGATAAGAAAGAAAGAAAAAGGTAAAAAGAGATATTGGGGATTGTCGTAACTTTTGATGGAATATTCAAAATGACAAAATGGTTAACTTTCGAAGTGATTGAGAGAGTAAATTTTGAAATCTATTTATTACACTATCATCGAAAATTTATAGAAACACGTCATCCATATTATTTCACAACCTGTTTTAACATAGTTCATTCCTAAAAATACTATTTTCACATTTGTAGTACCAAATAATATGAATGATATATAATTAGTCAATAAAAAATTAGTATTACAAGTTAACTCACATAATTTTGAAAGAGATTATAAATTTAGTACAATTATTTTTATAATCATATTAGAAAAAAAAAATCAATCAACAAATATAATAATTAACATAATAATCTAATTAGTAGAAGTATTAATTATGTATGTTATATATGAATTGAAAAAAGAAAAAAAAAAGTGTACGGGTATGCCGAGATAGAATTTTTGTGGGTTAACTAACAAAAGGGAACAAAGAAATAGTAAGAGAGCTACAAAAAAAAAATTTAACATAAAATATGAAACGAAAATTTTGGAATTGGGGGTACAGTTGTACCCCATGTCCATTAACTAGGTCCGCCTCTGATTACTTCAAACCGTCGTAACACTTTTTACATATAAGTAAATTCTACGTCTATAATAACTAGAGTATACATATACATATATATATATATATGTTGTGATGGTTTGTGTATATGAGTGTGGTTGTACCCCTAGTAATTTGTGCGTCATGGCACAACATTGGTTGTCACCATAACATTAGCAATTTAGCATAATGCCTTGCGACACCTCTCTCCTTTTTTATGAGCATTCTGGTGGCTTCTTAATGCCTACGAGTTGTAGAATTTTTGCACACGAGAATACTCTCTCTCTCTCTCTCTCTATTTTGATTGCTTCGTCAACTCACGCGGATGTGATTGTGAACTTTCGAGACTCAAATTCAACCATTTGATCATTTTTATTTTCATTAGTAATACTATTTTTTTGAACTTGCGTGATAATTGATATTGTTTCCTCTCTCGATATATATTAACTAGTAGCTAGCAAAAATTTAGAAAATGGTTGTGGAGGAGGAATAATGGAACGAGGAATCAATTGAGAATGACCACACATGAATTAAGTAATAAATTCAACCTCTTTAAAATAGTAAATAATTCAAAAGTAAAAATACGATGAACTTGCTTCTTATTACTGTTGGTTCCGGTTTACGCCGTGTAAACTGCAATATCAAAAATATCAGAATAATTTCCAGATGATTCTGGAATATTCTTGAAGTAATTCGAAGTTTTTGGGTCTGCAAAAAGATAGGCAGGCCCCAAAGACCAATTGCCGAAGCCGAAGCCGGGCCGGCCGGCCGCGCGCATGTGGCTCTTAGAGGAGTGTACCTCTTTTAGATAGTTGAACTACCATGCTACTTCAATACCTTTATACATCATAAATGTTTTGTAGGTTTCCTATGTGGGACAATTTTCCACATTCTCAAACTTCCAAGTTGAAACCCTTCAACTTCTACAATTAATTTCTCACTCACCTTAACTCGGTTTTGAGATATTAAATATACCACGTTCATCTACTCCGCGAGTAGATCGACTATGTCACGTTCAATTATTCCTTAATTAACGTTTAGTCCATCTAATTAATTAAATTAGATAAGGGTGTCAAAACCCAATTAATTCCCATTAATTCCAACAATTACTTCAAATCATGACACTTTACATAGAAGCAAATTCTACGTCTACAGTAACTGTAGTATATATACATGCATATATATTGTGACGATATAATATTAAAGTGAAATAAATTGACTAAAGTTTAAGATTCAAATCAAGCTGCATATCTGGATTATGGTCTAGTTGTTGAGAATTAACCCGAAAACTTCCGGGCCATATTGGAAGTTGTGCATAATCGTCGACAACGGGTGCAGGGCCGAGCCAGTGCAGCATCACACTTCCATCAGATTGTGGTGGTTTATGTATGTGAGAGTGCGGTTGCACCCCAAGGGATTTGTGCGTCACGGGTAGGGCATTGGCTATCACCATAACATTAGCATAATGTCTTGCTGCACCTCTCTCCCTTTTATGAGCATTTTGGTGGCCTCCTAATGCCTGCGAGCTGTAGAATTTTCGCCTGCAGAAATTGCACGAGAATATCCTTCTCTCTCGCGATTCTGATTGCTTTGTCAACTCACATGGATGTGATTGTGATCTTCCCAAGCTCAAATCCAACCATTGATGCTTTCTATCTTCACTATTAGTACTATTTTCTTGAACTTGCATGATAATTGATATTGTTTAACTAGGAGCATATAGAAAATGGTTGTGGGGAGGAATAATGGAATCAAGAATGGCCACATGAATATATATAGCACTACACCACTCTCTTATTACATTGTCAAACTTTTCTTTTTCGATCGGTCACAATAAAAGTTTTTCATTCTTTTTTTAAACATTTCAATCGCATTACTTTTAATACACATATAATACATCTAATTATATTATTATATTTTTTTAGCATTTATATCATAGCTCATAGAAAACTTTCATTGAAAAAGATTGAATGAGTACTATATTGTATAATTAGCTATACATATTTTAATTTGATTTGTCATATGTCGGTAGTCTGTTCACTGTCCCCACCAACTATCTTTGTAACCCACAAATTGATATATATAGTTCCATGATTTGTATGATAGGGCCGGTTAAAAAAGGAAAAACTAGAGGCAGACGATTAAAGACAATTTTTTATTAATTTGTAGTCAAATCAAAGTCACAAGATTTATTAATAATACTTCATATCCCTCTTAGGGTGTTTGCAAACTCTATAAACAGCTTAAAAACACTTCTCAAAAGTAAAAATTGTGAGAGGACAGCTTTAAAAAAAGTGATTCTGAAAGCAATTTGTAGAGTTTGAAAACACCCTCTTAGTTAGAAATCCATAATATTTGTGTACGGATTTAATGTATGAATAGTTTATAATTATTATAAAAGATAAACGTGGTCAGTGTAGTAAATGATGTTTTAACTTTTTTTTTTTTTTTTGTTAGAATTAAGGAGTAAGGTAAGTTAGTACTAAAATATATGTATTTTTTAAAATTAAAAGAAATGGTAAAAAAAAAATTTGTATATAAAAATAAAATGTTAAACCCTACTTATTAGAACGGGTTTATTAATGTTCTTAAAGAAACAGAATTAGAAAGAAAATTTAAATATGAAACTGATCATTCATAAAATCCGTTTGGCATATTACACAGTCTCCCTCATTAAAAAAAACAATTGAGTGAATCAAAAGCTGCAATTTCAGAATATAAAAGCTTGATGCAAGTGGTTGCAAAACGCCAAGACTACACATCCCGTACATGGATTTTAAATTCGCGCATTCGTCATGTTTCAATTAAAGTTGGTGTTACGTTTCACTTTGCACGTTTTAGTTAAAGTTAGCATTAAGTTTTAGTTAAAGTTAATGTCGCGTATCACTCTTGTGCAACTGATGCACATGAGACTGACTATTCGCAAAATTGTTTGTAGTGCTTGGGTTTTGATAATAAGTAAGGTCTAGTGGCAATGGTGGGGTACTCACTAGGCAATAATGGTAATAAAAGTGGACAAATAGAAAAAATAATTGTGGGGTATCTTAACCAATTTAATTTAGGTATTTTGTAGAAACATGAGGATCTATATACATTTGGGGGTGTCTCATGTTATATCATCTTGTCACTCTACCTTTTATGAGCAGTAATTCATCTCTGAAACTTTTCTTTTCATATATGTATCATATTCTAAGATTTTGTTATAGATTTTTACGTTGTTTGTACAATTCAAAAGATATAAATCGAAAATCTAAAAGATTGAGATCGATTGCAAAGACAATAAAACAAGCCACTTTTATGTAAGATCATTATATGAAACACATCTCGTTGTATGATAGGATTAATTATACTTCCTCCGTCCATGAAATGTAGTCTCATTTGCCTTATATTCTTTGTCCATCAAATGTAGTCTCATACACTTTATGGAAAATATCACCCTTCAACAATCACTTAATTACACAATTTGCCATCAATTTTATTCATAAATAATTACTTTATTCGCAATGGACCCCACAATACCCCATAATATCCTTAGGGCTCGTTTGCTTTACAGGTTGGGATAGATAAGGTATGATAGGATTAAATAGAATTGCATTATTTTTGAAATTGAGATTTGTGTTTGAATTGATGGATTAAATTATCTCACCTTCTCTTTGGGACTAATTAACACCCAAATGCATGATTATCAAGGATAACAATCTCGGGCTAAATTCAAGTAAACCAAACATGGAAATTATAGTGATAAAACAATATATCCTATCTAATCTAATAAACCAAACATGTCCTTCCTTTATCTATTTTTTTTTAAAACTTGTGCCACATCGATCCTAACGGGACTACATTTGATGGGTGGAGGGAGTATTATTTTTTTTGGCTTCCAAGGTATGTTGAAACTGAACATTGATGCAGCATTCTTTACGGAGTCGAGTGAGATGGGCGTTGGAATACAAGTTTCGGTAACATTGTGGAAGCTTGAAAAAGCCTTGCGGGAAGAAGCTTATAGCGGAACGAAGTGAGTGTAAAATGTTGAGTCTTAGTCTAGCTAGTTAGTTGTCCCACTTTGGGTACATAAATATACACCACAAAGTGCATTTACATCTTTATTTTTGTAGTTAGCGATGGCCTTTGGATTTTAGTGAAGCGAAGCAATTTCTTTATTTCAAATAATTGTAACTCCTATATATATATGCACATGATACTGATATTATTGCACTAATAGGTTCCCAACATTCTATGTCATCATCATTTAAAACCAAAACAAAATTTAAAAATAATAATAATAATAACGAAAAACAGGCCTCTAATTTTCATGACATCCTTGTTGGTACTCAAAAATATATTTTTTTATTTTACAGTTTTTGTCATTAGTAATATAGCTATTTGAGTTGGGCTCTGGTGCACCGCGCACCTCAAAGGTAAAACGTGACATTGACTTAGAGCGAAAAGGAAAGGATTACGAAAGAATCTCTAAAGTCCGAAGAAAGAATACATGGTTGGGCAATAATTTTAGAATACGATTCCCCATTGATGAGAATATAAGAGGTACCTAAATGTGATTTTATTATTCTTCAAAAAAGATTTAAATGGCTATGATTATTCATCAATCACCATTCATTACACCCTACCTACCACCAAAAATATGGCACAATTCAAGTTTAAAGGGAGATTAATCCATTCTTAGCCTATAGAATCATCCGATTTTCACACTTATAAGTCGTAAGGAGGCACTTGTAAAGCCAATCATTATGTGTAATGAAACACAAGGTTTTGTGCTCAAGAGACTATTTGTATCCATTTGTACCTAAAACACTTTAAATACATATATGGGAAATGACTATATAAATGGTAAGTGCAAAAGTGACTAGAGCATTTCAAAATCAAGCCCATACTGCATCAATACACTGCTGCTAGTGCTACCTTCCTATGTCTCAACTTTAAGACACTTTCATAAGAATCAATTTGTCTGTAGAAGCATAAAAGAAAAGTTCCATGATATTATAATTTCGAGAGGGAAACTTACAACAAGACACACCTATTGACTAAGATCCCGATCTCTGAGCACCTTCCATGCAAAATCCAGCAATTCATTCAACTACCTGCCATAATGTAAAATGATCAGCAGACAATGGCTGAAGAACAGTTTTGAGACTGTGTTTGTTTTATATGCTTGAATTTATGATATGCTTGGTGAGCTGTCAATCACTTAAAGGGGGCATTAGCATGTAGAGCCAGCCAACTCCCACTTGTTTCGTGTACACTAATACGGTGGTGCAGAACATACATTGTAAAAGTCCAGCAGAATTCCTTATCCAATAACAAGTGTTTGCATATAACTGACTTTCCATCTTATGAAAGAGATGTAACAAGCATGATCATTTCTCACTTCAGGGCCACAGAGAATCAGTTTCCAATACGACTAATAATGAAGATCATGTAATCTAAACACCGTGATATCACACGCCCCAAAACAAATTTTTTAAGTTCGTTTGTAGGTATATTTATATACATTGATTTTGATTAAACTTATACTCCATGTTATCTTTTTAAATCAACTACTCGTAAACATCGCAGAACGTAAAAAAGCAGACTGAATCGAAGAAGATATGGCAATTCATGTATCTCAAACTTCTACCTTATTAAGTTATTCAATTGATTTCTTCAATATTCAGTGTAGAAAATTTCAACTAGTTCGAAATGTTTATATTCAAGGAAAAAAAATAACCTACAATGGTATCAGGATCCTGCGTTTGATTGTTGGGAAGCGCTGCTGATATCACCCATCTTTTCCATTCCCTATCAATCCCAATATTTTCAACTCTCTTCATCACCAAATTTGAAAGGCTAAGAGAAAGTTTAATTAACTAAACTCTCGTCTCACAGGTGATATTGGTCAATTCCACAAATTAGTACAAATAAACATTCATCTCTTCGAGAGAGTTAAAGCATTACGCCAAAATTGTACTACGCGGCCCACCCAGGGGCGGATACAACCCCAAATTGAAATTTTATATATTTTTCTTAGGTTAAGAAATACGGAGTAATACTAATGTCTCAAAAAAATCTCAACAACTACAGCTGTACCCCAATTCCCAAACTTAATATCTTACGTACCCTCAGATTCTAAATCATGAATCCACCACTAGACCCACCTTAAGACGGTCTAACGCAAGACTTACTCAATTACAAAATATTAACAGTAAATCATCAACCAAATTTGACACAAAGCTAAATATAGTTCAATTACCTCAACCCTCTTCTCACAGGTAACCAACCACATTAGTTAATTAATTACAAAAATTCACACAGAATAGTTTTCAATTCCTTTGGAGGACAAAATTTTCCTCAATCGTCAGTATCAGACTCACAAAGAAACTACTAGCGATCCTGACAAGAGCGGCGGAAGGTACCCTGAGAAAGCTCACAGAAAGCACGCACATTGACAGCCAAGTGAGAGGTAACCGCTACCATGCAATGCAGTGGCATCAATGACTGAACGCATCCCAGTTCTCCCAGTGTCCTGCAATTTAAATTATCAATAACCTAACAACAATTTTCATTTTCATCATTAAACTACAACAATCCAATCAACATTCCTGAGTATTTACCAAAAACATTAAAATTTCGTAATCAATTACTAAGAATAATAAACCCTACACAACAATGTAAGACCTGGGGTTGGAGAAGGAGAAGCGGCGGCGAGGCGCGGAGGGTGGGGAATGACGGAGGCGGCTGGGGGCGGAAAGCGACGGCGATGAACGGAATTTAGAAGCCCTTGCCGTGGAGATTAGAGATCTAGAAAGCGATCCTCGCAAAGACATTGTTGCTACTTTGGGCGGAATTTTGAGGGGAAATACTGTTTTTCGAGTCTGGTGAGTTGTGACATGAAAATGGTTTTGACTTTTGACTATTGGGTTTGGGGAGGGGTAAAACGGTCTTTTTTTTTACATTATTAATTGAACTTAAAATATTATTTGAAAATAAGAATTACGATTGTGTGCACTCAATTATATATTGTAATACCCGAAGCTAGGGGTGTAAACGAGTTTAGCTCAAAACACGATTCGATTGTTAAACTCGATTCAACTTGATCGAGTCTAAAATTTTAAAGATCGAGCTTGACTCGATAAACTCGAGCTCGACTCGATTACTTATATAATTTTTTAAATTATATTTTTTCTAAAATAAACTCGAGCTCGACTCGATTACTTTTATATAAATATAAATTATATATTAATGGCAAAGTAGTAAATATTACTCAAATTCGATTAAGCTCGCAAACCTTTCGAATCGAGTATTTATGAGCTCGAACTCGATAGCTACTCGAGTAGTTTGAAATTCGATTGGACTCCATTAATTTCAAGTCAATTTTGATCTTGTACACACTATCGAAAAATTCAAACTTTTTTTAGATTAGATAAAAGTTAGTTTACCCAACATTTCAACACTCTTCATCAAGCAAAATTTTGAATCTTGAGTTATGTTTTAGGCGCGGCTAAAGGCACCCGGATTTTCTAGGAGTACACCCACGGAGAATTTTTTTTGTTCCAGATGTGGTGCGAAAAGACGTTTTTATCCCTCCTGTAGTTTTTTTTTAAAAAAAAAATGTTGGATGAGTACCCCATCTATTCCGATTCACACGTGATTCATCATTTCGCATACGAATCATTTCGGATTCCCACCATCAACATCAAAACATCAAAAATTCTAAAAATTCAAAATTTCAACAACAAAAATAAAATCTTCACATATTCGAAAATTTTACCAAAACAAACCCAATATTTTCGAAAAAAAATTCAAAACAACTTAGATTTGTTCGAAAAAAAAATTCGAACATCTTGTTCGAAATTTTTTCCAAAACAAACTCAAGTTGTTCGAATTTTTTTTCAAAACAAACGAAATATGTTCGAAATTTTTTTCAAAACAAACACAATATGTTCGAAATTTTTTCCAAAACAAACTCGATATGTTCGAAAATAATTCCCCAGCTACTAAAAACCCTAATTTTCCTAAATTTTCAAAATCCTAATTTTTTTAAAAACTGTAAAAATTGTAAAAAAAAAAAAACTTACCTTTGAACGGCGGCGGCGGGGCGTGGGTAGCTGGGTGCGATGAAGGGTTGCGGCCGCGAACGGCCGCGAAGGGGAGGGTCTGCGGCCGCGAAGTGGAGAGGGAGGCGTGCGCGGCGCATCGAGGCAAAGGCGGTGGCGTGGGCGGCGGCGACACTGTGCGAGCGGCGGCGTGGGCGGCGGTGGCGTGGGCGCGGGCGGCGGTGGCGTCTTCTAGAGAGTGGAGGAGGCGGAGGAAATGGTAGTCAAGGTGGGTGTACTCTTTTAATTTTGAGAATGGGGGAGGATTTAGGGTTTTAATAGGATGAAGGGTATTTTTGTATTTTTCATGTGGGTGTCCTCATCCATTTTGTGGGTGTTGTCATCGCGTGGGTGTCCTCATAGGATCCTTGGGTGCCTTTAGCCGCGCCCATGTTTTAAGTGGACAATTGTTTGCTCTTTATTTTCTTAGGCCCATTTGGTAAGTATGATCAAATATCTATGGTCCAATGAGATATGGGTGGGATATTCCATATCCTCATTTCTTCTCGACACACCTAACAAAAAATGCATATATGTTTTATAAAGTTCAGGGTTTATTTAGTCTATTTTCCTTTTTTTTTTTAATAAGGTACTAATTTTTACAAAATATAATGATATTTTTTTTGTGATATATAAAATGTTTTGTAGCTATCTTTTTAATATGTCTAATTAAATTTGCTAAGTTATCACTGGTAATTGGAGAAAATATGGACTAGCCCAATTTAGCTGTACCTACCCAGCTCTATGTAATCGGCCCATTTATATCAAATATTCAAATTTAATTCATACCCACTTTCCTGTAGTTTTTTTTTTTTTTTAATTATTAGTAACCTAACTATTTGGGTAATATGTATGAGAAAATGAGTTTTTATTATTTTTAAAGTTAAATGAATAAGGACATATTTAAAATTTTATGAATAAATTCAAAATTTCATGTACTGATGAACATAATTTTAAAATGGAGGGAGTAAGTAATACTCCAGAATTCTATCATTGAAGTATCAATTAATAGTAGAATTGATGCTCAAATTAATTACCAATAAATAGTACTCCTATAAATATCAGTAAATTGCGTAAAATAAAATAAAATAGGATCATGAAAATGCACAAACAAGAAATAGGATTCAGACAGGGTTTGACCAGCCTCAAAATATGAAATCTCGTATAGTCACAACAACTGATGTATGATTTGTCATATCCAAGATTGTGCATCGGCAGAGTTTATTCTCTATCTAATTAATTTATTTAATTTCTAATATAGGAGTACATTATTATGTGGGAATATTAGCTATTTAATTATTATTAATAATAAATTAAAGTACCAAAACCATAAAAAATGTGGTCAAATACAAATTGCATCGGAAGTTGGATAGAAGAAGAACGATGTGTATGTGTTGGAGTCTTGGGGAAATAGACATAGGGACATGGAACAAAGATGTCTGCTAATGCAACCGTTCATTTAATGGATACTTTATTATTTGTGAATATTAATATTAAATTTTATTTATATATTAAACAAACTTTCTTTCTTCAACTAGTTTGTTTTGTGATTTTGAAATAGTATATGATGTAATTTTAAGTTAAATTAATTTTGTAAAAATTGATGATGTAACAATATGATTTATATATATTTTTAGCGGTAAATGTAATTAAATTTTAAATTTTAAATTTTAAACTAAAACAAGATAGAAACGTAATACTCCCTCCGTTCAATTTTATTATGCCCACTTCTCCGGGCACGGGTTTTAATGAATATTGATTAGTTTATTTATAAAATAGATAGGTTGAGGGTATGATAGGGTATTGTGGGGCTCATTTATAAATAAATGATTGTTTATGGATAAAGTGAATGGCAAAATAGGTAAATAAGTGATGGTAGGAAGGTGGAGATAAAGTTATGAATAGTATTATTTCCAAAAAGGGTATGGGCATAATAAAATTGGACAACCAAAAAAGGAAAGTGGGAATAATGAAATTGGACGGAGGGAGTATTTTATTGTCCAACCAAAACATCTCAAACCAAACATACCCAAATACAGATCTCACCTCACCGTAATCCACCCTTGTAAGACAAGTTCGTCAATAAGTTTTTTATTATTTTTTGGCACATAAATTAAGAAAGGTGATTAGATTATAGATATAGTACAAATGATGTGATTGAGAGATAAAAATGGTTACAGACGGACAAACTAAAATAGTAAAAATGAAAAACTTATAGACGAACGGTGAGAGTACAACAAACACGGACACGAAATCAATCATATTAAGGGTTAAATAATCTCTTTTTATAACTTTATGTCACCATATCAAGTGTTTAAATACACCCTCAATCTTAGATCAATTTTCACACTGATTTGGCCAAAAAAAAAGTATTGAATTATTTTAATTTATTAAAGTTATAAGTAAAAATATTGAGTAAGAAAATGTAATGATATAGAAGATAAATAAGTCAGAATTTTAAACATAAAAATAATGAGATTTTTTTTTTTTGAGTGGGTAAATTATTGTTGAACTTGAACTAAAAGAAATATTCCTATTAATTTTCTTCTTTAAAAAAATACCAAAAAGAGAAAATTCACTATTTACAAAAATTAAACACATATTTGGCTTTCTCTGATGACTCACTCCATGCATGCAAGACGAGTGGGCCACATTCAGTGGCACTTAATCACAGCTTCCGCCACGTCCTCTAATGGAAAACGGGTCGGGTCCGACCCGACCCATCACCCGCGTTGGATAAATAAAGCACGGTTTTCTCGGGTGTCTTCGGAACTTTGACTCGACATTACCAAAGCCCCCCTCTCTCTCTCCTCCTAGTGAGAGAAAGTCACTGTCTTTTCCCTCTCTCTCTAAAAAGAAGTTTCTTTTTTTTACACCCACTTCTCTCTCTTCATTTCCATGGCTGCGGGTAATGTCGGGTTCGGGGATGACCCGTTGGCAACCGGGTCAGGATGCTATTCGCAGCTTCTTTTCGGTGAGGATAATTCGGGTCTTGAAACGGGTGGGCTATTCGGGTTCGGTTCTGCATTCGACAACGCTCCGAAGATGCTATGTTTTGGTGATTACGCGAATGGGAAAGAAAACGGGTCGGGTCAGAAACCCGAATTCGGTTGCATGGACCCTTCATTGATATCTTCAAGCAAAAATACTAATGTGAGTATTATTTTTTTTTTGTCTCAATTGCATTTTTTTGTATTTGAATAATGTTTTTTTTTTTGGGTATGGTGTAGAGTAAGAGAAACGGGTCGGGTATTCAGGACCCGGGAGAAGGTGGCGGGGCTCCGAATAATGGAAAGAAGCCCAAGTCTGAAAATTCTAGTGGCGGGCGACATGCAAAGGTGGATTATTTTGCTTAGTGTTAATTTTGTTTTTGTAATTTTTTTTTATTGCTAATTATTAATATTTTTATGTGGATTTGATAATTGATTATTAGGGTGCTAAGAAAGAGAAGCTTGGTGAAAGAATTACAGCGTTGCAACAACTTGTGTCGCCCTTTGGCAAGGTCAATTTTCTGATTCTCTACTTCTATGTTATAAGAAACAAGCGATATTTGGGTGCAATTTGTTGCACCTATACTATACAATTAAAATTGAACTTCAGAAGATTAAATCGATTAAATTGAACATTAAAATCCAAATGTATTTATACATTTAATTTGTCTACGGACTTTGTCATTAAAATTAGTTTTGGTACTAATGACATTTCAATTTATTTTTATTAAAGCATTAATGAAACACGACTACACCATTCGAGATCATTTATTCCATTTTTTGTGTTTTTTTTTACTTTTAATAAATGGCAATTTATTCAGTTTTAGTGTTTCATTTGACTCTTTTAACAAATGACATGTGTTATATGTGTTGTCAATAATAATTTGTAATGTCATTTATTATACGTGTTAAAGGCGAGACGAAACATCAAAATGGTTCGAATAGGGATCCAAAATGGAAGTTGTCGGCCTTGTGTAGTTGTGTGCATTTGAAGTGGTCCCCTCTCATAAAGTCTGTCTAAGCCTAAAAGGAGTAGTCTTTTAGGCGGTGTTTGGTTTGGGATTAGCCAATCCGGATTTGGATTGACCCAATCTCAATCCAATTTCTCTCAATTCATCTCAATCCAAATACAAATCCAAATACTAATTCACCCCTATAATACACCTATACACCTATTTTTATACAATCAAATCACTCTTTTCAACCACTCATTCTCTCTTCTACTTTTTTCTCTCTCATACTTTGATGTGACATAAAAATACATCTACCCCTACTTTTCAATCCTTAACCAAACACAACTTACAAATCTCAATCCAATCCACCTCAATCCAAATCCAATCCAATCTAAATCAATCCCAAACCAAACACCACCTTAGGGATGTTTGGACTTTGGATTATATATAAAACAATTTTCACGCTAATCAACACTTTTAGTTTAAATTAATGACTTTTAGTCAACTAATATACTCTGTTTTTGTTAAGAAAATTTAATGATAATGTGGATTTGCAGACAGACACGGCATCTGTGCTTCATGAAGCATTAGGTTACATCAGATTTCTGCATGATCAAGTGCAGGTCTTGTCTTCTCCTTATTTGCAGCCCTCCTCCTCCCAACCACCGCATGATCCTGTACGTATTCTTGTACTCTCTCCGTCTCCCGTTAAGTTATTATTGTTTGCATAAGTTTTAGGGTTGGTCTGCTATGTACTCGAGTGCATGTTATGCACCCTAGTCCATGTTGCACTTTTCAGTTTTGCTGACTTACTAGTCCATGTTGCACTTTTCAGTTTTGCTGACTTACACTTTTTGGTAAATGGTGTTGCACTTTTCAATTATTAAACTGTATAATAATATTTTTAGTAATAATTGAAAAGTGCAACACCATTTACCAAAAAGTGTAAATCAGTAAAACTGAAAAGTGCAACATGGACTAGGGTGCATAACATGCACTCGAGTGCATACTAGACTTTACCTAAGTTTTAAGGAATATAATAATGTGTAGTAGGTTATTGAGGTAGAAATAGTAATAATGTGTAGTTGGTTATTGAAGTACAGACAAAACCGGAAAAAAAAAAAAGGTAGGGAGAGATGTGGGGCGTTGAATTATCAATTTACTGTTTGCATAAGTTTTCAGGAATATAGTAATGTGGAGTGGGTTACTGAGGTATAGACAAAAAGGTAAGAAGAAATAAGTAAGTTAAAAAGAACGCTCAAAATGGTAAAATGTGTAACGTATTAGAAATGGCATGCTTTAGAATATGAATGAAAATACAGTTCTATAGAATAAATTGCAATTTTCTGATTATTTTCATTTTCACTTTCATATGTATATGTTGCAATAAAAATGTTGGTAATATTGCTGATTAATCCCAGGAAAACGGGGAGAGCGTGGAGAGAAGTAAAGACGATTTGCAAAGCAGAGGATTGTGCCTCGTCCCCGTTGATCTCACCCTTCATGTAGCCGACGACTCTAATGGGGCCGACTTGTGGTCGTCCTCGGCCATGGTTTCCTCAGCCTGATCGACCCATCTTTTCAAGTGTGTTTTTTATCCACAATTTTGTAGAATGTTGGAAGATGGTAAATTAAGTTGGTAATTTTGAAAAAATAAATAAAGGTAAATACTAGATGATGTAAGTAGTAGAAGGGAAGAAAAGTGTGTAATTTTAAGTATTTTTGCAACTTTTGACCCATAATCTATTTTGGTTTTTGCAAATACAGGCGGAAATTTGTTTGAGCCCAACAAGAATGGGCCGTGATGTCTGAGTTAGGGGTGGGCACAAAACTGAAAAAATCGAAAAATCGAATCGAACCGATGAATTTCGGTTTATATGGTTCGGTTTTTTCGGTTGTTCGGTTGAAATAATTTTTAAAATTTCCGTTTTTGGTTCGATTTATATTTTACAAAACCGAATAAATCGAATCGAAATGGAACAGTACTTTAACAAAAAAAACTCTATTTGAAGTGTGGTACTTTATTAATTTTCAATCTCAATTTTTTAATTCGACATTTATTGTCTTCTTGCTCCACTAAAATATAATTATCTCCATTTGAAGGTGAATTTCATCGTGGAAAATGCAACAAAATCATTAATTTTTTGTGTGATATTTTTATGGTTTGTAATTTTAAACTTTGAGAAACTTGTTAGTTTGGATTGTGACTTGAACTTATAATTTGAATTTGATATTTAGTGTAAAAAATTCTTGAAAAATGTTTAATTGTTAAAAAATGGAGTATTTTATATAAGAATTTCGGTTTAAATCGAACCGAACCAACCGAACTTTTAATCGGTTTGGTTCGATTTCGATTTTTAAAATTTCGATTTATTCGGTTTGGTTGAAAAAAGTTCAAAATCGAACTGAACCGACCGAATGCCTACCCTTAGTCTGAGTGACTTTTGGGCCATGTTTATAACTAATTTACGATTTTTTTTAAGTTTCGGTATTCGATTTGTGGACCGACTAATTCGGAGACCAATTCTATAGTTCACTTATTGAGGATTCCACTTTACGTTTTATATGTATGGACTGATCCTTTCAAAAATGTTTACACCTCAAATGTATTGAATCCCAAACCTAAAGAGGAGTACACTTCTAAGTTTTGAATCACAATGATTGAGTCGGGATTGAAGACTCAATTGGAAAAAAAATGTTTAGAGTTATTGAAAGATAGGGAAAAAAATGTTGGAAGATAGTGAAATGCTTTAAAAATTAGGTGAAAAATGGTTGGAAAAATAAAAATGTTGGAAGATAGTGAAATGTTTTAAAAAATAGGTGAAAAATGATTGGAAAAATAAAAATGTTGGAAGATAGTGAAATGCTTTTAAAAATAGGTGAAAAATGATTGGAAAAATAAAAATGTTGGAAGATAGTGAAATGTTTTAAAAAATAGGTGAAAATGATAGGAAAAATAAAAATGTTGAAAGATAGTGAAATGTTTTTTAAAAAATAGGTAAATTCGATTAGATGGAGGGACGAATATAATATTTTATTAGTTTCAAATTGAATTGTGTTTATACCATTGATGAATTACAGCGATTTTATTACCATTGATGAATTATCCACCGTGGTTATTAGTTAACTTACAGCTATTATAGTGATGAATAATTTTTTTTTTACAATTGTTTTCAACAATAGTGGTTATTAGTGAATTTACAGCTACAACAGCAATACATTTTATTTTATCAAACGTGAATATAATCAAGAAATGACTTTAATAATTAGTACAACTGTTTTTAACCATGGGATTATTAGTTAAATTACAGCTATTAATCAAGAAATGAATTTTATACAGCTGTTAGCTGTGTTCAACAATCGCGTATAAAAGGCGGTTATTCAAACCCACTTTTTTAACTTGCAAAGCATAATTTCGAGGGAAGAAATTAGAGAACGGAGCTTCTTTTTCTACAATTTCTGCGACAATCTTACTTTCGCATTGTGTAATCCTCCGAATTACTTCAGTAATTTGATTTTATTTCCATTATTAATCTGTTGCGTAATCATTCGATTTACTTCAGTAGTTTGATTTGATTTTCATTATCAATCTGTTGCGTAATCATTCGATTTACTTCAGTAGTTTGATTTCCATTAGAAACCTGTAAATGAGTTCTAATTCGTGTTCGAAATTGAAAAGGAAATTCAAATCGACGTCATCAAACAGTGATGGTATGAAATCCGCGATCCACGGCATGGCAGGTTTGTTGCGAACTTCCTCTTGAATATGTTAGTATTTAAATAGTATAATCTGTAATTTCTGATAATATTATGATGTATTTTGTTTATTATCTTTTGACGCAATCATATATTGGTAATTCTCAATTTGTCATTGAAACTACATGGTTGTTGGGTGCTTGTTTAGTTACATGGTTGTGAAGAATCAGAAACTACAGCCACAGTATAACGATGGCTCCGATTGTGGGAATGTATTTTCTGGTGTTAAGATTTTTGTTGATGGATATACTGTTCCACCCAGTCAGGTTTATTTTGATCTCTAAAGGCATTTGTTGTTCTATACGATGATGCATTCTGTTTAACCTAGCCTTTTGTACCTTCTGATTTGGTTAATGTTATATATATCTGAAACATCTTGAAATTTTTATTTTACTGTATTTTCTCCTTCCGTAGTGTTTACTTTCTTTCTTCCTTTGTTTTGTTTTGTTTTTTCCTGTGAAAAACATGATTCATCTTCTGCGGCATGGTGTATTCAACTATTCAAGTAAAATTATATCCAATCATTCTCCAGGAGCTTCGAGGATACATGTTGAAAGCATGGAGGACGATTTGAAAATTATTTTTCAAGGCGTCTTGTTACACATATCATATTATGAATTTGAGGTTCAAAATTTGTCATTGAGTTCATTTCAAAATTTTCTTACGAAATATTTATTGTCATCTGTATAGGGCATTCAGTGGTGGGCTTCCTGCATGGGTATTGGATTACATAGCTGCTAAGTATTTCTTTTAGGTGATAAGTTGGTGGTTTGGGGATGCACTTTGTCAAAAGTTTTTTTTTACCCAATGCATTATTGAAAACAGTCATTGTCCATTGGGTTGCATTGCATTGTCTACTATGAAAAATAAGTGCATTGTTGTGTTCTGACCTATGTAATCCGCTTCGTATGGATACAGAACGATAGATCATGCTAAAAAAACTACACTACATTTGAACTTTTCTTTTAAGTTTTTGTAAGTGATCACACATGATCAGAACAGTGCATGTTTAACAATTTCATAGGCCGGTTGCTGCAATTTTATTGCCCCTACTGTGGACTTTGATGCTTTATTTTTCAGGGATTCCTTGTCAGCTTGAACAACTTGCTACTGAGAAGCATAACCAGCCAAAATTATCTGCCTTCTTTATTTCAAAAAAACATTGGAGCATGTGAGATTGAGAATCACCATGTTGACAATCACTGCTCACTGCAATCAACCATTAAATAGCTTATCTGCAGAATATGTATCTTTAGATCAAGCAGATGGGTGCAATGTAGAACAAGGTGACCTTTTGCAAGTTGATAGTAACATAGTGATCTCTGAAGAGCCATTTTGCTGTGTCGGAAGTTCCTCTGAAGTGAAAGGTGTTGAAATGACTGATTGCTCACCTTTGGATGTGAATAATTCAGATTTGGAGCATACTTCTAGTAGATGTCAGGCTTCTTTTTCGCATTGCAGTAATAGCCTAGATAATCTTAATTCCAATGAAGCTTCAACCTCGAGAATCGGCATGCCTCCTAATCAGCGCCATTCAACACTCTCAGATCCCAATTTTGTAGAAAATTATTTTAAGGTAATTCTTGGTTATAATTTCTATGCTTACGACCTCGGACCTACAAAACCTGATTATCTGTTCTGCAAACTTGCTACTTGGAGAAGGTTGTGTATTAATTTAACATGTTTAGTTTCCTTCAATGAGTGTATTTAATTTAAGGCGTGCCTTCAAGATCTTGTTTATGTGCTTATCTAATTAATATTGAGTCTGTGCAGATTATTCTCGTTTTGTCTCACCAGGCTCTAGACCTACATTGTGTCAGTCTGTTGATTTTGTTTCATAATCTATTATCTAATTCTTACATTGGGCTGCCTTTTATCATTAGTATTCTAATTTTCTTTTATCCATTTCAGAGTTCTAGGTTGCATTTTATTGAAACTTGGAGAAACCGACATGGTAAGCAGTTTCCCGGAGTGCCTGATGGAGTGATGGGCTTAGGTGTGCAAGATCTAGTGTCAATACTGCTGCAGTAAATGAGAAGTGCCTGATACACATTGACATGGTAAGTCTATTCTCAGGAGCTTTGAGACTAACCTTAGTTAGGTTGTGATTGGAATGCGACAAAATTGATAACTCAATATAATATTTTATTAGTTTCAAATTGAATTGTTTTATATAAAAAACAATTATAGTGATACAATAATTTTTTTGATCGGACATGATACCTTAAATTAAACTCACATATAATCAAGTAATGACTTTAATAATTAATACAGCTGTTTTTCAACAATTGTGGTTATTTGTTAACGTACAGCTATTACAGCGATACATTTTTTTTTACCAAACGTGAATCATTAATTAAACTCACATGTATAAATCAAGAAATGGCTTGAATTATTAATACAGCTGTCAGCCGCGTGTTCAACAATCGCCTTTAAAAGGCGGTTATTCAAAACCCACTTTTTTACTTGGAAAACATAATTTTGAGGGAAGAAATTAGAGAACGGAGTGGAGACGCCGATTAAATTTAAATTCTTCCTCCACAAGTTTCTGCGCCAATCTTACTTTCATATTGTGTAATCCTCCGAAATCCGAATTACTTCAGTAGTTTGATTTCCATTATAAATCTGTTGTGTAATCCCCCGAATTACTTCCGTAGTTTGATTTACATTATAAATCTGTAAATGAGTTCTAACTCGGGTTCGAAATCGAAAAGGAAATTCCAATCGATATCCTCAAACCCTTCTACTACTAATAGCAGTGATGGTAAGAAATCCGCGATCCACGGCATGGCTTGGGGTGCAAATTCTCGCTCTTCCTCTCGCCCTGCCGCCCGCAATTCACCCTTCCCCGGGTTTGGCAGGTTTGTTGAGAACTTCCTCTTGAATATGTTGAGTATGTAGATAGTATAATCTGTAATTTCTGATAATATGGACTTTTGTCGTATTTGTTTATTTTCTTTCGACGCATTCACATATTGGCAATTCTCAATGCGTTATTTGAAACTTTTTTGTGCTTCTCTTTTTTGGGTGCTTGTTTAGTTACATGGTTGTGAAGAATCAGAAACTACACCAACAGTATAACGCTGCTGCCTCAAGCTCTTCCCACAATGGGTCCGATTCTGGGAATATATTTTCTGGGGTTTCAATTTTTGTTGATGGATATACTGTTCCACCCAGTCAGGTTCCCCTTCCGTAGCGTTGTCTTTCTTCCTTTGTTTTGTTTTATTCTTTGTAATAATTGGCATGGTGTATTCAAGTAAAATTAGATCCAATTATTCTCCAGGAGCTTCGAGGATACATGTTGAAGCATGGAGGACGATTCGAAAATTATTTCTCAAGGCGTCTTGTTACACATATCATATGCAGTAATCTACCTGACAGTAAAATTAAGAATTTGAGGTTCAAAATTTGTCATTTGAGTTCATTTCAAATTCATTTGATTACATTTCAAAATTTTCTTATGAAAGATTTGTTGTCATCTGTATAGGGCATTCAGTGGTGGGCTTCCTGTAGTTAAACCTGCATGGGTGTTGGATTCCATAGCTGCTAATAAACTTCTTAGCTGTAAGTATTTCTTTTAAGAGATAAGTTAGCTGTAAGATCCAGAATTCTCAGAAATTTCGTCTTCTTTATATATTAAGGTTTCATTTAGTTCACCTTTCCATAGGCCGATTGCTGCAATTATATTGCCCCTACTGTGGACTTTGATGCTTTATTTTTCAGGGATTCCTTATCAGCTTGATCAACTTGCAACTGAGAAGCATAACCAGCCAAAGTTATCTGCCTTCTTTACTTCAAAAAACATTGGAGCATGTGAGAATGAGAATCTCCATGTTGACAATCACTGCAATCAACCATTAAATAGCTTATCTGAAGAATACGCATCTTTAGATCAAGCAGATGGGTGCAATGTAGAACAAGGTGACCTTATGCTAGTTGATAGTAACGTAGTGATCTCTGAAGAGCCACTTTGCTGTGTCGAAAGTTCCTCTGAAGTGAAAGGTGTTGAAATGACTGATTGCTCACCTTTAGATGTGAATAATTCAGATTTGGAGCATACCTCTAGTAAATGTCAGGCTTCTTTTTCGCTTTGCGTTACTAGCCTAGATAATCATAACTCCAATGAAGCTTCAACCTCGAGAATCGACATGCCTCCTAATCAGCGCCATTCAACACTCTCAGATCCCAATTTTGTAGAAAATTATTTTAAGGTAATTCTTGGTTATAATTTCTATGCTTACGACCTTCAAAACCTGAATATCGGTTGTGTAATCTTGCTACCTGGAGAAGGTTGTGTATTAATTTAACATGTTTAATTTCCTTAACTGACTGTATTTAAGGCGTGCCTTCAAGATCTTGTTTATGTGCTTATCTAATTAATGTTGAGTCTGCTGATTATTCTCGTTATGCCTCACTTATTTCTACTATTGAGGTACTATTGAACGCGTAGGGTCCAGACACTAGACCTACATTGTGTCAGTCTGTTGATTTTGTTTTACAATCTATTATCTAATTTTTACATTGGGCTGCCTTTTATCATTAGTATTCTAATTTTCTTTTAACCATTTCAGAGTTCTAGGTTGCATTTTATTGGAACTTGGAGAAACCGATATCGTAAGCGGTTTCCCGTAGTGCCTAATGCGCTTAGGTGTGCAAGATCTAGTGTCAATACTGCTGCAGTAAACGAGAAGGTCGTGATACACATTGACATGGTAAGTCTATGCTCAGCAGCTAATGAAACTGACCTTGTTTTCTTGCCTTCTTTCCTGTTAATTTATCATTTATTTATGTCATGCTCCTCCACTGCTAAATTTATCCATCTTTGTTTTTTAAAATATCAAAATCTTATTTGTTCACTGACCTATATAATGTAATGTTCGCAGGACTGCTTCTTTGTTTCAGTTGTCGTCAAGGACCATCCAGAATTACGAGACAAACCTGTTGCTGTTTGCCATTCCGATAGTTCCCGTGGTACTGCTGAAATCTCATCAGCCAATTACACCGCTCGAGGACATGGTTGGGTTATCTTCTGTACTTATACTTTTTTACATTCTTACCCAATTGTGCTGTAGTTAATATGCGTATGCTTGCAGGAGTGAAGGCAGGCATGTTCGTCAAAGAAGCAAAGACCCGATGCCCTGAGCTTGTAATTGTTCCGTACAATTTTGGAGCTTATGAGATGGTAATGATTCAGTTTAGGCCAATTTAACGATATTGATGGTTTATGCGTCTGTATCTCTCTCTTCATGTCGCATTATATGTATAATGTATGTGGGTCTCGATTTAATATGTTTTCTCCTTTTGCAGGTGGCAGATCAGTTTTATGATATTCTGCACAAACATTGCAACAAAGTCCAGGTCTGGCCTTTGAAAATGCGGTTAAAAAACTATATTTGTTGGCCTTGTTGTTTTTGAAAAATTATTTTCATTGGCAGGCTGTTAGTTGTGATGAAGCATTTTTAGATGTCTCTGAATCTGAAGTGGCGGATCCTCGGCTTTTAGCCTCAATTATCAGAAAGGAGATTTCAGATACAACAGGATGCACTGCTAGTGCAGGAATTGCAGGAAATATGCTTATGGCACGCCTTGCTACAAAAACTGCAAAGCCAGATGGCCAGTGCTACATTCCTCCTGAAAAGGTTCAATTGTTATGTTTTATTATTTCAAAATATGCTACATTGAAATGCTTTGCTCAAACTGGTTCTGGGTATCGTAATTTGTATATGGAACTTCCAGGATTTGTAATGTTTGATCCCTAATCTCTTTGATATTCAGGTGGAAAATTACTTATGCAGGCTTCCAGTTAAGGCACTTCCCGGTATTGGACATGTTTTGGAAGGAAAGTTGAAGAAAAAGCAAATTGAAACTTGTGGAGAATTGCGTTTAATCACCAAAGTAACATTTTTTTCTGAACTTTGGACAAAATTATTTGTAAATTTCTTTCATATGCATCTTCTCTCAGAACCCTAAGCAATCTTCAAAATTCTCATACCTATGTGTTCTTTGATGTACTGTAATTTGCCTCAGCTATATCTAGATATCTTTGTGGGCTCAATTTTAAAAAAAAGCTTCTACTTTAGATTAAGGGTTACAGTATCCTTTTGGAAATTAATAGTTAACTGGGAACTGCTTGTTCTATAGAAAAAGGAAATGCTATTTTTCACAAGTTCTCCTAATCCTCTTTAGAAAACAGAAAACCTAGAATAACCTACTAAGTAATTTACGATATACTACTAAAAACTTAGAATGTTAGACTAATACATTCTTCATGAAAATGTAACACACCATATTATTAATGAATTGTTATTGACTGTTTATTTTGATCCTACTTATTACTCTGAAGGAAAAGCACCATTACTGCCTTTTGTTGTTAGGAATCAATGTAATACTTTTTGGTTGTCATTTATCATTTTTATTAACAGTACTTCATTGCTACACATTATGTGTATTGGGTCCTAGAAATAGCAAAAAAATTCATAGTTGTAATTTAATTGTATGCTTTATATGATATATGGTGAAGAAAAGAATTATTACGAAAATTTTCAGTACCTTTTATTTGCCAATTTTGTTGACATTTCAGGAGTCCCTTCAGAAGGATTTTGGAGGGAAAACTGGAGAAATGTTGTGGAACTATAGTAGAGGAATAGACAACCGACTTGTCGGAGTGATACAGGTGTGTATGAGAGATTACTTCACTTTAACCTTTCCTCAGTTTGCAAATACAAGCTTCATATTCTTATGAAGTAGCGTAGCGTTAAGCTCCCTTGTATTATTATGATCTATGGTTTTCACTAGCTTTCATGTTCTTTCTACTCTATATCATGTTGTATGCATGTTGGAGTTGGTTACAGTTTTTGCAGGTGGCCATGGGTACAACTTGTGGTGTTTATAGTCTGAATCTATCATTATACATGTTAAGCATGTTTATGTGTATTAGCACAATTTTATACAGAATGCATGCATAGCGAGAGAAGTTTTTTTTTTTTTTTGGAGACGGGACAAACATTGATTTTAATTGCCTTTATTTCATTAAAGGGATTGACAGAATTTGGTTTGTTGTTTTTCTGAAAAAATTTCCTTGTAACTGTAAGGTCCCTACGAATTTTTCTGAAAATATTTCCTTGTAACTGTAAGGTCCCTACGAATTGTACTGCTGCATTCACCTATTTCCTATAATTGGTGCCACTTTATATAGTTCTTATATGGTACTACTGGGGACAGCCTGTATGTAGATATGTTTGCAAGTGTTTCATCACTGGCAACTTTTGTGTTGAGCTCCTGCATCTTTTGTTTTCTGTATTTTGCAGGAAAGCAAGTCCATTGGGGCGGATGTGAACTGGGGTGTGAGGTTCAGCAACTCAAAAGATGTCAGTTATCCATCATATACATACTCATACTCCTTTTATATACAGAGTTTTGATTTGGTGACTGTTGTTTTCTTGTCTCAGGCTCAGCATTTTCTAGCAAATCTATGCAAGGAAGTTGCACTTCGATTGCAGGGATGTGGTGTGCAAGGGCGGTCTTTTACTCTCAAGGTGGGGATTGTTCCTTTAAGTGTTTTTTTTATGCACTGTTCAGCTTAGTGCTTCTACTCTTGCTCTAAACAAATGCTCAACCTTTATTGTAGGTAAAGAAGAAGAAAAGTGATGCCGTAGAGCCAGTAAAGTACATGGGCCACGGTGACTGCGAAAATATGAGCCATACAATAACGGTAACATATAGTTAACAATTTTCATCATATATTGTTCGTGGGAGCTCCCACTGGTTCTCATATATAAAAGGGCCCGCAATGCAGATCCCAATGGCCACAGATGATGTGGATGTGCTTCAGAGATTGGCCACTCAGCTCTTTGGACATTTTCAAATAGGTAGTTAATCATGCATCTTTAACTTGGTTTGAGGTGGAGGTGGATACTTTTCTAACCAACTCGATTCTTTTAAAGTAAATATAGCATTTTAATGTGTTCTTTGCCCCGAACAAATATGAAATATATTTGTGTCTGCACTTTTTTCATTCTCTGCTAATATAATTATAAATTTCAGTGCTTCTTTGGGTGTTGTAGCTGTTGGTGTTCTGTTCTTAATAGAATCTTCATAGTTGACTTGTTATCATCACCTGAACTTCATGTCTTGAAAATTCTTCTAGATTTCCTCTCTGTTCTCTCCAGAAATAAGGCCAGCTTAGATTGCTACAAAAGTAACTGTCAACACAGGAGAGGTTGAATTGTATGGGATAGCAAGACCATCATCTTCCTGATACATTTCGGATGAATCACTAAATTAATTCAGTTTAAGTTCACTTGTTCTTTTGGACACCCTTGGCACCTAGTATAATAAAGTGTGTATTTAGCTGTTTTAATTTCTTGTATGCTAATCTCCCACCACCCGGCACAACGTGCACGATGTCCCTTTGGAATGACATAACTATGTTGATGCAGATGTTAAAGATATTCGAGGTGTGGGATTACAGGTCTCGAAACTTGAAGGAGCTGATGATAGCAAATTAGGTATGTGAAGAAATCATTTGTCTGTTTATTGGTACACTAGATACCCAATTTTTTTATTTTTTTTGTTTCATTCAGTGATTAGTTTTCTTATATTGCCTTGAAGTTCACAAAACAAATTCCATCCTTCCCTGGCTAGTCTCTACGTCAGCAAATACCAGAGACCAAAAGCAAACAAGTGATCTTCACAAACGCATTGAGACAGGTTGAGGAAGCACACTTTTTTTAATATTGTCCCAAAGTTGAGCGTCATTCTACATTTTTTTTATCAGATTGGAGATTTGTTATTCCTTCGTTTGTTACTATTGATATGATATATTTCTAGAAAAATATATATTACAATATGTTTGTGATGAAATCAAGACATTTTAGTTGTCCCTTTATAGATTCTCGAAGAAAGAGTGTTGTTGAATCTGGTGTTCCCCGGAGTACATCCCTCCCTCCTCTTCAAGATCTAGATATGGTCGTTATAGAGTCTCTTCCTCCTGATGTGCTTTCAGAAATTAATGGCATGTATGGTGGAAAGTTATTGGGATTCATTTCGGAAAACAAAAGAACAAGTGTCAACACAAACACAAACAATGAAGGTTTGTTTGGAACTTGGCTTGTAATTTGGTTTTGCAAAGTGCTTATGGATGCACTATTTTATTAATTTCAGATTTAGGTGTAGCAGTCATGGATACAGAATCTCTTCCAGGAACCCATCTTGTTGAATCAAACATGATTACTGCCACCACTGAGGTACTGACTGTAGTTTTATTTCTTACAATCTGTAGGATAATGGTTGTTTTTCAGTGACTTTCTTGATTCTTCTGTACTCTTTTTATATATCTCAGTGTCTTTTTGCTTTAGGTGAAAATTCTTTATCCTGTGATATTTACTTAATTTTGCTTTAACTTGATAACCATTTCCCTTACAATCTTAGCTCATGTAGTATTATATATATATTGTTTTTAAGGCAATACGGTCTGGTGAGGAAGCACCTCCTATGCTTGCTGTTGCTGCTGATCCTTTTTCTGTGGAAAATATAATGCCCTCATCTCTAAGTCAAGTAGATTATTCAGTGTTGCAACAACTGCCTGATGAGTTGAGAAAAGACATAATTGGCCTTCTTCCCCATCACAGAGAACCAGAAGTTGTTAAACAAACTGAATTTGCATCTTCTGAATTAGATGACTTATGGGATGGGAATCCTCCAAAGTGGGTTGAGAAGTTCAAAACAATCAACTGTAGCCTTTTAAGTTATTTTGCGCAAGTGTATCAGTCTAGATCCGGTGGTTGTTTGTCTTCTATACTGCAGCGTATGATGTCTGGAAAGTTTCTACCTGTGGAGATGGGCAGTGAAGGAATTGATGCTGTTGGTTGGCTGTGTGAGCTTTTCAAGCAGTATATAGATTTAAATATCACTGCAGATATTGAGGAGATTTATGCCTGTATGTGCCTTTTGAGAAGGTAATCTTTTTTAGCTAAATTCTTAATAATAACAAGGCTGCAGGTTTGATGGTATCTTTATTTTTCGTGATTTATTTGTTGGTATATGCTGTAACTATTTGATTTGACGACTCATTTCTTCTCTTCCAGGTTGACAGGGAGGTCTGAATATTTCTCACAAGTCTACAACATCATACTTCCTCCCTTGCAGGTTTTGTTGGCTCCTTACCTTCCTCTCATTTTTCACTCCATCTCACTGTCAAAGAATGTGGAAAAAATTAATGCTGGCAGTTTTCTCTAGACAGAACTTCCATGTTTATTTTAGTGGGACTGGGTGTAAATGTTCCCTTTTCTGTTTTTGACAGATTTTGTTGTTCTTTTGACCTTATTTTCAGGCATTGATGGGTGATAAATATGGAGGGACTCTTAGCATGCCGTGTTTGTAGAATTTGTTTGTTCAGACTTTCAGTATCATGATCTCACTGTCATGGATAACGAGAGCTTTATTTGACCTTCTGGCACCCAGAAGCTATGAGGCCAAGTCACAGGTAAACCAGTATTTCATTATGTATTATGCCAAGTCTAGCCTTTGTTGTCTTTTAAGATTTTAGTTACACGTATATTTTACGTAATTTGAACTTTCCACTCGCCAGAATATCTTGGGAGAACTCTTTGCATCTTCACAATCTCACATAATGAATGAGATTTTGTGTGTTAATTATCCATTTTGTTTGATATTGCTTATATCATATCGAATAATGAATTTATCTAAAAATTTAAGCTTTAAAAACAAGGAAGAATTATTTTACTGACAATCCTTTAACATGTTATCTTACAAATAAATAAGTTAATTGGTTTTTTATAAATTACCAAAAAAATTCTACTACCTTTTTTTTCTCAGCTGGATTCATCTTACTAGAAGAAAATCCCAAGTTGATTTATCCTTTTTCTTCTTAAATACACATGGTTATTATGGAAATTGAGGAGGCACTGGCGTTAACACTTTATATAGTCACAGAAGACTGGTGTCCTGTTAGCCTTTTGTCCCATGTAACTAGGAGAGCAACCTTGAATTATTCTACTAAAAATATATATATTTAAAAACAACAGGTGCACCAACTGGGTGGTATTATTGAATTTCCGCCGTTGCATAGGAAAAATGTCAAAAGGAATGGACACTGCAGGTGGAGTCAATTTGTAAGGGAGATTGTAGTGCTATACGCCCTCCACCAGCTTCATCTGGAGAACTCCATAGCTGACGATGAAAGTGTCCAGAATGCGAGCTTATTTACCATATTCAGGCAGTGCAAGGTACGTTTGGTTGCATTTCATCATGCGGGTTTCCATGCTGGAAAATTTGAATGTGCTATTATTATAAGATTAGAAATGGAAACTCTTAGCTCAGTTTGTATGATTCACCTTGCTGATTAATGTTCCCAAAAGAGGAAGCAAAATATGGGTTGCTGAAATAGATATAGATATCAGTTGATTATCAATGCTTTGTTGAAATATTGTGAAATTATGTGTAAGGCTTTTTCTAAATCGGCTCCACCTTGGCGATAGTCCAGCCCCAATTTGTGTTGCCTACCTGGCAATTGATGCCTATTTGAAATTGGTCATTGGTAATCTCCATTTCGGTGCAGGTAGATATATTCAAGCAATGTGAAATGTATTCATCGAAGCACATATTTATAGCTCAACTTAGCAAGAAGATGAGAGAATTGTTAGGTATATCATTTTTTTCATTTATGTATCGCCTATCTGTTGTTGGATTAAGAGATTTGGATTTGTTTTCCTTTCGGTTCTTTTAACTTGTGTTTGGATTAAGATATTTGGAATTCACAGAAAATTTGGAATTGATTGATTTTTTTTTTTTTCATCAAAGTAAAAAGAAAGATGTTTCTTTGGAGGCTCCAAGATAAATATAATGTCCTTTATAGTTTATTCAGCTCATGATGCTGAAACAAGGCCAGTTTGACTGATTTCTCGTGCACAGATTGAATGCTGATAACCGACGGGGCTGGCCAGATTGCAGGGAGGTTCTACGTAGATTCCCGCCCAGATATACGAGTAAGGATAAGTTGTGCTCGAAAAATATAAGATTGAAAATTGGTAGAAAATGAATTTGCACCCGATGACTAAAAATGAAGTGAAAATGAAATAGCAGGATATTTATAGTTGGCTAGAGAAATTCTTGTGGAGATTATTCACTCCATGGATTTATTTATTTGTTATTATTATTATTATTATTTTGAATTTTTTGCAATAAATTTTACACTATTACTATTATTATTATGAGCGGTTGTTGTTCTTAGGCCATGTTTTGAAAAACCTATCAAACTTTTAATTGAATATAAAGTTCATTTTTTTATAATTCTAATTTCACTTAATAATTACAGTATATAATTATTTTATTCAAAAAAATTATTTATGATTTCATATTTGCGTACAATTAAACAAAATAAATGTGATATACGGAGTATAATATATTTAGCTAAATACTGAAGGCTACTTTTATTTCACTCTGAGAATTGGGAGTGTTTAGAAACCCATTACAGCAGAAACAAATTCTGGATACAATGCATTGAAAAAAATAAAACGGTTTGACTTATACTTTCTCGTTAACGCACATCCACGGGACGACGTTAAAAATTAGATTATTGTGTTTTCTCCGTATTTTCTAGATCGTGCATTACCAAATGAGACCCAAGATTTTTCTGCTGCTAGTCTAAGATTGAATCATATATTTCCCTAATTCACTATTAATGTTTCAATATGGAATAATAAATCACATGTAAAAACATGCATTTTAATTCTCAACGCGACCCCCATCATATGAAAAAATAATCAATAAGTTTTGCACAATATGGAAATAATCAACTCAAACTCCCTAGATATGGGAAAAAAGTATTTTTCTTAAAATTTCTCATTAATATTAATTGGAAACAAATATTTTGCACATATATACCTTACCTTAATTCAATCATCAATATAGTCAAACAATTATGATAATAAAGTTTGTGCATTTTTCTCATTTTGTACAAAATTTATCCTTCTCATTTTTTGCACATATATACCTTACCTTAATTCTCATTTTTTTACACATTTACTCTTCATTAATTTTCCCATTTTTCTTCTCTTTATCCTTTTTTTTTTCGTCTTTCTTTTGCATCATTTCTTTGACCTTTAAAAAAAAAAGGTCATTAATATATTTCTTAAAAAATTAGAGGTAATTTAATGAGATTATTAGTTAAATTAGAAAAAACTGCAAAAAATTTTAAACAAATTTTAAGACCAAATTTATGAAGCAGAGGGAGTAAATTTTGCACAATATGGAAATAATCAACTCAAATCCCCCTAGATATGGAAAAAAAGTACTCCTATATTTCTTAAAATTTCTCCATTTAATTGAATTGCACTTATATACTTACCTTAATTCAACCATCAAATATAGTCAAACAATAATGATAATAAAGATTATACATTTACTTCAAAAGCCATATGTTGTAATCATCAAAATTATGCAACATTTTGCCTATATATAATCAAGAAATTATAACAAAAATACAACAACCATGGCTAAAAGCCTCTATATTTTCCTCCTAGTATCAATAATCTTGGTACAACAAATTCATGCAACTAAATTCATAGTAACAAACAATGTCCCCAACACCCCTGGGGGCAAGCTATTCGACACCCTAATCGGGGTCGATTTCACCCTTCTAAGCATGGAAGTCATGAAAAAATTCATACAAAAAACCTTCGAACAACGCGTCCCTGGCGAAGCAAAAGACGTACCCGTCCTTAACCTATACATTTCCGATTTCCAAGGCTATGCGTATCGACGAGGAGACAACATTAACATAAGCGCTCCAGCCTTGAACCAATTCTATTATCCACGTAACAAGTCGAGATTCTATTTCACTGCAGTAATGTACCATGAGATGACTCATGTTTACCAATGGAATGCCAACTATGCAGCCCCCGCAGGGCTAATCGAGGGGATTGCCGACTATATGATGGTGAAATCGAATATCTACGAAAAGGAAAAGTATACGAAACCAGGTGCAGGAAAGAAGTGGAATGAAGGGTATGGTGTTACAGAGAGGTTTTTAGAGTATTGTGACAGTTTGAGACCCGGGTTTACAGTAGCTTTGAATAAGAAGTTGCGGTATGGTTATAGTGATAACTTTTTTGTGGAGTTGTTGGGAAAAAATTTGGATACACTTTGGAGAGATTACAAGGCTAAGTATGGAAACTTACCACAAGAAGTATCAGATACTAGTTTTCCAGCAGGTCTGATGTATTAATGTATGAAATTATAAGGTTTATGAAATAAAAATATTTCATTAAATTTAAATTTAACGATTTTATTTTATGTTTGGAAGGGAATTAATTTTGATTGTTCGGTGTTAAAATTCTTAACTTGACATTAGTTACTAGTATTAGATAAATATAAATGTAGAATGTACTTAAATTATACTCCCCCGTCTCGTGATATCTTGCTTGACTGACTCACTTTTTAAGAAAATGAATTTAGTGGGTACGAGGTAAAATATAGGTGGAATATTTTGAGTGATTTAGTGAGGGGTAAAATATAATTTAATGAGGTGTAGAGAAAAATGTGAGTAAAAAATGAGTATTAATTTTGAAAATAAAATAATACAGTGATCAGGGTATTAATTTTGTGAATTATTTATATATTATAAGAGTGTGCAAGTAATCTGATGAGAACCACGACCACAAAATACGATTCCGACGAATCCCCAACTATTGACGGTTTGCAAATTAATATTTGCACAAGATTTGTTATATTCAAGCTTTTCTCATTAGTTCTCACGGCAGTGCTTTCCCCTTTATATATGAATATACAACAACCTAATAGTGCCCTAAGTTCAGTGGCCAAGCAAAACAAAAAGGCCCAAACAAATAGCTAGTAAAGTACACAAGCCCGACTCTCGATGATACGTATTTTTGAGCCCACGATCCGTATTCACATCATAATCTTGAAACGCTTCAATAAAAAAAATACATAAATAATCACAAAAAAAAATAAAAAATAAAATATATATATATATATAAAAAGTGGGGGTCCACTGCCCCGTTGGACCCTTAGTAGGTCCGTCACTGCATATACATATCAGTGAACTCGGTCATTTCTTTATTTTATACATAAAAATGGAGTACATATTAAAACCCTACCCATTATTTCAATTTCTTAATATGTGTGTTCACTACAAAATAATTCTGAATTTATATTTGCATAATGTGTAAATGACGTAGAAAAAATTGTGTCCTAAATTATAATCATCAATATATTCAAACAATTATGATTATAAAGATTATACATTTATTTCAAAAATATATTTGTTATAAATGTATAATCATTAAAATTATGCAACGTATGCTTTAATCAAATATTTTTGGCCTGGCACAATAAATTCATGAAAGTTGGTAAATTAAGTTGCAGGGATGGTAATTTTGAAAAGAAAAAAAAAAGAAGGGTAAATACTAGATGATGTAAGTATTTAGTAGTAGAAGGGAAGAAAAGTGTGTAATTAGATCGCAAAATGACGAACAAAAAATAGGTGTCATTTTCTAATTGATTTTCTGTTATAAGGAAGTGCGAATCCACCTCATAATTATTAATTATAGAAAACTCCTTTTAAGTATTTTGCAACTTTTGGCCCATAATCCATTTTGGTTCAGCGACTTATTTATTAATTAAATATACATGTAAAAAAGTAAATTTGCCTTTTAATAAAATATCTCAAAATTGATACACTCCTCTAAATTTCCTCCTAATTCCTGCAACTTTTACATAATAAATATAGAAAAAAAAAAAAAAAATTACTCCCTCCATTCCATAATAATTTTTACAGTTTCCTTCTCGAGACGTACACAATAACTTTCACACTATTAAAATGAAAACCCTTTATAAACTACACCTTCACAACATTCTCAATTTTACACAAATGTCAATACGTTTTTTTCACACGTACACAAAAATCAACTCATTTCTTTACTTTATATATAAATGTTTACAAAATTATCTCTCAAAACTCCACTCATTATTACACTTTCTTAATATATGTGTCCATCTACCTATGCAAATAAATTACTATGGGAAAAAGGGAATGGTCGACACTGATTTGTCGACCATAGAGTATATCGTCGGTGAAAAACATGCTTCTCGACAACATTTTATTGAAATAATTTTTTTTAAAAAAATCAAAATTTTCGATAAGAAATTATGCATTTTAATTCTCAACGCGACACCCATCATATGGAAAAATAATCAATAAGTTTAGCACAAAATGGAAATAATCAACTCAAATTCCATAGATATGGGAAAAAGTATTTTTCTTAAAAAATTTCATCAATATTAATTGGAACAATTATTTGGACTTATATACCTTACCTTAATTCAATCATCATCAATACATTCAAACAATCATGATAATAAAGATTATACATTTACTTCAAAAATATCAATACTCCCTCCCTTCGTTTTATAAAGTTTGTCGCATTTTTCTTCTCTTTTTCCTTTAATTTTTTCCACATTCCTTTTCTATCATTCCTTTAATCTTTATAAAAAAAGATCATTAATATATTCCCTAAAAAAATAGAGGCAATTTAGGGAGATTATTGATAAAATTAGGAAAAACGACAAAATTTAAGACCAAATTTATAAAATGGAGGGAGTAAATTTTGCACACTATGGAAATAATCAACTCAAATCCCCCTAGATATGGGGAAAAAGTACTATATTTCTTAAAATTTCTCCATTTAATTGAAAAAGGAAATATTTTGCACTTATATTCATATACTTACCTTAATTCATTTATCAATATAGTCAAAGTATATTCAAACAATTATGATAATCTAATAAAGATTATACATTTACTTCAAAAGCATATTTGTTGTAACGTCAAAATTATGCAACATTTTAGCCCTATATATAATCAAGAAATTATAACAAAAATGGAAATGTCCCCAACCATGGTTAAAAAAAGCCTCTATATTTTCCTCCTAGTATCAATAATCTTGGTACAACAAATTCACGCAACTAAATTCACAGTGACAAACAATGTCCCCAACACCCCTGGGGGCAAGCTATTCGACACCCTAATCGGGGTCGATTTCGCCTTACGAAACATGGAAGTTGTCAAAAATTCCATACAAAAAATCTTCGAACAACGTGTCCCTAGCGAAACAAAAGATGTACCCGTCCTAAACGTATACATTTCCAATTTCAAAGGCTATGCGTATCGATTTGGTGACAACATTAACATAAGCGGTCCGGCCTTGGACGAGTTCTATTATCCTCGTAGCAAGTCGAGATTTTTTTTCACTTCTGTATTGTTCCATGAGATGACTCATATTTATCAATGGGACAATGAAGCCCCCTTAGGGTTAATCGAGGGGATTGCGGAATATGTGGTGTTGAAATCGAATTTCTACGAAAAGGAAAAGTATACGAAACCGGGTGTAGGAAAAAAGTGGGATGAAGGGTATGGTATTACAGCGAGGTTTTTAGAGTATTGTGACAGTTTGAGACCAGGGTTTACAGCTTCTTTGAATAAGAAGTTGCGGTATAAATATAGTGATAACTATTTTGTGGAGTTGTTGGGAAAAAATGTGGATAAACTTTGGAGAGATTATAAGGCTAAGTATGGAAACTTACCACAAGAAGTATCAGATAGTACTAGTTTTCCAACAGGTCTCATGTATTAATGTATGAAATATATATAAGATTTATTAAATAAAAGTATTTTTTAACATTAAAATTCTTGTACAGAGAAATTTAAACTTGGTCATTTTTTTTTTTTTTATACATAAAAATAGAGTACCTATCAGAAGTCCGTACTTGTTTATAGGGGTGGGCAAAAAACCGAAAAATCGAAGCGAACTGATGATTTTCGGTTTATTTGGTTCGATTTATTCGGTTGTGCGATTCGGTTTGATTGAATTTTTTTAAAATTTCGGTTTTTTCGGTTCAGTTTATATTTTCTAAAAACCGAATAAACTAAACCAACCGAATTATAAATAAAAATAAATATAATTAATAAATATATATATATATATAAAGAAAACCCTAGATCTAATCTAATAGTAAACAATTAAACATTCATATAAATTTGAATTTATGTGGGATTTGTATTATGTGTGTGATTTGAATTTATTACGTAGAATTCTTAGATTCTGTGGCTGAACTTCTGTTATGTAGAATTGAATTTCTTAAAATGTTTATTTGTTTAAATAATTTTTTTAAATTTTAGGCGGGAAAAATTTGGTTCGAACCGAATGGACCGAATTGTAATTCGGTTCGATACATTTTTTAAAAACTTGGTTATTTCGGTTCGATTGAAAAAATGTCAGAACCGAACCAACCAAATGTCCACCTTAATTGTTTGAATATATTGATGATTATATTTGCGGATTTATATTTGCATAATGTGGAAGTGACGCAGAAAGAATTGTGTCCTGAATTATAATCATCAATATATTCAAACAATTATGATTATGAAGATTATACATTTATTTCAAAAATATATTTGTTATAAATTTAATAATCGTTTGCTTTAACCAAATATTGTGCCTATATATTATCAACCATGGCACAATAAATTCATGAAAGATTGGTAAAAAAAAAAAAAAGTTAGTAGTGGTAGGGATGGTAATTTTGAAAAGAAAAAAAAAAGGGTAAATACTAGATGATGTAAGTAGTTAGTAGTAGAAGGGACTTATGAGTATGCTCTCTCTAGGTCTCAGGTTCGGACCCTCTAAGGTGCTAACAATTTCTATGGGACCATGTCCACACAGATCGCAAAATTCTGGCTTTAAATGGGACCTCCGCAAGTGGACGGTGGGATTAGTCGGTCCAAGACCGGATACTTGAGACTTCAAAAAAAAGTTAGTAGTAGAAGGGAAGAAAAGTGTGTAATTTTAAGTATTTTGCAACTTTTGGCCCATAATCTATTTTGGTTTGGTTGTCATCAAAAGAGAAAGGTGAAAGAAGTGTGTTCAGTAAGGGAGTGCATCTAGTATGATGCATTTTAATTAATGCTGGGTATTTTTAAATTTTTACATAACTTTTTTACCATTAATATATATACAAGTAAAATTTATTTTAAAAAAATATATTTTATAATTAATTAAAAAAATTATATAGATAATTGAGCCTATGGAACTCATTATGTATTATGCGAATTTTGAAAATATGTTTAGGCCAATTTAACGATATTTGATGGGTAATAAATATGGAGGGACTCATTATGTATTATGCCAAGTCTAGTGTCTTTTAAGATTTTAGTTACACATATATTTTACCTAATTTGAACTTTTCCAATTATACTATTTTAATTTTAATTATAATAATTTACATATATATTATGGATTAAAGATTTTTTTAGTCCAATAATTTGAATTGATTTTAAATTTGATTCAAACGGATTACATATTTTGATTTCGATTTAAAAAATATGCTCCAATTTTAAAAATTGTCATTTAAATTGTAATAACAGGTCACCCACCAAACATGTCAATACACATGCAATTTTAATTTTCTTTTTTGTAATATATGACTTTTTTTTGTATATTTTTTATATTAATTAAAGATTCATTTATATTTATTAATTCAGAAAAATTATGATATTTCTAATATATTGGAGAAATGTTTTTTTATAGTATATAAAAAATGATGATATTTCGTGTAAATAAAAGATATTTGAAAGACTTTTAAAGGATTAATGAATAAAGAAAATGTTCAATTAAAAATGCGAGAGAACTACCTGTGCGTTACCTTGTATGTCGGGTTGGAACATGTGCAGGTCGCTATGTTTACTAGCCACTTCAACACTTGATGTTCTGAGACAGATTACAGCCAAGATAATTAGAGCAAAATACGAAAAACCTAAATTAATAGAAAATTCAAATCAGTGACCATTTTGAAATACTAAATGCATTTCTTCTCAGAATGATTCTACGAAGATCAGTTTACATGTTAATTGAATATGAATATTTGCAAACTCAATTGAAACAGGAGCAACTATTCAGAAAGGGGCAATATGAACCTTAAAATCAACATTTGCATATAATGGACACTGAATCGTAAAACCGACATTCGCATAGGATGCACACTGAACCGTAAAACCAACAATCACATAGAATGCACACTGAATCGTAAATCCGACATTGTCAGAAAAATGAGAATTGAACTGTAAAACTGACATTCTGACAAAAGGGGCAGTGATCCGTGAAACCAACATTTGCATAAAAGAAGCAGTGGACTGTAAGTATTTTCAAATAAGGGGCAGTGATCCGTGAAACCAACATTTGCATAAAAGAAGCAGTGGACGGTAAATATTTTCAGATAAGGGGCAGTGATCCGTGAAACCGACATTCTTATAAAAGGGGCAGTGATCCGTGAAACCGACATTCTCATAAAAGGGGCAGTCAATCGTAAAACCAACATTCTCAAAAAATAGTCATTGAACCGTAAAATCAACATTCTCATAATATGGGAATTGAACCGTAGAGAATTGATATTCTCATAAACGGGGCATTAGTAAACCGACATTCTCGAAGAAAGGGGTATTTAACCTCTTATAACCGACATTGAACCGTAAAATCAACATTCTCATAATAGGGGCATCGAACCGTATGGAATTGATATTCTCATAAAAGGGACATTAGTAAACTGACATTCTCGAAGAAGGGGGCATTGAACCTTATAACCGACATTGAACCGTAAAATCAACATTCTCATAAAGGGACAATAATCCGTGAAACCGACATTCTCAAATAAGGGACAATGATCCGTGAAACCGACATTCTCAAAAAATGGGTAATGACAATGATCCGTAAAATCGACATTCTCATAATAGGGACAATGATCTGTGAAACCGACATTTCAAAAACGGGACAATGATCCGTGAAACCGACATTTCAAAAACGGGACAATGATCCGTGAAAGCGACATTATCAAATAAGGGACAATGATCCGTAAAATCGACATTCTCATAATAGGGACAATGATCCGTGAAATCGACATTCTCATAATAGGGACAATGATCCGTGAAACCCAATGATTCGTAAAACCGACATTTTAAAAAACGGGACAATAATCCGTGAAACCGACTTTTTCAAATAAGGGACAATGATTCGTAAAACCGACATTCTAAAATATGGGACAATGATCCGTGAAACCGACATTCTCAAAAAAAGGGACAATGATCCGTAAAATCGACATTCTCAAAAAATGGACAATGATCCGTAAAATCGACATTCTCAAAAAATGGACAATGATCCGTAAAATCGACATTCTCAAAAAATGGACAATTATTCGTGAAACCGACATTCTAAAAAAATGGGACAATAATCCGTGAAACCGACATTTTCAAAAAAGGGACAATGATCCGTGAAACGGACATTCTCAAATAAGGGACAATGATCCGTGTAACCGACATTCTCAAAAAATGGGCAATGACAATAATCCGTAAAATCAACATTTTCATAATAGGGGACAATGATCCGTGAAACCGACATTCTAAAAAATTGGACAATGATCCGTGAAACCGACATTCTAAAAAATTGGACAATGATCCGTGAAACCGACATTCTCAAAAAAGGACAATGATCCGTAAAACCGACATTCTAAAAAACGGGACAATGATCCGTGAAATCGACAATAAAATGTACAATGATCCGTAAAACGGATATTCTAAAAAAAGGGACAATGATCCGTAAAATCGACATTCTCAAAAAATGGACAATTATCCGTGAAACCGACATTCTCAAAAAAAGGGACAATAATCCGTGAAACCGACATTCTCAAATAAGGGCAATGATCCGTGAAACCGACATTTTAAAAAAATGGGTAATGACAATGATCCGTAAAATCGACATTCTCATAATAGGGACAATAATCAGTGAAACCGACATTTCAAAAACGGGACAATGATCCGTGAAACCGACATTCTCAAATAAGGGACAATGATCCGTGAAACCGACATTCTCATAATGGGGACAATGATCCGTGAAACCGACATTCTAAAAAACGGGACAATGATCCGTGAAACCGACATTCTAAAAAACGGGACAATGATCCGTGAAACCGACATTTTCAAATAAGGGACAATGATTCGTAAAACCGACATTTTAAAAAACGGGACAATGATCCGTGAAACCGACATTCTCAAAAAAAGGGACAATGATCAGTAAAACCGACATTCTCAAAAAATGGACAATGATCCGTAAAACCGACATTCTAAAAAAATGGACAATGATCCGTAAAACCGACATTTTCATAATAGGGACAATGATCCGTGAAACCGACATTCTCAAAAACGGGACAATAATCCTTGAAACCGACATTCTCAAATAAGGGACAGTGATCCGTGAAACCGACATTCTAAAAAATGGGCAGTGTGACAATGATCCGTAAAATCAACATTTTTCATAATAGGGACAATGATCCATGAAACCGACATTCTCATAATAGGAACAATGATCCGTGAAACCGACATTCTCATAATAGGGACAATGATCCGTGAAATCGACAATCTCAAAAAAATGTACAATGATCCGTAAAACCGACATTCTAAAAAAAGAGACAATGATCCGTAAACCGACATTCTCAAAAAATTGGCTATTATCCGTGAAACCGACATTTTCAAAAAAAAAAAGGGCAATAATCCGTGAAACCGACATTCTCAAATAAGGGACAATGATCCGTGAAACCGACATTCTCAAAAAATGGGTAATGACAATGATCCGTAAAATCGACATTCTCATAATAGGGACAATGATCCGTGAAACCCACATTTCAAAAATGGGACAATGATCCGTGAAACCGACATTCTCAAATAAGGGACAATGATCCGTGAAACCGACATTCTCAAATAAGGGACAATGATCCGTGAAACCGACATTCTCAAATAAGGGACAATGATCCGTGAAACCGACATTCTCATAATATGGAAAATGATCCGTGAAACCGACATTCTAAAAAACGGGACAATGATCCGTGAAACCGACATTCTAAAAAACGGGACAATGATCCGTGAAATCGACATTTTCAAATAAGGGACAATGATTCGTAAAACCGACATTCTAAAAAACGGGACAATGATCCGTGAAACCGACATTCTAAAAAAAAGGGACAATGATCCGTAAAACCGACATTCTCAAAAAATGGACAATAATCCGTAAATCCGACATTCTCAAAAAAGGGACAATGATCCGTAAAATCGACATTCTCAAAAAAGGGACAATGATCCGTAAAATCAACATTCTCAAAAAAGGGACAATGATCCGTGAAACGGACATTCTCAAATAAGGGACAATGATCCGTGAAACCGACATTCTCAAAAAATGGGCAATGACAATAATCCGTAAAATCAACATTTTCATAATAGGGACAATGATCCGTGAAACCGACATTCTAAAAACTGGGACAATGATCCGTAAAATTGACATTCTCATAATAGGGACAATGATCCGTGAAACCGACATTTCAAAAACGGGACAATGATCCGTGAAACCGACATTTCAAAAACGGGACAATGATCCGTGAAACCGACATTCTCAAATAAGGGACAATGATCCGTGAAACCGACATTCTCATAATAGGGACAATGATCCGTGAAACCGACATTCTCATAATAGGGACAATGATCCGTGAAACCGACATTCTAAAAAACGAGACAATGATCCGTGAAACCGACATTCTAAAAAACGAGACAATGATCCGTGAAACCGACATTCTCAAAAACGAGACAATGATCCGTGAAACCGACATTCTCAAAAACGGGACAATGATCCGTGAAATCGACATTCTAAAAAACGGGACAATGATCCGTGAAACTGACATTCTCAAAAAAAGGGACAATGATCCGTAAAACGACATTCTCAAAAAATGGACAATGATCCGTGAAACCGACATTCTCAAAAAAGGGACAATGATCCGTGAAACCGACATTCTCAATAAAAGGGACAATGATCCGTGAAACTGACATTCTCAAAAAAAGGACAATGATCCGTGGAACCGACATTCTCAAATAAGGGACAGTGATACGTGAAACCGACATTCTAAAAAATGGGCAATGACAATGATTCGTAAAATCAACATTTTCATAATAGAGACAATGATCCGTAAAATCAACATTTTCATAATAGAGACAATGATCTGCGAAACCTACATTTTCAAAAACGGGACAATGATCCGTGAAACCGACATTCTCAAAAAAATGGGTAATGACAATGATCCGTAAAATCGACATTCTCATAATAGGGACAATGATCCGTGAAACCGACATTCTCATAATAGGGACAATGATCCGTGAAACCGACATTCTCAAAAAACGGGACAATGATTCGTGAAACCGACATTCTCAAATAAGGGACAATGATCCGTGAAACCGACATTCTCATAATAGGGACATTGATCCGTGAAACCGACATTCTAAAAAACGGGACAATGATTCGTGAAACCGAGATTCTCAAATAAGGGACAATGATCCGTGAAATCGACATTCTCATAATAGGGACAATGATTCGTGAAACCAACATTCTCATAATAGGGACAATGATCCGTGAAAACGACATTCTAAAAAACGGGACAATGATCCGTGAAACCGACATTTTCAAATAAATGACAATAATCCGTAAAACCGACATTCTCAAAAAAAAGGGACAATGATCCGTGAGAGCGACATTTTCAAATAAATGACAATGATCCGTAAAACCGACATTCTAAAAAAAATGGGCAATGATTCGTGAAACCGACATTCTAAAAAAAGGGACAATGGTCCGTGAAACGGACATTCTCAAATAAGGGACAATGATCCGTGAAACCGACATTCTCAAAAAATGGGCAATGACAATGATCCGTAAAATTAACATTCTCATAATTGGGGCATTGAACCGTAAGGAACATAGAATGGATACTGAACATGCTCATATGGACAAAGGACAAAGGGATATATATATAACAGAACCATCAAAACCATCACAGAGCACCATAAGAACCCAAAACCATCATCATATAACCATCAAAATCATCAGAACCCAAAACAATCAACATCATCCTCACAAAACCATCATAAGAACTCAAAACCATCAAAATCATAATCACAGAACCATCATAACATGAGCACATAATTCATGGACATAGGGATATCACACAAATCTCAATATTAAACCAAAACACAAACTGCTATGAAAAAGAAAATACGTTCGATTCGAGATTCGAAAATCGAAAGTACCTTTCTTGACCTGCGGTGTCCCAAATCTGAGCCTTAACAGTTTTTTGATCAATTAGAAGTGTCTTTGTTTGGAATTCAACACCAATTTTGCCCTTTGATTCCAAGCTGAATTCATTCCTTGCAAACCTAGAAACCAATTGGGATTTCCCAACCGCAGAATCTCCAATCAACACAACCTTAAACACATAATCAATCTTCTGATTAAAATCCCCTCCATATAAATTTGACATTATCACAACAAACAAACACTCTGAGCCCCCTCCCCCTATCCGATGATCACAATTTCCGGCATAAAATCATGGAAATTAGACAATATTGTTTTCGGCTGGAATCCAGGATTTACTACAATTTCCTCATCATTTAAGTGATTTTCCTACTTTGACTGAAACTTATACCCCAATTTCTTTCATCCCTGTGTTCAGACTCATCAACAATATCTTGAGGTATAAAACATAGAACAGAATTTAATTCTCTTATCAATAAATCAGTTTTCTGCTAAAAACGTAATGATTCTATTAATTATAACCCATAGATCAGAAGATCTCAAATATCTCTTGGCGCATACAACAAAATAAGATCATGCATATAGAAGAAATATGCAGTGCAAAAAAACGTTATTACGGTGCAATCCACCTGTGTGTTGATGAAAATCCGACGCCGTCGTAGATCACACCGTTGCGCCGTCTGTATCGAGAGAATACAACAGAAGACGACAACGTCGCCGTGGATCGGACCGTTGCGCCGTTTGTATCGAGAGAATGCAATAGAAGACGACAACGTCGCCGTGGATCGGACCGTTGCGCCGTTTGTATCGAGAGAATGCAATAGAAGACGACAACGTCGCCGTGGATCGGACCGTTGCGCCGTTTGTATCGAGAGAATACAATAGAAGACGGCAACGTCGCCGTGGATCGGACCGTTGCGCCGTCTGTATCAAGAGAAGAAACTAGGAAGCGAAAAGTGGCTGAATGATTTCTGAAGGGTTTGCACTTTATATACTCAAGGGGCAAAAGGGTAAAATCACAATTCAGTTGGGCGCAATGTGTGTCATAGGGTTTTTTCAAAATTAAGTCCACCGAAGGCCAAACGAGTGGTCGGCGGGTGGATAAATTTCAAATTTTATAATTTTCATTTTCGTTTTCACTATGTTTAATTTTATAATTCTCATTTTTTAAAAAGTAAATTTTTCATTATTTTATTTTTATTTTATCTTCACCCATCACATTGTTACTTTTTATTTAAATAATTATTTTTTCTTAAATTTCGTATCCAACTCAAATGAGAATTATAAAATTAAACATAAGAAGTATAAGAATAGAATTCGTGAACGGAGCTAGAAATAGAATTCAAGAATTAAAGATAGTTATTGTGATGTACATATTTATTAAATTTTGAAGTGAAAATGAAACATTTAAATCGTGTAAACAGAAGCTTAAAGACATCTTTAGTTATTGGGTCAATGAAAAATGCGTATTTTAGCGGTGTTAGAAATTTCAGGGAAAAAAAATCGAAAAACCATGGTTGACCACATACATATTGTCGACAATAGTGAATATGGTCAATCCTGGTTTGTCAGTTTTTTTTAAATTTCTAACACTGTTTTGTTGGCGGTGACGGCGATCGAAAGTGGTGGTGGTGGCGGAGGCTGCAATTAGGGTTAGGATTTAAATGTTGAGGGAGTAAAGTAGTTAGTAGTAGATGTGCATTTAGGAGTACTATTTTACTTAAAAGTGTATTTTAGGTTTTTTATATTATTAAACGTACGTGGTCCATCTACTGACTTCTCCTAACCCGAACGTCCCATGGCGTTTAAAGGCGCTATGGCAGCAAGTACAGCAAATACGCCACAGAATACGCCTAACAATCACACACATTTTTAGGGAAGGGAACGCGACGGCTGACAAACTGGCGGCGTTGAGCTCGGAACGTTTCAGCTGGTACGATCATCCCCCGGAGGAGATTAAGACTTTTTTACTTAAAGATGTAAATTCAGAATTCTATAGATTCAACCACTAGAGGAGTCTACCTTTTTCCCTTGATTAAGGTTTATCCCTAAGGAGGGTTTACTTAGCAAGGTTTTTAACGGGGCTCCGGTCAATTGAACGACTTGTGTTCTTTGATTCTAGGATTTTCAAGCAATAAGATCTGAATTTATATATATATATATTATTATTATATTAATAAAGTTGAAGGGGTGTGTCCTTAACAATGTTGGAGGTGCAAATAGCCTGAGTGACTTATGGCCCATATTTAAAACTACTCCTTAATTTACTACTAGTATTTTATGGCTATGTTTATAACAAATTCATGAATTTACTATTGGAGTGAGATCATATTCGTTCAAATTAATACTGTTTAAGAATACATTCTCGATGATTGAATCTATTTTTTAATTATGCAGAGCAATCCATTGTGGTTATTAGTTAAATTCCAGCCATGGTGGAGGGATTTTCGAAGTATGACCGTAGGGGTTGAGGGTGAGCTATTTTATAAAAATGTGATATTTAAATTGGACAAGGGTTCATTAGTGAGATTAGTAGAAATTGAGGGTGAGCTATTTTATAAAAATGTGATATTTAAATTGGATAAGGGTTCTGATGCAGCGTGCGTGATCAAAAGAACAAATAACAAGAATCGTTGATTCCCAAAATACCCGAATCTTGATAAAACGAAGAATAATTCTTCAATAATATTTCAATCTTCAAAAACTACTCAACAATGTCTGGAAAACGAGAATAAAAATCAAACCCTAGGGTACGAAGTTCGAAAATTACAGAAAAACCCCAAAACAATTAAAAATTGCAAAAATAACACCCGAAAAACAGTAAAACGCATTTTTGACCCCTCAAACGATGGAATTTGGCCAAAAAGCGTCACACGTCACGACAAAGCGGTGAGTTTGACTCGTAGCATCGATTCCACCCGAAAAAGTGTGCTCACACGCCAAAATCGGGTTCCGGCTCTCAAAACTTCAAGAATTCAGAAATTCTTCGGATGCTCTCGTTTTTTCAGAAATTGCAACGCCACTCGTTCTACATCATTCCCACTCGGGTAGAGGAGATTCGCCCTCGAATCTGAATCGGCCTCATCACCAGACGACGAATCCTCAACAAAGGGAATCAAGTGCTTGACATTAAACAGATCAGAAGTACGGACATGACTTGGTAAATGCAGCCTATATGCATTCGGATTGATTTTCTCCACGATCTCAACAGGGCCAAACTTTTTAGCAGCCAACTTAGAATACTCTCGAGCAGGGAAACGGTCCTTTGTCAAAACAGCCCACACAAAATCACCCACTTCAAAATCAACCTGACGACGACGCAAGTCCGCATGAGCCTTATATTTAGATGTAGCCTCCACAATACGAGCATGAGTGTCACGATGAACCTGCTGAATCTGTGTCACCAAATCTGTTGCACTAGCATGGGAAGGGACCTTGCTAGGCAAAGGCAGCAAGTCAAGTGGACCACGGGGCACAATCCCATAAACAACCTGAAAAGGGCTAAAACCAGTAGTACGATTGACAACATGATTGTGAGCAAATTCAGCCTGACTAACCTTCGAATCCCAAGCTCTGGGACTGTCACCAACCAAGCTACGAAGTAAATTTCCCAAAGAACGATTAACCACCTCTGTTTGGCCATCAGTTTGGGGATGATAAGCGCTGCTGAAATTAAGGGACGTGTTCACCGAGCGCCACAAACTACACCAGAAGTGACTAACAAAACGAGTGTCTCGATCAGAGACAATGGATGAAGGGAGTCCATGGAGGCGGTACACCTCACGAAAGTATAACTGTGCCACATGAACATCATCAACCGTCTTCTTGCAAGGAATGAAGTGTGCCATCTTGGAAAATCGATCAACCACCACAAAGATCGAATCATTCCCCCGTTGCGTTCGTGGCAGGCCAAGGACAAAATCCATACTCACATCAACCCATGGCTGCGTCGGAATGGGAAGAGGCATATACAAACCCGCATTAGAAGTAACCCCTTTCGACACTTGGCAGGTACGACAACGAGTCACAAACCTGCCCACCTCTTTACGCATTGAAGGCCAAAAATAAGAAGCCGCTGCAAGCTGAAAAGTTCGGTCACGACCCACATGACCCTCGTTGTGCAATTCCTGGATGATTTTGGGACGAAGGCTGCAATCAGGAATACACAACTGGAGGCCCCGAAACAGAAATCCATCCTCCAAAAGGAAAGGAGAACCACCACCCTGCTGGATCTGAAGAAGAATATTGGAGAAGAAAGGATCCTCCACATACAAATCAATAAAAGACTCAAGCCCTGGAACTTGCACCCGAAAAGTCGAAAGCAGGTTATGGCGTCGACTCAAAGCATCTGCTACCCTGTTAGAGACACCTGCTTTGTGTTTAATCACGAATGTGAACTGCTGGAGGAAAGAAATCCAGGATGCATGACGATGAGATATCTTATCCTGACTCCCCAAATGTTTCAGGGCATCGTGATCAGTAAAGAGAACAAATTCCCGCTGGAAGAGATAGTGCCTCCAATGCCGAACAACCTGAACTATGGCATAAAACTCCACATCATATGTGCTAAAACGAAGTTTGGAACCCGCCAACTTCGCACTGAAAAAGGCCACAGGACGACCTGCTTGGCTCAAAACTGCCCCAATTCCTGCTTTCGAAGCATCACAATGCAACTCGAAAGGCTGAGAGAAATCAGGAAGAACAAGGATAGGTGTTGTCGTCAATCTATGCTTGATCTCAAGAAAGGCAGTTTCTGCATCCTCCGTCCACACAAACTTGGTCCCCTTCATGCAATCTGTTATGGGTGCCATGATACTGCTGAAATGGGGAATGAACCGGCGATAGAAGGAGGCCAGCCCATGAAAGCTCCTGACTGCCGTAATAGAGGTAGGAGCTGGCCAATGACGAATGGCCTCAACTTTACTCGGATCTGCTGAAAGGCCCTGATCAGAGACAATATATCCCAAAAACTGTACTGAGGTAGTTATAAAAGCACACTTCCCGGAGGCTGCATAAAACTGATCCCGACGCAATACCAATAAGACCTCCCGTAGATGTTGGAGGTGAGAGTCGGGGCTGTCACTGTAAATCAGAATGTCGTCGAAATAAACGACGACAAATTTACCAATGAAAGGACGTAGAGCCTGATTCATTACACGCATAAAGGTACTCGGGGCATTAGACAACCCAAATGGCATAACCAGCCACTCAAACAATCCTTCTCGTGTTTTAAATGTTGTTTTCCACTCATCCCCAACTCGAATACGAATCTGGTGATAGCCACTCTTCAAGTCCAGTTTACTAAAGACGGAGGCACGACCCAACTGGTCCAACAAATCATCCAAACGAGGAATAGGAAAACGATACCTCGCTGTGATCTTGTTAATGGCACGACTATCCACACACATGCGCCAAGTACCGTCCTTCTTAGGGGTCAATAGGGCAGGCACTGCACAAGGGCTGAGGCTCTCACGAATATGGCCCTTTGCAAGCAAATCTTCCACCTGACGACGGAGTTCCTCATGCTCCTTCGGACTCATACGATAATGTGGGCGATTAGGCAAGGCTGCCCCCGGCACAAGATCAATTTGATGCTGAATATCCCGAAGAGGAGGTAATGTGTTCGGAAGAGACTCCGGAAAAACATCAGCAAACTCAGACAATAAAGGTTGGACAGCAGGGGGGGTGTCCCAAACTGTGAACCCGTGGACTGAGCAATAAGGACAAAAACAATCAGATTTAGGAATGCCTCGAGGCTTGCTGGGTAATAGCACAATCTTACGACCCCTGAAAAGAAACGAATATGTATTCGCACGACCATCGTGCGTAACCTCACGATCGAATTGCCACGGACGGCCCAATAACAAATGACATGCATCCATAGGCACCACATCACAATAAATCTCATCACTATAAGTGGACCCAATAGAAACTGAAATCAAAACCCGACGAGAAACAGTAACATCCGTACCTTTACTAAGCCACGACAATTTATATGGCTTCGGGTGCGCTTCAGTATCAATACCCAACTTGGAAACTGCCACTTCCGATAACACATTCTCACAACTACCCGAGTCAATAATGAAAGAGCAGACCTTACCCCCAATCGTGCAAGTCGACTGAAAGATATTGGTACGCAACCAATTGTCATCGGTGGCACGTGGGCTAAAGAACGTGCGTCTGAGCATCAACAGAGGTCCCACATCACCCTCAACAAGTTCCTCCGCAACCACATCATCCACGTCCTCATCATAAACAGGGGGGTGTCATCAACAAGGTCATCATCGACAAAAAGACCACGCTTGTCAGCTCGAGGACGACGACAATCCGCTTGACGGTGACCAGGTTCACCACAATTAAAACACTTAACACCACTGGAAAGTGACAATCATGCATTCATCACTTGTCCCTGACCATTCAAGTTTTGTCTGAAATACACAATTGGGTGGAAAGGCCCATGACCTTTGCAAACTCAGTGGAAGAACATCTCGAGGAGTTCTGCAGCAATGGAGCTAGATAATTCCCTCGAAAAGAAAATATTAGAACTTATTTAACAATGCACTATTTGGAAATTTGAAGAGTTCGGAATGATATGATTTTTAATGAGAAATCGTGGTCAACCGAAAAGATCTCGGACAGTATTAAATTGAGAACGTGGAAGTGACTAAAGGCCCACAAACTATATGTATCTTCTTACCATGACTGGAAAATAGCCTCATGAATGTGTACTCCTGATAAAACATACTCCCTCCGTCCCGTAATTACTTTCACACTTTCCTTTTTAGGACGTCCCACAATTACTTTCACACCCTTAAAATGGAAAACCCTTTATATAGTCTACCCTCACAATATTCTCAAATTTACACAAATGCCATTACTTTTTCTCCACACATACCCAAAAGTCAACCCATTCATTTACTTTATACATAAAGATTTACAAAATTACCCCTTAAAATCCCCACTAAATTCACTTTTCTTATTCCGCGTGCCACTTCACATGTGAAGATAATCGCGGGACGGAGGGAGTAGTTGTATTATATTTAGGATATGATGTACTCCCTCCATCAACCAAATGTAGTCACATTGGGATGAGACACAAGTTTTAAGAAAATGGTAGATAAAGTAAATGTATTATAGGGTATTGCGGGGTCATTGTGAATAAATTAATTGTCTGTGAATAAAATTGATGATAAATTGAGTAATTAAGTGATGGTTGAAGTATGATAGTTTTCATAAAGTGTATATGAATACATTTGATGGATAAAGAATATAAGACAAATAATACTAAATTTCATAGACGGGGAAGTATAATGTAATGGAATTTAAATACCCTGTATTTCTCATATGTTAGAAATAAAGAATTACCATTATCTAAAAAAAAAAAAAGTTAAATTCCAGCTTTTGAAGTGGTACATCAATTTTTTGACCACGTGATATATTAAATTAAACTTAAGTCAAGAAAATTGAGAAATGAGATTAATAATTAATACAGCTTTCAATGATCGCTATTACAACTATACATTTTTTTTTTAACCAAACGTTTACTAATACAGCTGTTTTCAAGTTAATTTATAGCTGTCGTCAGCTGTGCGTGTTCAACAATCGCCTATAAAACGCGCTCTTTTTAACTTGCAAAGCAGAATTTCGAGGGAAGAATTTGGAGAACGGAAAGGAGACGCTTCTTCCTCCACAAGCTTCTGCGTCAATCTTACTTTCACATTGTGTAATCCTCCGAATTACTTCAGTAGTTTGATTTGATTTCCATTATTAATCTGTTGCGTAATCCTTCGATCTACTTCAGTAGTTTGATTTCCAGTATAAATCTGTAAATTAGTTTAATTCGGGCTCGAAATCGAAAAGGAAATTCAAATCGATATCCTCAAACAGTGATGGTATGAAATCCGCGATCCACGGCATGGATCCCGCAATTCACCCTTCCCCGAGTTTGGAAGGTTTGTTGCGAGCTTCCTCTTGAATATATTGAGTATGTAAATAGTTTAATCTGTAATTTCTGATAATATTATGATGGAATTTTGATGTATTTTGTTTATTTTCTTTTGACGCATTCGTATATTGGTAATTCTTAATGTGTTATTGAAACTACATTGTTGTTGGGTGCTTGTTTAGTTACATGGTTGTGAAGAATCAGAAACTACACCAACAGTATAATGATGGCTCCGATTCTGGGAATATATTTTCTGGTGTTTCGATTTTTGTTGATGGATATACTGTTCCACCCAGTCAGGTTTATTTTGAACTCTAAAGGCATTTGTTGTTCTATACGATGATGAATTCTGTTTACCCTAGCCTTTTGTACCTTCTGATTTGGTTAATGTATATATCTGAAACATCTTGAAAATTTTATTTTTCAGTATTTTCTCCTTCCGTAGTGTTTACTTTCTTCCTTTGTTTTGTTTTTTCCTGTGAAAAACATGATTCATCTTCTGCGGCATGGTGTATTCAAGTAGAATTATATTCAATCATTCTCCAGAATTTGAGGTTCAAATTTGTCATTTGAGTACATTTCAAAAATTTCTTATGAAAGATTTTTTGTCATCTGTATAGGGCATTCAGTGATGGGCTTCCTGTAGTTATGGGTGTTGGATTCCATAGCTGCTAATAAACTTCTTAGCTGTAAGTATTTCTTTTAAGAGATAAGTTGGTGGGTTTAGGGATGGACTTTGTCAAAAGGTTTTTTTACCCAATGCATTATTGAAAACAGTAACTGTCCATTGGATTGATCATGCTAAAAAAACTACACTACATTTGATTTTATCTTTTAAGTTTTTGTAAGTGATCACACATGATAAGAACAGTGCATGTTTAACAATTTCATAGGCCGGTTGCTGCAATTTTATTGCCCCTACTGTGGACTTTGATGCTTTATTTTTCAGGGATTCCTTATCAGCTTGATCAACTTGCAACTGAGAAGCATAACCAGCCAAAGTTATCCATTTTCATTACTTCAAAAAACATTGGAGCATGCGAGATTGAGTATCACCATGTTGACAATCACTGCAATCAACCATTAAATAGCTTATCTGAAGAATGTGCATCTTTATATCAAGCAGATGGGTGCAATGTAGAACAAGGTGGTCTTTTGCAACTTGATAGTAACATAGTGATCTCTGAAGAGCCATTTTTGTGTGTTGAAAGTTCCTGAAAGGTATTGAAATGACTGATTGCTCACCTTTGGATGTGCTTCAACCTCGAGAATCGGCGCCATTCAACACTCTCAGATCCCAATTTTGTAGAAGATTATTTTAAGGTAATTCTTTGTCATAATTTCTATGCTTACGAACTTCAAAACTTGATTATCTGTTGTGCAATCTTGCTACATTGAGAAGGTTGTGTATTTAATTTGACATGTGGAGGGAGTAATATTTTATTAGTTTCAAATTGTATTGTTTAATATAAAAAATAAATTACAGCGATTTTATATAAAAAACAATTGCAGCGATTTAATTACCGTTGATGAAATATGCATCGTGTTTATTAGTTAACTTACACCTATTTTTTTACAGCTGTTACAGCAACACATTTTTTTACAGCTGTTACAGTAATACATTTTTTTACAGAACGTGTTATATTAAATTAAACCCACATATATAATCAAGAAACCAAGAAATGACTTTAATAATTAATACACCTGTCAGCTGCGTGTTCAACAATCGCGTATAAAAAAGGCGGTTATTCAAACCCACTTTTTTATCTCAAAACATAATTTTGAGGGAAGAAATTGGAGAACGGAGAGGAGACGCCGATTAAATTTACATTCTTCCTCCACAAGTTTCTGCGCCAATCTTACTTTCATATTGTGTTCAGTATTTCTTTAGTTTGATTTCCATTATAAATCTGTTGTGTAATCCTCCGAATGACTTCAGTAGTTTGATTTCCATTATAAATCTGTAAATGAGTTCTAATTCGGGTTCGAAATCGAAAAGGAAATTCCAATCGATATCCTCAAACCCTTCTACTACTAATAACAGTGATGGTAAGAAATCCGCTATCCACGGCATGGCTTGGGGTGCAAATTCTCGTTCTTCCTCTCGCTCTGCCTCCCGCAATTCACCCTTCCCCGAGTTTGGCAGGTTTGTTGCTAACTTCCTCTTGACTATGTTGAGTATGTAAATAGTATAATCGGTAATTTCTGATAATATTATGATGGAATTTCGATGTATTTCGTTTATTTTCTTTTGACGCATTCATATATTGGTAATTCTCAAGGTGTTATTGAAACCTTTTTGTGCTTCTCTTTCTTGGTGGTTTTTGGGTGCCTGTTTAGTTACATGGTTGTGAAGAATCAGAAACTACACCAACAGTATAACGCTGCTGCCTCAAGCTCTTCCCGCAATGGGTCCGATTCTGGGAATATATTTTCTGGGGTTTCGATTTTTGTTGATGGATATACTGTTCCACCCAGTCAGGTTCTCCTTCCGTAGCGTTTTCTTTCTTTCTTCCTTTGTTTCGTTTTATTCTTTGTAATAATTTTTCCTGTGAAAAACACGATTCATCTTCTGCGGCATGGTGTATTCAAGTAAAATTATATCCAATCATTCCCCAGGAGCTTCGAGGATACATGTTGAAGCATGGAGGACGATTAGAAAACTATTTCTCAAAGCGTCTTGTCACACATATCATATGCAGTAATCTACCTGACAGTAAAATTAAGAATTTGAGGTTCAAAATTTGTCATTTGAGTTCATTTCAAATTCATTTGATTACATTTCAAAATTTTCTTATGAAAGATTTGTTGTCATCTGTATAGGGCATTCAGTGGTGGGCTTCCTGTAGTTAAACCTGCATGGGTGTTGGATTCCATAGCTGCTAATAAACTTCTTAGCTGTAAGTATTTCTTTTAAGAGATAAGTTAGCTGTAAGATCCAAAATTCTCAGAAAGTTCGTCTTCTTTATATATTAAGGTTTCATTTAGTTCACCTTTTCATAGGCCGATTGCTGCAATTATATTGCCCCTACTGTGGACTTTGATGCTTTATTTTTCAGGGATTCCTTATCAGCTTGATCAACTTGCAACTGAGAAGCATAACCAGCCAAAGTTATCTGCCTTCTTTACTTCAAAAAACATTGGCGCATGTGAGAATGAGAATCTCCATGTTGATAATCAGGGCAATCAACCATTAAATGGCTTATCTGAAGAATATGCATCTTTAGATCAAGAAGACGGGTGCAATGTAGAACAAGGTGACCTTTTGCAAGTTGATAGTAACATAGTGATCTCTGAAGAGCCATTTTGCTGTGTCGAAAGTTCCTCTGAAGTGAAAGGTGTTGAAATGACTGATTGCTCACCTTTGGATGTGAATAAAGATTTGGAGCATACTTCTAGTAAATGTCAGGCTTCTTTTTCGCTTTGCAGTAATAGCCTAGATAATCATAACTCCAATGAAGCTTCAACCTCGAGAATCGGCATGCCTCCCAATCAGTGCCATTCAACACTCTCAGATCCCAATTTTGTTGAAAATTATTTTAAGGTAATTCTTGGTTATAATTTCTATGCCTAAACATTAGTATTCTAATTTTCTTTTAACTATTTCAGAGTTCTAGGTTGCATTTTATTGGAACTTGGAGAAACCGATATCGTAAGCGGTTTCCCGGAGTGTCTAATAGGCTTAGGTGTGCAAGATCTAGTGTCAATACTGCTGCAGTAAACGAGAAGGTCGTGATACACATTGATATGGTAAGTCTATGCTCAGCAGCTAATGAAACTGACCTTGTTTTCTTGCCTTCTTTCCTGTTAATTTATCATTTATTTATGTCATGCTCCTCCACTGCCAAATTTATTCATCTTTGTTTTTTAAAAAATCAAAATCTTACTTGTTTACTGACCTATAAAATGTAATGTTCGCAGGACTGCTTCTTTGTTTCAGTTGTCGTCAAGGACCATCCAGAATTACGAGACAAACCTGTTGCTGTTTGCCATTCCGATAGTTCCCGTGGTACTGCTGAAATCTCATCAGCCAATTACACCGCTCGAGAACATGGTTGGGTTATCTTCTGTACTTATACTTTTTTACATTCTTTTCTATTTGTGCTGTAGTGAATATGGTGTATGCTTGCAGGAGTGAAGGCAGGCATGTTCGTCAAAGAAGCAAAGACACGATGCCCTGAGCTTGTAATTGTTCCATACAATTTTGGAGCTTATGAGATGGTAATGATTCAGTTTAGGCCAATTTAACGATATTGATGGTTTATGAGTCTGTATCTCTCTCTTCATGTCGCATGTCGCATTATATGTATAATGTATGTGGGTCTCGATATAATATGTTTCTCCTTTTGCAGGTGGCAGATCAGTTTTATGACATTCTGCACAAACATTGCAACAAAGTCCAGGTCTGGCCTTTGAATGCGGTTAAAAAACTATATTTGTAGGCCTTATTGTTTCTGAAAAATTATTTTCATTGCAGGCTGTTAGTTGTGATGAAGCATTTTTAGATGTCTCTGAATCTGAAGTGGTGGATCCTGAGCTTTTAGCCTCAATTATCAGAAAGGAGATTTCGGACAAAACAGGATGCACTGCTAGTGCAGGAATTGCAGGAAATATGCTTATGGCACGCCTTGCTACAAAAACTGCAAAGCCAGATGGCCAGTGCTACATTCCTCCTGAAAAGGTTCAACTGTCATGTTTTATTATTTCAAAATAATGCTACATTGAAATGCTTTGCTCAAACTGGTTCTGATCTTCGTAATTTGTATATGGAACTTCCAGGATTTGTAATTTTTTATACCTAATCTCTTTGATATTCAGGTGGAAAATTACTTATGCACGCTTCCAGTTAAGGAACTTCCCGGTATTGGACATGTTTTGGAAGGAAAGTTGAAGAAAAGGCAAATTGAAAGTTGTGGACAATTGCGTTTAATCACCAAAGTAACAGTTTTTTTTTTAAACTTTGGACAAAATTTATTTGTAAATTTCTTTCATATGCTGCATGCATCTTATGTCAGAACCCCAAGTAATCTTCAAAATTTTCATACCTATGTGTTCTTTGAAGTACTTTAGTTATTCTACGGCGTTGTTCTGAGTTGCAGCTAGGATATATTTTGCCTGAGCTATATCTAGATATCTTTGTGGGATCAATTAAAAAAATAAATAAAGTTCTACTTTAGATTAAGGGTTACCATATCCTTTTGGAAATTAATAGTAAACTGGGAACTGCTTGTTCTATAGAAAAAGGAAATGCTGCTTTCCACAAGTTCTCCTAATCCTCTTTAGAAAACAGAAAACCTAGAATAACCTACTAAGTAATTTACGATATACTACTAGACAACATAGAATATTAGACTAATACATCCTTCATGAGAATGTAACACACCATATTATTAATGAATTGTTATTGCCTGTTTATTTTGATCCTACTTAATACTCTGAAGGAAATGCACCTTTACTCCCTTTTGTTGTTAGGAATGTAATACTTTTTGGTTGTCATTTATCATTATTATTAACAGTACTCCATTGCTAAACATTATGTGTATTGGGTCCTAGAAATAGTAAAAAAAATCATATTTGTAATTTAATTGTATGCTTTATATGAAATATGGTGAAGAAAAGAATTATTACGAAAATTCTCAGTACCCTTTATTTGCCAATTTTGTTGACATTTCAGGAGTCCCTTCAGAAGGATTTTGGAGGGAAAACTGGAGAAATGTTGTGGAACTATAGTAGAGGAGTAGACAACCGACTTGTCGGAAAGATTCAGGTGTGTATGAGAGATTACTTCAATTTAACCTTTCCTCTGCTTGCAAATACAAACTTCATATTCTTATGAGGTAGCGTAGCGTTAAGCTCCCTTGTATTATTATGATCTTTGGTTTTCTCTAGCTTTCATGTTCTTACTACGCTATATCATGTTGGAGTTGGTTACAGTTTTTGCAGGTGGCCATGGGTGCAACTTGTGATGGCATATATGTTATAATCTGAATCTATCATTATACATGTTAAGCATGTCTATGTGTATTAGCACAATTTTATACAGAATGACTTTAATTGCCTTTATTTCATTAAAGGGATTGACAGAATTTGGTTTGTTGTTTTTCAGAAAATATATCCTTGTAACTGTAAGGTCCCTACGAATTATACTGCTGCATTCACCTATTTGGAATATAATTGACGCCACTTTATATAGTTCTTATTTGGTACTACTGGGGACAGCCTGTATGTAGATATGTTTGCAAGTGTTTCATCACTGACAACTTTTGCGTTGAGCTCCTGCAACTTTTGTTTTCTGTATTTTGCAGGAAAGCAAGTCCATTGGGGCGGATGTGAACTGGGGTGTGAGGTTCAGCAACTCAAATGATGTCAGTAATCCATTATACACACACTCTCCTTTTATAAACAGAGTTTTGATTTGGTGGCTGTTGTTTTCTTGTCTCAGGCTCAGCATTTTCTAGCAAATCTATGCAAGGAAGTTGCACTTCGATTGCATGGATGTGGTGTGCAAGGGCGATCTTTTACTCTCAAGGTCGGGGTTGTTCCTTTAAGTGGTTTTCTTTTATGCAACTGTTCAGCTTAGTGCTTCTACTCTTGCTCTAAACAAATGCTCAACCTTTATTGTAGGTAAAGAAGAAGAGAAGTGATGCCGTAGAGCCAGTAAAGTACATGGGCCATGGTGACTGCGAAAATATGAGCCATACAATAACGGTAACATATAGTAAGCAGCACATTTTCCTCATATATTGTTTGTGGGAGCTCCCACTGGTTCTCATATATAAAAGGGCCCGCAATGCAGATCCCAATGGCCACAGATGATGTGGATGTGCTTCAGAGATTGGCCACTCAGCTCTTTGGACATTTCAAAATAGGTAGTTAATCATGCATCTTTAACTTGGTTTGAGGTGGATACTTTTCTAACCAACTCGATTCTTTTAAAGTTAATATATCATTTTAATGTGTTCTTTGCCCCTGAACAGATATGAAATATATTTGTGTCTGCACTTTTTTCATTCTCAATTAATATAATTATAAATTTCAGTGCTTCTTTGACTTCTTTGGCTGTTGTAGCTGTTGGTGTTCTGTTCTTAATAGAATCGTCATTGTTGACTTGTTATCATCACCTGAACTTCATGTCTTGAAAATTCCTCTAGATTTCCTCGGTGTTCTCTCCAGAAATAAGGCCAGCTTAGATTGCTACCTAAGTAACTGTCAACACAGGAGAGGTTGAATTGTATGGGATAGCAAGACCATCATCTGCCTGATACATAGTGATTTCGGATGTAGTTTCACTTCTTTTTTTGGACACCCTTGGCACCTAGTATAATAAAGTGTGTACTTAGCTGTTTTAATTTCTTGTATGCTAGTCCCCCACCTCCCAGTACAACGTGCACGATGTCCCTTTCGAATGACATAACTATGTTGATGCAGATGTTAAAGATATTCGAGGTCTGGGATTACAGGTCTCGAAACTTGAAGGAGCTGATGATAGCAAATTAGGTATGTGAAGAAATCATTTGTCTGTTTATTGGTAGTTTGGTACACTAGATGCCCAAATTGTTTATTTTTTGTTTCATTCAATGATTAATTTTCTTTGATTGCCTTGAAGTTCACAAAAAAAATTCCATCCTTCCCTGGCTAGGCTCTACATCAGCAAATGCCAGAGTCCAAAAGCAAACAAGTGATCTCCACAAACGCATTGAGACAGGTTGAGGAAGCACACTTGTTTTAAAATTTTCCCAAAGTTGAGTGTCACTCTACATTTTTTTATCAGATTGAAGATTTGTTATTCCTTCTTTTGTTACTATTGATATGATATGTGCTGCATCTACAAATTAGTAATTCTTTCAAATTGCCATATATAGGTTTTGTCCTGTTCTGTACTGAATTCTGCATCCTTTTTTCACTGTACCGCTGTTTGGCCTAGAGTCAGAGCCTGGGTTAAGTTTGGAATAAAGAATGTATAGCATCGCTTTTACTTAATTGTACTACCTATATGCTTTTTCCATTATTACCTTTTCCATTGTGTATTCCTGAGTATAGCTAAAGCGTTAATGATAAATGTTTTGTATATTTCTAGAAAAATATATATTACAATATGTTTGTGATGTATTCATGACATTTTAGTTGTCCCTTTATAGATTCTCGAAGACTAAGTGTTGTTGAATCTGGTGTTCCCCGGAGTACATCCCTCCCTCCTCTTCAAGATCTAGATATGGTCGTTATCGAGTCTCTTCCTCCTGATGTGCTTTCAGAAATTAATGACATGTACGGTGGAAAGTTATTGGGTTTCATTTCGGAAAACAAAAGCACAAGTGTCAGCACAAACTCAAACAATGAAGGTTTGTTTGGAACTTTGCTTGTAATTTGGTTTTGCCAAGTGCTTATGGATGCACTATTTTAGTAATTTCAGATTTAGGTGTAGCAGTCATGGATACAGAATCTCTTCCAGGAACCGATCTTGTTGAATCGAACATGATTACTGCCACCACTGAGGTACTGACTGTAGTTTTATTTCTTACACTATGTAGGATAATGGTTGTTTTTCAGTAACTATCTTGATTCTTGTGTACTTTTTTTTATATATCTCAGTGTCTTTTTGCTTTAGGTGAAAATTCTTTATCCTGTGATATTTACTTAAATTTGCTTTAACTTGATAACCATCTCCCTTACAATCTTAGCTTATGTAGTATTATATGTATTGTTTTTAAGGTAATACGATCTGGTGAGGAAGCACCGCCTATGCTTGCTGTTGCTGCTGATCCTTTTTCTGTGGAAAATATAATGCCCTCATCTCTAAGTCAAGTAGATTATTCAGTGTTGCAACAACTCCCTGATGAGTTGAGAAAAGACATAATTGAGCTTCTTCCCCATCACAGGGAACCAGAAGTTGTTAAACAAACTGAATTTGCATCTTCTGAATTAGATGACTTATGGGATGGGAATCCTCCAAAGTGGGTTGAGAAGTTCAAAACAATCAACTGTAGCCTTTTAAGTTATTTTGCGCAAGTGTATCAGTCTAGATCCGGTGGTTGTTTGTCTTCTATACTGCAGCGTATGATGTCTGGAAAGTTTCTACCTGTGGAGATGGGCAGTGATGGAATTGATGCTGTTGGTTGGCTGTGTGAGCTTTTCAAGCAGTATATAGATTTAAATATCACTACAGATATTGAGGAGATTTATGCCTGTATGTGCCTTTTGAGAAGGTAATCTTTTTTAGCTAAATTCTTAATAATAACAAGGCTGCAGGTTTGATGGTATCTTTATTTTTCCTGATTTATTTGTTGGTATATGCTGTAACTAGTTGATTTGGTGCCTAACATTGTGGTCTAACCCAAAATATAAAATTATTTTCCGTCTTATATATAAATCTGTCTTTGCCTGTCTTTTATCTATATATGTTGTTGACGACTCATTTCTTCTCTTCCAGGTTGACAGGGAGGTCTGAATATTTCTCACAAGTCTACAACATCATACTTCCTCCCTTGCAGGTTTTGTTGGCTCCTTACCTTCCTTTCATTTTTCAATTTTCACTACATCTCACTGTCAAAGAATGTTGAAAAAATTAATGCTGGCAGTTTTCTCTAGACATTCAGAACTTCCATGTTTGTTTTAGTGGGACTGGGTGCAAATGTTCCCTTTTCTGCTTTTGACAGATTTTGTTGTTCTTTTGGTCTTCTTTTTTTTAGGCATTGATGGGTGATAAATATGGAGGGACTCTTAGCATGCCGTGTTTGTAGAATTTGTTTGTTCAGACTTTCAGTATCATGATCTCACTGTCATGGATACCAAGAGCTTTATTTGACCTTCTGGCACCTGGAAGCTATGAGGCCAAGAGGTAAACCAGAGTTTCATTATGTATTATGCCAAGTCTAGCCTTTGTTGTCTTTTAAGATTTTAGTTGCACATATATTTTACGTAATTTGAACTTTCCACTCGCCAGAATATCTTAGGAGAACTCTTTGCATCCTCACAATCTCACATAATGAATGAGATTTTGTGTGTTAATTTTTCATTTCGTTTGATATTGCTGATATCATATATCGTATATTTATGGAGACTGGTGTCAACACTTTATATAGTCACAGAAGACTGGTGTCCTGTTTAGCCTTTTGTCCCATGTAATTAGGAGAGCCAACCTTGAATTATTCTACTAAAAATATATATATATTTAAAAACAACAGGTGCACCAACTGGGTGGTATTATTGAATCTATGCCGTTGCATAGGAAAAATGTCAAAAGGAATGGACACTGTAGGTGGAGTTCTATTTGTAAGGGAGATTGTAGTGCTATACACCCTCCACCAGCTTCATCTGGAGAACTCCATAGCTGACGATGAAAGTGTCCAGAATGCGAGCTTATTTACCATATTCAGGCAGTGCAAGGTACGTTTGGTTGTATTTCATCATGCAGGTTTCCATGCTGGAAAATTTGAATGTGCTATTATTATAAGATTAGAAATGGAAACTTTTAGCTCAGTTTGTATGATTCACCTTGCTGATTAATGTTCCCAAAAAGAGGAAGCAAAATATGGGTGTCTAAAATAGATATAGATATCAGTTGATTATCAATGCCTTGTTGAAATATTGTGAAATTATGCGTAATCTGCCTTTTCTAATTTGGCTCCACCTTGGCGATAGGCCGGCCCCAATTTGTGTTGCCTACCTGGAAATTAATGCCTATTTGAACAATTGGTCATTGGTAATCTCCATTTCGGTGCAGGTAGATATATTCAAGCAATGTGAAATGTATTCATCCAAGCACAGATTTATAGCTCAACTTAGCAAGAAGATGAGAGAATTGCTAGGTACATCATTTTTTCATTTATGTATCGGCTATCTGTTGTTAGATTAAGAGATTTGGATTTGTTTTCCTTTCGGTTCTTTTAACTTGTGTTTGGATTAAGATATTTGGAATTGATTGATTTTTTTTTTTTCATCAAAGTAAAGAAAGATGTTTCTTTGGAGGCTCCAAGATAAAGAGATACGGAGTAATTGTTTTTCTTATTTCTTAGTAAAATTTAGCACTGTTGAGTAAAGGTCATCATAAGATGAACATAATAATGTCTTTTATAGTTTATTCAGCTCATGATGCTGAAACAAGGCCAGTTTGACTGTTTTCTCGTGCACAGATTGAATGCTGATAACCGACGGGGCTGGCCAGATTGCAGGGAGGTTCTACGTAGATTCCCGCCCAGATATACGAGTATGGATAAGTTGTGCTCGAAAAATATAAGATTGAAAATTGGTAGGAAATGAATTGCACCCGATGACTAAAAATCCCTGCTTCTGTGATATACTCCACGTTTATTAAATTCTGAAGTGAAAATGAAATAGCAGGATATTTATAGTTGGCTAGAGAAATTCTTGTGGAGATAATTCACTCCATGGATTTATTTGTTATTATTATTATTATTAGTATTATTTTGAATTTTTTGCAATAAATTTTACACTATTATTATTATGAGCGGTTGTTGTTCTTAGGCCATGTTTTGAAAAATCTATCAAACTTTTAATTGAATATAAAGTTCATTTTTTTTATAATTCTAATTTCACTTAATAATTATATAATTATTTTATTCAAAAAAATTGTTTATAATTTCATATTTGCATACAAATTAAACAAAATAAATGTGATGGAGTATAATATATTTTCTTGTGTTAGTGTATTTTCCTAATGGCTAGTTCATAGATCCAATGTATTCGTACATTGTATTATCTCTTACACCAGCCATTCTGATAATAGAAAAAAAGCGAGGATGTTCTATTTATAAATTGATTAGTCTGAAGTGTATAGGGATATAGTTACTACTTCTAGTATTTTGAGTTGGGTGCATTCTTCACATTTCTCAATGACATATGATTATAAACTTTAAGAGGGATGAAGGTAGTATATGCAATTCCTACTATAGAAAATTAAACTAATCTAAACAAAATGCTTATGAAAAATGTAAATAAAGCCTAGTACAAATTAAAAAAACAGAAGTCTATACAAAAAAAAAAATCAATCTTTTTTCTTAATTTTTCAAAGAATATAAGGGGAGTATATATAATGTCTTGCTCCAATTTAAAGTATCTTTTCTATGAAGTATATTTGGTATAAGAATCGGTGAATATATTTCTATGTAATATGCATTTTAAAATGTAATTATTTTTTCCTAATGAATGTTTATAAGCAATTAAATTGATATTATATTAAAGATAATATCAGGTGTCTTTAGATATCATATACTCCTACTACACTTAAATTGAACGTTTACAAATCTTATCATAATTAAAGTATGTTCATATTTATGATTAGTCAAAATTATATATTAAAAAAAGATATTTAATAATATAATAATCTAAAGATATACTAATACTCTCCCGTTCATAATTATTATTTTTTTTGTGAAATTAAAATGGGATAGATATGGATAAGTTTGTCCTTAATTAATGAATAATCCTCTTACCAAATCCCATGATTTTAACTTGCAATAAAAAATTAGCTTTTCCACATCACTAAAGTTAAGAATGAGAGAGGATTAATTAACAAAGGTAAGTTGAAAATTAAAATATTTTTTAAAGTAAAAAGGAGGGTAAAATTGAAAAAAAAAAAAATACTATAATTTCTTTAGAATATACTATACAATACAATCATAAATTAATAATTTTATATAATTAAGAATTATGGGGTCTCACCAAGTTCTTAGGACACGAACACATTGATTTTGAATTATGGGGCTCAATTAAGAATAGTTAAAATAAAATTATATAATTGAATTTTAGAAATAAGAAAATTATAAATTAATATCAATATTTGAAAAGTAAATATATTAACTAAATTACATCTCAGTAACAATTTTTTTCAATTCTTGGTAACTCAAAATCATTGCATATAACTCTATTACTAATATTTTGAAATTGCCACTCTCTTTTAATATGAGTATATGTTACCAAAAAAGCAATTATACAAAAACCAAATACACATAACTACAAATGACTCTAGAACTAAAAAAATAGTTCAAAACATAAATTTTATTATTTTTATATAATTAATTAAAACATACTCCTAAAAATATTAAAATTCGAGGGGCAGTGGAACTTTATGTACAAGAGTATGCATAAATTTCAAACATGCTATTATTATTATTATTTTGGAATTTAATGATTTTTAGGAGACTTGAAAATCCTAGTAATAGCAATTTTTTTTTTTTTTTAATTATATTTCAGGTTTAACTTTATATCAAATCAATGTGTAGAGTGTATGTAATAATATTATATAATTATAGAATAAATTGTATTTTTTGAGACATCTCAAGATTACTTCCATACATTTTTACTCACACATATATATATATAAGTCAACCAATTACTTTATTTTATAAATAAAAGTTTATAACATTATTCGTCAAATTCCTACTCATTATTCTACTTTCTTAAGACGTATGTTCATTTCCAAAGAAAAAACGGAGTTTGTAAAAATTGGTGTCCTAAATAGGCTAAATTACAATCATCAATATATTCAAAGTAACACATATATACAATCAATTTCTTTATTTTATACATAAAAATTAATAAAATTATTCGTCAAATCCCTATTCATTATTCTACTTTCTTAATACGTATGTTCATTTACAAATAAAAAATGGAGTTTGTAAAAATTGGTTTCCTAAATAGGCTAAATTACAATCATCATATATTCAAAGTAGCATGTATACATATAATCATCAATATATTCAAACAACTATGATAATAAATATTATATTATACATTTACTTCAAAAATAAATTTGTTGTAATCATCGAAATAATACACACATGTTTTAACCAAATATTTTGCCTATATATAATTAAGACATTGCAAGAATATGGAAATAATCAAATAAAATCCCCTTAGGGGGAAAACGTACTATATTTCTTAAATTTTCTAAAAAGGTCATTAATATATTTTCTAAAAAATTAAAGGTAATTTAGTGAGATTATTAGTAAAATTAGAAAAAACTGAGAAAAAATTTAACAAAATTTAAGACCAAATTTATGAACGAAGGGAGTAAATTTTGCACAATGTGGAAATAATCAACTCAAATCCCCCTAGATATGGGAAAAAAAGTACTATATTTCTTAAAATTTATCCATTTAATTGAATTGCACACTTATATACTTACCTTAATTCAACCATCAAATATAGTCAAACAATTATGATACTGTAATAAAGATTATACATTTACTTCAAAAGCATATTTGTTGTAATCATTGAAAGTACGCAACATTTTAGCCCTATATATATTCAAGAAATTATAACAAAAATACAACATCTAGACGTACCCTACTAACAACCATGGTTAAGAAAAGCCTCTATATTTTCCTCATAGTATCAATCTTGGTACAACAAATTCATGCAACTAAATTCATAGTGACAAACAATGTCCCCAACACCCCTGGGGGCAAGCTATTCGACACCCTAATCGGGGTCGATTTCACCCTTCTAAGCATGGAAGTTATGAAAAAATTCATACAAAAAACCTTCGAACAACGTGCCCCTGGCGAAGCAAGAGATGTACCAGTGCTAAACGTATACATTTCTGATTTCAAAGGCTATGCGTACAAAAACGGAGACAACATTAACATAAGTGGTCCAGCCTTGAACGAGTTCTATTATCCTCGTAGCAAGTCGAGATTCTTTTTCACTTCTGTAATGTACCATGAGATGACTCATGTTTACCAATGGCATGGACAATTTACAGCCCCTGGAGGGTTAACCGAGGGGATTGCCGACTATATGATGGTGAAATCGAATATCTACGAAAAGGAAAAGTATACGAAACCAGGTGCAGGAAAGAAGTGGAATGAAGGGTATGGTGTTACTGAGAATTTTTTAGAGTATTGTGACAGTTTGAGACCCGGGTTTACAGCAGCTTTGAATAAGAAGATGCGGTATACTTATAGTGATAACTTTTTTGTGGAGTTGTTTGGGAAAAAATTTGGATACACTTTGGAGAGATTACAAGGCTAAGTATGGAAACGTACCACAACAAGCAGCATCAGATACTAGTTTTCCAGGTCTCATGTAGCTATAGCTATAGTATCATGTAAATCGAGCAATAATTAATGTGTCATATCACATATGTGCTCTAATGTATGAAAAATAAGGGTAATGAATGCGTGTGAAATATCAGTATTTCGACTCTGAAATTCGTCCTCTATGACGTTTAACTCGAAATCATCGCATATAGCTCTATTACTAATATTTTGAAATTGCAACCATTTTACATATGTTACCTAAATTATACTCCTCATAAATATATTCAAAGAGCATGTACTCATATATATAATCATCAACAAAAATCGAAACATCAGAAAACATATTCCCAGAATCGGAGCCATTGTGGAAGATCAGATCTGATTCTTCAATAACACATTGAGAATTACCAATATATGAATGCGTCAAAAGAAAATATATACATCATAATATTATCAGAAATTACAGATTAAATACTCAACATATTCAAGAGGAAGCTCGCAACTAACCTGCCAAATTAGGGGAGGCAGAGCGAGAATTTGCACCCCAAGCCATGCCGTTGATCGAGGATTTCTTGGAAATCACTGTTATCAGTAGAAGAAGAGTTTGAGGATATCGATTTGAATTTCCTTTTCGATTTCGAACAAGAATTAGACTCATTTACAGATATCTAATGGAAATCAAACTACTGAAGTAAATCGAAGGATTACGCAACAGATTAATAATGGAAATCAAATCAAACTAGTGAAGTAATTCGGAGGATTACACAATGTGAAAGTAAGATTGACGCAGAAACTTGCGGAGGAAGAAGCGTCTCCTCTCCGTTCTCTAATTTCTTCCCTCCGAAATTATGGTTTGCAAATTAAAAAAGTGCGTTTGAATTATTTTGACTCTGAAATTCGTCTTCCGGGTAGAAACGGGTGAAATAAGATATAAGTGTTACGTTACTTTTTGGCACTAGTGCAAGTAATGTGATTGAGAGAGGAGAGAGATAGAGAGAAAAAGTACTTACCAAAAAAGGTATGGGAAACTTATAGGCGGACGGACCAAAATGGTAAAATGAGAAGCTAAGCGGACGGAGGGAGGGAGTATATTAGTAATTATTTTTATGGTTCATATATACATATAAGTCAATTCAGTTACTTTTTTTTTATAAAATTATATCTTAAAATTCTATTTATTATAATATTTTTTAAAAAGTGAATGAACAGTAAATATGAAAAATATGAAAGTTTTTCTACGACAGAGGGTATTACAATTCCTATGCTAAAAAAATCTTTTGTTAACAAATAAAGAATGACTTATATGTATATTAAGAAACATGCAACATAAATCAAATCAAACATTGAAAAATAGAAAAAGTTTAAAACTATTTACATCAATTTCAACTTCAATTAAATTAACTAGGGAAGTGGTAGTTAGTATCCCATTAAAACTAGTAATTAAATTCTATCAAACTAGATTAGGGTGCAACCATGGAGTAGTTGAATTTTTTTGTAAAATATTACTATCCAACAAGTAAATATCATCATAGTAATCATCTTCAGAAATCATGAGCCTATGTTGTTGTTGTTGAAGCTTTTTCAAATTTTCTTTTAGCTCATCGTAAAGCATCCTCAAATCCACATTTTTCGACTCAACGACGTCGTATCGTTGTTCAATTTTCTCAATTTCTTGAGTCTTTTCCTCATTTTGTATCATGAATTTTGTGATTTGGTCATTCAAATTGTGAAGATGGTTCTCCCTTTTCTTCCTCCAACGCCTAACATTTTCACCGTTTCTTGCACGCCTCTTCAATTTCTCTTCTTTTTTCGTCTTTCGTAGAGGGTGCATTCTTCACATTTCTCATTTACATATGATTATAAACCTTCACAAAAATATGTTGATTCATTTCTATGTAATATGCCTTTTAAAATGTACTCCCTTCGTCTCAAAAGTGTTTGCACCACTTTGTGAACATACAAACTAAAGAAAAATATGTAATGAGGGGAGTGTTAAGGGGTAATTTTGTAAATTTTTATGAATAAAGTAAATTAATGGTTGAATTGAGTGTAAAAGTAATGACATTTTGTGTAAATATGTGTATATTGTGAGGATGGGGTATATAAAAAAGTTTCTTTTTTTAAATGTACAAACAATTATGAGACGAACAAATAAGGAAAGAGTGCAAACAATTTTGGGATGGAATGACTAGTTATTTTTCCTAATGAACGTTTATAAGCAATTAAATTGATATTATATTAAAAATAATATGAGGTGTCTTTAGATATCATATACCGATAATTTTGATAAGTTTATCCTTAATTAATGAATAATCTTCTTATCAAATTTCATGATTTTAGCTTACACTAAAAAATTATATTTTCCCCATTACTAAAGTTAAGAATGAGGGAGGATTAATTAACAAAGGTAAGTTGAAAATTAAGAGTATTAAAATTGAAAAAAAATACTCCCTCCGTCCCACAAGTGTTTGCACTACAAAATGGACACATTTTTTAAGGAAAATGTGTAATGAGTGAAGTGTTGAGGGGTAGATTTATAAAGTTATATGAATAAAGTAAAAAAGGTGATTGAAAAGAGGGTAAAAGTAATGATATTTTGTGTAAATATGTGAATATTGTGAGGGTAAGGTTTATGAGAGAGTTTTCTTTTATAGGTGTGCAAACAATTGTGAGACAGACAAATAAGGTAAGTGTGCAAACAATTGTGGGACGGAGAAAGTATATAATTTCTTTAAGATATACTCCAGTACTATACAATACAATCGATTGATTTATGGAGTCTCACCAAGTTCTGACAGGATGAACTCATTGATTTTGAATTATGGGTAGAGATGTCTATCGGGCTGGCCCTAGCTCTATAGGGCCAGCCCTACAGGGCTACGGGCTAAACGGGTTAGGGCCTTAACTGGTTCATATTTTACGGGCCTACAATTGTTGGGACCTAACCCTAACCCTAACGGGTCACGGGCTAAACGGGCCACTAACGGGCTACAATAATTTTTTTTCTTTTAAAATTAAATGTCTCATAAAATAGAAAAATACATAATAATTAGTTAATGGTCAGTAAATGAGAAAAAAAAAGTATAATTTAAACACAATTTTAGAACTCATTGGTCCTTAATATGATCAAATAAAGCTAAACAAATATCATAATCTAATAAAAAATTGTAATAATGACTAATGGATGGTAATGGGCTTCTTAATGCTTATAATTATGGTTATTGGTCAAATGACACAAAATTTGTTCTTAGGTTATTTATTAAAAAAAAGAAAAAAAGGTAACAACTCGGGCTAGCGGGCTGGCCCGGTTTAGCCCACGGGCTAACCGGTCCGGGTCAAAAAAGCCCGATTTTAAACGGGCCTATAATTCATGAACCCTAACCCTGTATTTTTCAGGGTTAAACGGACCAGTCCGGTTAGCCCGGCCCGAATAAACATCTCTAATTATGGGGGCTCAATTAAGAATTGTTAAAATAAAATACTAATATAATTGAATTTTAGAAATAAGAATATTATAAATTAATATCAATATTTGTAAAGTTAATATAGGAGTATATTAACTAAATTACATCTCAGTAACAATTTTTTTCAATTGTTGGTAACTCAAAATCATTGCATATAACTCTATTACTAATATTATGAAATTGACTTTTTTTTTTATATATATGTTACCAAAAAAGCAATTATACAAAAACCAAATGCACCTAACTACAAATGACTCCCGAACTAAAAAAATAGTTCAAAACATAAATTTTACTTATTTTTATATAATTAATTAAAACATACTCCTAAAAATATTAAAATTCAATGAGAGTAGAGTATGCATAAATTGCAAACATGCTATTATTATTATTGTTGTTGTTTTGAAATTCAATGAATTTTAGGAGACTTGAAAATCCTAGTAATAGCAATATTATTATTATTTTTTTGAAATTATATACATGAAGGTTTAACTTTGAATAAATTGTACGTGTTTTATTATTTGAGAATAACCAAATAAGAAATTTCATTTGTTCTACGATAACTTTTATACTTACTTTTTTTGAGACATCTCAAGATTACTTCCATACACTTTTACTCACACATATATTAGTCAACCAATTTATTTATTGTATACATAAAAATTTATAAAATTATTCGTCAAATTTCTACTCATTATTCTACTTTCTTAATATGTATATTCATTTCCAAAGAAAAAATGGAGTTTATAAAAATTGGTGTCCAGAATAGGCTAAATTACATTACAATCATCAATATATTCAAAGTAGCATGTATACATATAATCATCAATATATTTTAAGACATTGCAACAATAAGGAAATAATCAAATCAAATACCCCTAGATATGGGGAAAAATTTACTATATTTCTTAAAATTTCTCCATTTAATTACTTATATACTTACCTTAATTCAATCATCAATATAGTCAAACGATACATTTACTTCAAAAGCATATTTGTTGTAATCATCGAAATTACGCAACATTTTAGCCCTATATATAATCAAGAAATTATAACAAAAAATACAACATCTAGACGTACCCTACTAACAACCATGGTTAAAAAAAGCCTCTATATTTTCCTCCTCGTATCAATAATCTTGGTACAACAAATTCATGCAACTAAATTCATAGTGACAAACAATGTCCCCAACACCCCAGGAGGCAAGCTATTCGACACCCTAATCGGGGTCGATTTCACCCTTCTAAGCATGGAAGTTATGAAAAAATTCATACAAAAAACCTTCGAACAACGTGCCCCTGGCGAAGCAAGAGATGTACCAGTGCTAAACGTATACATTTCCGATTTCAAAGGCTATGCGTACAAAAACGGAGACAACATTAACATAAGTGGTCCAGCCTTGAACGAGTTCTATTATCCTCGTAGCAAGTCGAGATTCTTTTTCACTTCTGTAATGTACCATGAGATGACTCATGTTTACCAATGGCATGGACAATTCACAGCCCCTGGAGGGTTAACCGAGGGGATTGCCGACTATATGATGGTGAAATCGAATATCTACGAAAAGGAAAAGTATACGAAACCAGGTGCAGGAAAGAAGTGGAATGAAGGGTATGGTGTTACAGAGAGGTTTTTAGAGTATTGTGACAGTTTGAGACCCGGGTTTACAGCAGCTTTGAATAAGAAGATGCGGTATACTTATAGTGATAACTTTTTTGTGGAGTTGTTGGGAAAAAATTTGGATACACTTTGGAGAGATTACAAGGCTAAGTATGGAAACTTACCACAAGAAGTATTAGATACTAGTTTTCCAGGTCTCATGTAGCTATAGCTATAGTATCATGTAAATCGAGCAATAATAAATGTGTCATATGTGCTCTAATGTACTATGAAATATCAGTATTTCGACTCTGAAATTCAGCCTCTATTACTAATATATTCAAACAATTATGATTATAAATAAAGATTTGCATTTAATTCAAATATATACTAGTTATAAATTTATAATCATTGAAATTATGCAACGCATGCTTTAACCAAATATATTGCCTATATATTGCAACAAAAACAAAGCATCTAAAACCTACTAACAACCATGGGTAAAAAAAGCCTCTACATTTTCGTCCATGTTTTTCTAGTATCAACCATTGCACAACAAATTCATGCAACTAAGTACGTAGTGACAAACAATGTCCCCAACACCCCTGGAGGCAAGCTATTCGATACCCTAATCGGGGTTGATTTCACCAAGCAAACCATGAAAGTTATCGAAAATTTCATATACAAAGTCTTCGAACAACGCACCCCAGGCGAAGCAAGAAATGTACCAGTCCTAAACGTATACATTTCTGATTTCCAAGGCTATGCTTACAAAAACGGAGACAACATTAACATAAGTGGTCCAGCCTTGAACACCTACTATTATCCTCGTAGCAAGTCGAGATTCTTTTTCAGTGCGGTAATGTACCATGAGATGACTCATGTTTTCCAATGGCATGGACAATTTACAGCCCCTGGAGGGTTAACCGAGGGGATTGCTGACTACGTGATGGTGAAATCGAACGTTTACGAAAAAGAAAAGTATGATAAACCAGGTACGGGGAAGAGGTGGGACGAAGGGTATGGTGTTACAGAGAAGTTTTTAGAGTATTGTGACAGTTTGAGACCAGGGTTTACGGCAGCTTTGAATAAGAAGATGAGGTATAAATATAGTGATAACTATTTTGTGGAGTTGTTGGGAAAAAATGTGGATCAACTTTGGAAAGATTATAAGGCTAAGTATGGGAACTTACCAGAAGTAGCATCAAATGTTAGTTTTCGAGGACTGATGTAGCAAATAAAATAAGTGATGAATGCATATGAAATATAAGTATCTATGTTTATAAAGTTCAGTGTTTTAGTCTCTTTGTTAGCTCAGAGAGGTAATATATCTAGTAATATTTGACAATCATTTTTTATTTTGCAGCAACGATTTGGTGCGCTAGATATTAGGGAATTTTTTTTGTTTGGTGAAAATCTCATTTTTTTTGGAACAGATAATGACTTATTCTCTCTTAAAATAACCTAAAAAACGTACTTCTACAAATAAAATATTGGTAGGAATTGAGCATATATTACTACTTGATGCCACTCTTGATTTTTTTTCTTTACTACAACCATTTACAATTTATTTTTTATTTAAATCAAGAATAATTAGACTGTATTTAAGTTCAGGGTAAATTAAAATATTTTGAAATCTATTGTAATGAAGAATACATTAATGCTATATTAGACAATCAAGGCAACAAGTATTGACCTTTTTTTTTTTATGCCTATCCGGTCTAGAGTTGTAAATGAATCGAATATTTTTGCTCGATTCGATATTCGTATTTGAATACAATTTTTTTTTGATTCGATTAATAAACGAATACAAATACAAAATTATAATATTCGATTCGATATTCGTAAGTATTCGATTATATTTATAATATATATACATAAATATATTTTTAAATGTATATTTGTCTCGTGCCCTATAGTATTATTTAAATGATTATTTTTAAAAAAATCTCCATAAATTTTCGGATTGAATAGTATCGAATACGAATCAATTTCAAATCGAATACTTGAAAAATAATGTTTAGAATATATATTAAAAAATTCGAATATCGAATCAAATTTATTATTCAAAAATTAAACGAATACGAATATTCTAATATTTTCACGAATCGAATTGAATACTGCAGTATTCACTTCGATTCGTTTACAACCCTAATCCGGTACAAGGACCGACTAATTCGGGAGACCAATCCCACCGTCCACTTGCGGTTGCGGGAGCCCCGTTTAAAGTCAGAGATTTGCGTTCTGTATGGACTTGGCCCCTTAGGCGGTGTTTGTTTTGGGATTGGCCAATCCGGATTTGGATTGACCCAATCCCAATCCAATCTCTCTCAATCCATCTAAATCCAAATACAAATTCACCCCTATAATACATCTACACACTTATTTTTATACAATCAAACCAGTATCTCTCTTACTTTTCTTTCACACACTCATTCTCTCTCATACTTTTTTCACTCTCTTACTTTTCTTTCACTACTAACAAAAATAAAATATTATAACATCACTCTTGATGTGACATAAAGTTAAATCTACCCCTACTTCTCGATCCTTAACCAAACACAACTTACACATAATTTACTATTCATGGATTACCCAAATCTCAATCCAATCCTCCACAATCCAAATCCAATCCACCACAATCCCAAACCAAACACCACCTTAGGAATTGTTTGCATATAAGAGGTGGCAACAAGTATTGACATGCAAAAGCACAGGGAGAAATGGCAAGCAAACAAGTGCACAACTACCCAAACGAAAATTGTAGATCATATCATTCTTAAATGCATTATTATTGAAAATCATAAAGATTCACCAACAGAAATACTTGATAATAATAACAAGATAACTCTCAAAGCCAATACATAAAATTAACCCAAAAGGCTGGAATGTACCTATTACAGAGTGTCAAGAAGCTCAATTGCAGAAACAACGTCACTTATGCCGTGGAACTTTTTCCTCTCCTTTAGAAGAGTCTTAGCAAAGGTAAGAGCTTTACGCTCGCATTCTGCACGTTTGCTGGGCTCTTTAATTGATTCGAAGTCTTCAACATGAGCCACCCCCACAATTCTCCTATAGACATAACAGATCAACCAAAATAATGTCAAAGCAGGATTTGAAGCATAGGGGATAATAAAATTTTCCAGTATAAGAATTAACTTTAATATGCCCTTTGGGATATTAATTTCATCTTAGTTTGAATGAAGTCAAGAATCAAACAATTGTTCTTATTCTGGTATCCAGCATGAAGATGGAAAAGCAATTTTGAAGTACCAATCAACAAATGCATTACTGAATTAAATAAATTACTGCATTTTACAGTCAAACACGGAGGAAAGTAATTCAGCAAATGGTGGGTACATGACAATTTGGTGTCGCCTAACCTTATCATTTTGGCAGCACCAAAACCAAGAGTATCATGGAAAAGATCTTCCATGTATTTTTGTTTCACCAGCAACTGTAGTTCTGGATTATTATAAATTCCTGGAAGATAAGCATCACCAGGACCATCCTTGTGTTTATCCCAAAGAGCAGTAAACTTTTGGTCGAAGAGGTTCCAAGTATCTATGATTGTCTTCAAAATCCACTCTTTGTAAAGCTGATAAGAAATATGCAAATTTTATATCAATGATTCAAAATACTAAAATCAGCAAGTCCCTCAAAACGATAGATGGATAAATAGCATAATATGAAATCACATGCATGCATTCTCTAAGTAGCAAACTTGTAAATAAGGAATTCACACATGGTATTATAAACAAATTCATTACTGTTTCAACTAACTGCAGCAGATTTATAATATTACTCAAAAGATCCTAAAGAATTAGAAAATAGATGATAAATTGTTGAAAGAATGAATAAACCCTAACAGACAAGAAAAATAAGATGGTCTGAAATAAAGGGCATGATCAAACTTCAACAGTAAAATTAAAAGATAACAAATTTTATGACTAAAAGTTGCATTACTAAAGGGAGAGAGAGCATATACTTTACGGTCCCCCTTGTCCGCATGTCCATCTTGTGAAAAATAAGCTAATATCAAATTTCCAATAAAAGCTCCGATATCAAATCCCATTGGCCCGTAGAAACCAAATTCAGGATCTATCACTTGAGTTGAATCTGTAGTAACCATAATTGAACCTGTATGGAGATCACCATGTATAAGAGCTTGGGCTCTCTCACAGAATCTGAGTTGAAAAGATGTAGAACGATTGTAAGAAAAAATATCAGATCCTAACTAAAGAAAAGAAGTTATAATAAGAGTTTGAAGGAATACAGGAAAATCCTAACACTGCACATTACTTGGATTTTAGCTCAGCAACTTCAAGTTTCAAAGTGTTATCCTCCCGAACTGCCTCAGCATCAGCATCAAGGTAAGGAGCCGTCCAATGGTTATATTCAGACACTTTGTATGGGTCGGAAAAGACAACCTGTTCAGTAAGTCTGCATAACTCCACATTCCCACAAAATTTAGCAACTGCAAAATAATGAGATACCAATTAGTTTATGTGCACCAGCATTTCATCATGAATTATGAATACACAGAACATTTAATCTGGATTTATGACCAAGAATTCCAAGGAAGTGGAAGCATCCTAGAAAGCGTGCTCTATTTTTCATGAAAGTTCATTTTATTTGTTGGTTCTAATATTTGTGAAGATGCAATTATGGAAGAGCTGACAACTGAATCTAAACACGAAGAAAAAGAAATAAACAGCTAAAGGAACAATACAGCACTAGATAAAGAGTGAAAATGCCTCAAAACCATATGGAAAAGTAAAGGCTGATGATTCAGATTCACTAAATGGCTGCAGTGACATGCCTAAAAGGATTTTCCTGGGACTTCAACTGTAAGTGATCAGATTCACTATAATATGGGAACTTCTAAATTTTAGATTTAAATATTAAAAAAAAAAATAATAACTTACTTGCATTTTTATGATCTGTAGTGGTCAGATATAGAAGGGAAGTATAGAACAGTGTCCTTGCCATATATTCCGATACATGGTCCGCAAGCAATGGATACTCAACCCCAGCAATTAAACCTTTTCTCAAAATAATATGAGGTGGCTCGATGTAGCGCATACCAATCAAACACATTTTCCTATCGAAGTGGTAAACCTCTGGGACATGATCTGGACACAGGCGACCGTGTTCTTGTAAAACTGTTGCTTCAAAATATGCACGTTCTTTTGTCATTGGCCATGACTCCCCGATACAACGAATGTATGGAAGAGCCTGCAGAGATTTACAACCAGTTTATAAACAGAAAACAAATGAGTATTCTCCTTAGAATACTATAAGTTAGAAAACTCTTCAAATAATCCTGAATTATAACATGATGGCCCCATTGTAAATTGACATTATTGATGGCATCTCTAGAATTAGTGAATTAATTACCCCTTAGAGTTCCAATTTCTAACCTCCCCCTGTTGATAAACTTTACATAGTTTTAAAAGATAAAAATACTTCTACACGTAAACGCTCTAAATATGTACTTAAGTTGCAAATAAAGATTTTATGAATAGAACATCATCTCTTTTTCGATTATCAAAATGGCTGATGTAAGAGATAATACTATAAGTGCATTTTTTGGAGGTTATTCACAATCCTAATTTCAATAAGAATATGAAAGCTTTTATTCTTCATTACAAACCTCGAAACAGGCCAATGAAACTTATGCACTTCACTTTCTAGATCAACGTCCCAGGATAATGAACTAGCCACTAGGAAAATACACTAACACAATAAAATACTTATCCCATATAATTGCCTCGAGTTCTCCTTTTCACTTCTACTCTTCACCGTATCTCACACTACTAAGCTCTCCTTATCCACCCATTTAGAAGGAGAAATTATTGCCAAAAAAAAAAAATCCCCTAACAAACGTATACAATCAGTACATGTAAAAACCAACTGTACTTTTCAACTTATCAAATGTTAGCACCACTTGAATCATCAAATATCTTAATTAAATCAATCGAAAGGGACAAACACACTAACAATCGGCAAAAGCATAATAAAAACCAACTGTACTTTTCAACTTATCAAATGTTAGCACCACTTGAATCATCAAATATCTTAACTAAATCAATCGAAAGGGACAAAACACACTAACAATCTCAATTAAACCCATTCCAACTACTTTGAGGTCCGCTATTCGAATTTGTTCACAAGTATAACATGAGGTTTAAAATGAAAAATTATAATTAAGAAAACCGACATTTTACCTGTTTGATGACTACCGAGCCCGATGGACTAATGACAATGAAAACGAAGTTGAGATTTCCATCGCCGACTTCTTTGATCTCCAGATTATCGAACTGATTGCCGAGCTTCGCCGCCAGAGACGGAGTGGCCTTCAAGTACTCCACCAATAACTTCTCGTCCACCGGCTGAAATCCATCGGAAGCCATAGTATCTGATGCGGGTACGGCGGCGGGGATTTTTGAATAGTAGTTTGGTTCTGGATTAGTGGTCGAAAATATGCAAAATTGACGTATGATTCCTTGAAATTATAGTAATAGTAATTTTAGGGGTGAATGTGATCGCGTCGAATTAGGTTGAGGGTAAAATGGGAAGAATTCGATTCCTTCCGTCAAACAACCTGTAGCACGCTTCTGGCCTCCAAGACTGGAAAATTGGTACATTGCATCTGGACACTTTCTTTCATCTTTTGTCAATGCTGTAGTACTTCCTTCATTCGGGACACAAGTTTTAAGAAAAAAATGGATAAAGTAAGGGTATTTAGGGCATTGTGAGGTCCATTGTGAATAAAGTAATTAATAGTTTCCATAAAATGTATGTGACTACATTTGGTGTACAAGAAGACAAATGGAACTACATTTCATAGACGGAGAATTTTTTATCCTAAATATTAGTAATTCATCCATTCGTTTATAAGTTTTCCTATACTTTTTGTTACATAGATTAAGAAAAGTGAGGAGAGAGATAAATAGAGTGAAAAATTAAGATATAAAATGAAGTATACAAATAAAAAATTAAAAATATTTATAGAAAAGATATGATAAAACTTAATACTAGAATATACATGGACGGATAGAGTATTACCTAAATAATTTTGTCAGTTTAACTTCAACTACATACATACAAAGTTTTTTTTTTAATAGAATATAACACCCAGTCACCCAAGATATTAATACGATGATCTTATTCCCTCATATAAGGTGAGTAAGAGATGTATATTAAAATGAAAGGAAAAATATTTAAAATCATAAATTCACAAGTCGAATCAAAGGTCGAGCGCCATCAAAATTTTGTTCGGAAAAATCCTTCAACGGACAAAATTTAAGATAAGGGAAAAAACTACACCCTTCTAAACCAACAAACCAACTAAAACAATAAAAACCCGAAAAAAAAATTAATCAATTTTAAAATGATCAAAATAAGAAAAATTGTCATCCCGTACATTTGACAGTAAAGTTCATCACATTATCAAACTTTGACGATGTATCAATAGTGTATACAATGACGGAGGCAAGTGAGGCCCAGAAGGGGCACTGGGCCCCCAAGAATTTTAATTTTTTTATTATATATATTAAGTAATTATATTTTTTTTTCTAATTTTTTTTTTTAAATTTATTAGTCAATTAAGACAACTTTATAAGGGAATATATATATATATATATTAGAGTCGTAGAAGCAAATTATTTAAATTGTTAATTGCTTAAATTATTTAAACACATTGCCTAAATTTTCGCACACTCAAAATTTGTTCTAAAAAATTTAACATTCAAGTATTATTAAGATTTTTTTGGAGTGTTAGTTTTAATTGAAGAAAAAAAATTATATTTTATTTATTTTTGAGGATATTAATATTTTAACAATTTTGATACTTGTTTCGGCCCTTATTAGCTAGAACAATTAAAAATTTATCTAAAATATAACTAAGTCGATTTGTTCAATTTAAAATAATGAAATGAGATATATTAACATATTTTATTATTTTGATTGTTTCAACTAAAGATTCATTTCCTAAAATGTGAACATAAAAAAATCTTTCAGCCAAGTAAAGTCCTAAGCTTTCCTAAGTTGTGTACTATCATATTAGTCTATTGTTTATTTTGTTTGTATGAGAATCTTGAGTTTTCACACTTTATAAAACCTGATATTTTACATTGGAATTTTGAATGGTACGTAGCATGCAATTTTACGTTACTGCCCTTGCAATATAGTTGTTGAATATCGCCTTAATTATTCGCTTCATCGGTTTAATTGAAATGTCAACTTTATTAAGTAAAATTTATCCCAAGAAAGTTTAAAATGACAGAAAAAAGATACTAGAAACATAAGTTTACAAGTTGACCCAAAGATCGAATTAAAACCTTATTTGAGAAAATTCTTCTTAGGGATAAAAAGGATTAAAAAAAAAAAAAAAAAAGTACACTGCTCTAAAGATCAATGTTTATAGAAAATATAGGGAAAATATCAATTTTGGTCACCCAGTTTTACCTCTTTTCATATTTGGTCACTCACATTTAGTCACTATCAATTTAATTGGTCACTCACTTATTATATTCTATCAAAATTGATCATTCCGTTAGTCAATCTGTCATTACTAACGGAGAAAGAGTTTTCAGCTCAAAATTTTCAAAACGTTAAAAACTCTGATGCATCTTCTAGAAACTAATGAAACATGTGGAACTACCGAAGCGTGAAAAAATACCCATTGAAGAATCTTAGTCAATCACAAAAATTATACATTATTTCTTATTTTAATTTAAGTTTTAAGTTTTTTATGACAAAATTATTTTATTATATTTATCTTATATATCAGAAGGATATTTATCCAGGTCAGAAAGAATTCTGCATTTAGAAGGAATTTTCATTATATTTATCCTTAATCACAAAGAATTCACATGCATCTTCTTCTGAAACGTGATTCAATCAACTTGTTGGGTAGTCAAAAAAATTCAGTAAATTTTTAATAATTATTTAACTCAATTATGAATTCATTTGTTGTTGGTTTACTTTTTAGAACGTAATTCTGGTAGTCAAAAAATTTCAGTAAGTTTTTAATAATTATTTAACTCAATTATAAATTCTTGTTGGTTACTTTTTATTTTACAGGAAATGAGAAACTCAGGAGATAGAATTAAACTTTGTACTCTGGTTTTTTTTTTTTGAACAATTGTACTCTGTTTTTTCAATTTTTGGTTTCATATTGAATTTATATAATAATTGGAGATATAAATTTATTTCAATTCATTTCCCAATTTATAATTGTTGGAGCATAATTTGATTTGTGGTGAAGATTAATTGTTAACCGTTTTCTAAAATTATTCATTCAAGATTTCGTTCTAAATATTTTTCTATTAAGATCATTATTGCAGATTTCTTGAAATGTTAGTCAAACAATTGGGCATTTGAAATTAATTGAAATACGTAAATTTCTAACTCTTGAGTTTCTCATTTCCTAATTATTTATAAAATAAAAAGTAAACACTAAAAGATAAGATGCATCAGAATTTCTTCTGACCTATTATAAATATTTTTGCACATGTTTCATTCTTGCTTCTGGAAGATGCATGAGAATTTTTTAATCTAGGTTTTGAGAAATTTCACGGCTCAAAACTCTTTCTTCGTTAGTCAATGACAGATTGACCAACAGAGTGATCAATTTTGATAAAAAATAATAACTGGGTGACCAATTTTGATAGTGACTAAATGTGGGTGACCAAATATGAAAAGAGGTAAAACTGAGTGACCAAATTTGATATTTTCCCGAAAATATAATACAAATCATTATACAGAAAGTCAAGGTCAGTCTGGGCCACGATAGTATTATGTCTCACATGCAACATATTTTACTTTGAAATAAAAGATTAATAGAAATCCCTGTATTCATAATTATTTTGGCATACTAAATTGGGCCTCTGGAAAATGGGAATTTGTAGCCCATTTATTTTGGAGCCATTCCTTAGATAATATTCTACTAGTAATAGCAATGCACGAAATAAATTATTAATTCTATCTACTTTTTAATTTTAACTATTTATTCTTTTCTATAATCTGTATATGAATATGCTAACCTTATCTAAAGATACTTCGTATTATCTTTAAGGCATATTGGATAAAAATGAAACATGTCCTATATATGCTTTTATGAAGATAAAAACATCTTCACCGATTGTTATATACCAAATATTTCCCATACGAAATACACCTCTGTCCACCAAAAGTGTGCTAACTTTTTTTTTATATACGTTTTTAAAAAAATCATATTTTAATTATAAAAAATATATTTATTATAATGAGTAAATAATATATGTGGTAGATACTCAATTTTGTTAGTAAAGTAGACAAAATATTCAAAAGTGAATTATTTAAATGGAATAAACATATTTTTTGTAAATTCAAAAAAAAATAAAAAATAAGCACACTTATAATGGACGGGAGTATAATTCAAATCGGAGCATGCCATTGTATATACTCTGTGTAAACTAGAAATTACATATACTACTTTTGTCCCTCTCTAAAGTTTATAATTAACCATGTCACATAAACAGTGAAAATGCGTCTAGTTGTCGTCGAGTTTGAATGACCAAATCACAAAATTTATGATACAATTAAAACGAGGAAAAGACTCAAGAAATCGAGAAAATCGAACAACGTCTCGTTGTCGTTGAGTCGGAAAATGTGAGTTTGAAGATGCACTGCGAGGAGCTAAAAGAAAGATTGGAAATGCTTCAACAACTCACGACTTTTGCAGATGGTTACCATCACGATAATATTTTGCAAGATTTTTCATTTACTCAATGGTTGCACTCCGATCTAGTTTGATATAATTTAATTACTAGTTTTAATAGGATACTAACTACCATTCCCCTAGTTAAGTTAGTTGGAGTTGAAATCAATGTAAATAGTTTTAAGTTTTTTCTATTTTTCTCGTGTGTCAGAATATTCTTTAATTTACCCGGCCACCTTTTTAATTTAAGAAAATATTTTTAATTTTCAAATTACCTTTGTTAAAATATTCAGAAATTTCTCCGATATATCCATTTTTCGCAGTCACCGATATCGATATTGAGAAGAAACGATATTTCCACGATATTTGTAAAAAAAATCGAAAATATCGATAAAATCGATATACAATAACAATATCGAGACTAATATCGGTAAAATATTGAAAAAAAATCGAAAAATATCGAAAAAAAATCGAAAAATGTTGATAAATTTCAAAAAATATCATATGAAATAACAGTGTATGCTATATTTTATATAAATTTATCATAAATGTAAATGGATTTAAATTGTTTTTTTTTTTAATTTATGTATTAAAAGTTAGTTATTAAATGTCCACAATTTTTAAAATTTACCGATATCGATATTCGATATCGATATATCCATCGATATTTCCACAAATTTAAGGTCTCGATATTTCCACCGACACCGATATTTTTGTCCTTGCCTGCAGCCAACCGGTATGCTTCAAGAGTTAGCCCTCAGGAGAAAGGCTGTGAAATTATATATAACTTTGGGGCAATATGTTTGGATTTGTTGAATGCGCGCGTATGTTGAACTCAACAAGGCCAGACCAACGATTTTCGTGATGGGGTTAGTGATAGTCAGTTTGGTAAGGTGATAGATTTTGATTTAAGCAATTTAAAAGACTCTACGTGCTGATGGTGGTAGCTGTCCCCAGATAACCTTTGTTGTTGCTTAGAAACGACACCGAACTCGTATTTTCGTTGAAGACCCAAACGATGGGGGTCTATTTGGGAACATTCCTCTGGGAACTGTGGTGGATAGCATAATTGTGCATCCACGTAACTTTGATTTCTATATGTGCAGTCACTATGGATGTAAGGGGACGAGCAATCCGACTCACTACTACGTTCTTTTGGATGAAAACTCGTTTACTTCTAATGGGCTTGCAGAAACTCATATACGACTTATGCTTCACATTTGTTCGTTGCACCAAGCCTGTCTCGCTCGTTCCGCCAGTGTACTATGCTGATCTCGTTGCTTACCGGGGGCGTTTGTATGAAGAGGCCATGATGGAAATACCATCCTCTTCATTTGAACAACGTTTCTGTAGTGCGCACCCTGATCTGAAGAACATGCTGGAGAACACCATGTTCTTCGTCTAGAGTGGTATGCCCAAATAAATCTCCTTTACCTTTTTGAGTTAAGTAGTTTGTGCGTGAATCTAAGGGGGGGTTTTGCTTCTTGTTTTTATTGTTTTTCTTCTTGAGTTGAATGTCGTGTTTATGTTTTGGATTGGAACAGGAGACCTTATGTTTGTGAAGAATGTTAAAATATCGCGAAATATCGCAGATATATCGCAAATTTGAATATTGCGATATGGATATTGGGGTCTAATGTATTTTTTTCTTGGTATCGCGGATATATCACGAAATATCGCTAAATATCGATGTCGATATCGACATTGTTCAATCGTAGTGTAAAATTGGACGGGAATCGGAAAATATCGCGGATATATCGCACAATATCACAAAATCTGAAAAAAAAAATTACACTTATTTAAAATTTTGTTTTTATATGTATGAAATTACTTATTTAAAAATTTTATTCAAAATTACAAACTTATTTAAAAAATATCCAGTATCCAAGCTAAGGTTCGAGAATGTGGATAACCAATTGTATCAAAAGTTCAACCTAATTGTATCAAAAATCAGGAAAGAATTAGACGATTTCAAAAGTACTTAAACTAGCCATCTTGTATATATTATAAATACTCCGTATAATATATGTTCAATATTTTGATGTTTATTTGTATACTAGTCCTATGCCCGCGTTTTACGCGGGTCGATTTATTAAAATAATAATTTTTATATTTTTTTTCATTTAGACTGTGGGTGTAAAATTTTTTATTCTAATATATTTTTAACATATATATTTCTAAAATTTTTAATATATTGTAATAATTTTAATTTTAATCTAAGATTAAGAAAATATTTTTAATAAGTAATGACTATATAAAATATTTGGAGGTGTATGCATTACCTTTGTTAAAATATCTATAAGAGTTGGTCTGCTATGAACTCGAGTGCATGTTGTGCACCTAGTCTATGTTGCACTTTTTAGTTACTGACTTACATTTTTTGGTAAATGGTGTTACACTTTTCAATTATTAAACTGTATAAGTAATAATTGAAAAGTGCAACACCATTTACCAAAAAGTGTAAGTCAGTAAACTGAAAAGTGCACATTGACTAGGGTGCACAGCATGCACTCGAGTGCATACTAGACTTTACCCCAGAAAATATATCAAAAAAAATTCTTCTTTAAAATATGGTTGAAAAAAATATCTATGGTATTGATAGAACCACGGATTTATATATGATTTTTTAAAATTTATTATCTTATCAAATTGGTAAAAAAAAAAAAGAATCGGCTCAAACCGGGTCTAATTTATTAATGAATTAATTACAAATTAAATCACAATCTTTTCTTGAAATGCAATTTAATCTAAATTTTCAAATAATTACAAATAAAATCATTACATTTAAATATTGTTGCAATTTAAACTTTTTGACAGTCTCATCTGTGCCCAAATTTAACGTAACTAGCTGATGTGAGTCATTGACACCTCCTTAATGAAACAACATTATTTTTTATTTCGATATAATCTTGAATCGTCAAATTCGGATACAAATGGGGTTGTCTAAAAGTCTAAATTGCAACAATATTTAAATGCGGTGATTTTATTTACAATTATTCAAGAGTTTAGATCAAATTGCAATTAAGAAAAATGTGGTGATTTAATTTACAACTAACCCTTTATTAATTTATAAAGTACAATATATATTACTTTATAGATATTTTATTGTAATCAATGTAAATTAATTTAGGGAAAGGTTTGAGTGAGACGGGATATAATTTGATCATGCATATTTAACACTTTAAAAGAGATGTATGACAAAAAATTATATGCAATTGAATTATAAATGCTTTGAGTATATTATTAGTTGTTCAATTGAATTTTTTTTATGACGCAATTGAGTGTATACAAGTGTGACTCGAAATATATATTTATTTGTATCAATTTATGACTGTCGTGAAATCGTCTCATGCAAGTCACATTCAATACTTTATTGTGATGTACTAATTTGAAATTTATCTATAGCCGACCAAAATTCATCAATCTAAAATACGAGAATCTTACATGTACACTAGATAGTGGGTTTGGTTTCACTTACCAAATATGTATGATTTCTTCACTTATTAAAGTCAACCATTAAGTGTGGATTTTCTTAAATCTGTCCTTATATTTTGCGTAATCAAACTCTCCCATCCTTTTTAGTTGAAAACCGCACGTCGAGTACTTAGGCATTAGGGAAGTATCAATTATCTTACTTTATACTCCGTATATACGTACTAGATGAGTGCACGTGTATCGATTGTTATTTATGTTATACGACAGTCTCATACGTAAGATAAATATGCATATACTTTTAAATGTTGATTTTGAAATGCACCAAATTATAAATAATACTAATACTGCATTTGTCATGTTATAAGCTTCTCATTTACTTATTTTGAACGTCTTTAATTATCATAAACTTCTTATTTTCTTAAATGACAAATTTCATTTTTTATCTCTAAATTTCCTCATTCGACTATCCTACTTTTTTCTACATTTTCTTCTTCTTACATCTTCATACATTTATTATCAACTACATATTTTATACTGTATTTTTTAACATTCGTGTAAAAAGTAACGAGAAACTTATGATCTTTTTAACATGTCAATATCTTTCTTGTAAAAAAAGTGTATTATATACATATGTTGTTCCTTAGAGCATGACCTAATTAACAAATATAATGAATCGAATAATTAGTATGGCACCAATAATATTGCACTACTCTTATATGGATCCTAAACGTGTTGGTAGCCTACATTGAGGTAAAGTGTATTCATTTCATGCATATATATATAATTAATATACATGTAATATATTCTGAAAATGACATGATCAATTCATCATTATAAACCATTTTTATGTATGTACATGCATCTTTTTTTTTTCCACATTGATAGTCTCATTTTCCAAACCCAAATCTTTTCCTTAACCACCTGAAAATACTTTTTGGATTTTACTTTTTAAAACTAGTTTGCTGATTTCATTTGCAGTATTTTACTAGGATACTTCTTAAAAAACACTTAGCATATTATATACTCCATCCATCGATACTTTTGACAGTCGTTCATTTACTTTTAACACATGTATTAAGAATGATAAGTCATAAGAATAATTGTTAATTGTGGTAAAATAGTTTTTTTTTTTTTTTTTTAGTTAAAAATATAAGTAACTTTTTATGAAATAACTAAAATGGATAACTATTGAAGAGACGGATGAAAATGATTAAGAATTTATCACTCAACTCACTTGTTTTCTCAATCCTAATTCTAGCTGGATTCCAGTCCAACCGTCCAATACTTAATTTGCTGCCAATTTCCAATAAATAACGTTTAAATACACAAACTCACTATTGTATGTTATTGGATGAATATATTTATGCATGTACATGTATCTGTTGCCAATCAAGATATGAACTATTTGTAAGCATACCGACATGATAACAACACAATAAGGTGAATTACGAATACGACATAAGAAGCATACAAGTCAACACGATACGAATACAAAAATATCGTGTCGACATGACACATTGACACTATACAATAAGAAAGAAAATATAATTAAAATATTAACTAAAAACAACACAACATAAATTACATGATTGAACACAATAGGACATGCACATTAAGTAAATCATCGATAACATGCTAACATAACAGGTTAGCGTGTCATCTATTGATCTTATCGTGCTTAACGGGTTGACACAATAAAAAACATAAACACAACAAGTCCAAACACTAAATCATAATTTTCGTGTCGTGTACTGAATTGCTACCCAAAAGTTTACCCACTACACTTACCAATTTTTTTTGGTAAAAATCAACACATGCTAGACTTAAATTTTGATACACAATCAAACATGATTGGTTTAATATTCTTTGACTTCATAGTTGAGACATGCATCAACGACAGTAAAAACACTATTTTAAGTTAGATTAAAAAAAAATTCCAACGGTCTAAATTCCCATAAATCATCTATAAATTCATGCCCCACGAATCTTGGAATTTCATTCTCATCAAGCCATAAACTAGTCCAACAAAATAAAAAGAAATGGCCAACACATGCAAATACTTCATCCTCTTTATTCTATTATCTCTAATAATAAAGCCCGGGATTCATAATGTTGAATCCCGTCTACTGAAGGAATCAGATGAGTTGAAGCCCGACCATTCTGGGCCAAGCCCTGGAATCGGAAACGGCGGTGTTAACAAATGCAAGGAGTCTCTTACGGAAGTTGAAATCTCGGGCCCAAGCCCGGGAGAAGGCCATAAGCGTGTTCCGGCCCGTCCACTGGGGAATTTAGTTAAGCCGTAAGCGTTAGTGTGGAAATTGGTGATTTAAAGTCGTGTTTGTGAATTGTGATGATTTTGTAAGGTTTTTATTTGTAGCATTGTGTGTAATGGTGGTGGCAATGCAGTGATGGCAGAAATGTAATTCATCAAAGTCCTAGTTTAGTTATATAGGGAAAAAAAGAATAATATTCGTGTGTATGAGTATAACTTTATACATAATGAAATGATATTAATTGCCTAATTTATAAAATATATTTTAAATCTTTTTGTTCATTGATGTTTTTTGATTGATCACCTTTTTTTTTTTTTATATATTGTATCTCTTATTGTCATACCTGAGTTTAAGCGGATTAATTATTATTGTGGGAGAGTTCTATATATAGTTCACTAAAGTTACTATCTTTATTCCATGATTATTTACACACTTTTCTTAACGGACGTCCCAACATTATTTGCACACTCTAAAAAAAGAAAATAACTCACATAATTTTTATTAATGTTACCCCTCCTTTATTTAACTCAATTTAATTATAACTTTACTCAAATCTCCATCCACTTTAGTCAATAAATTACCAACAATACCCCTCATTTATTCAATAATATATATCACTATATTTCATTTTCTTAATTTTCGTGCCGTCAAATTATGCACAAAATCCTGGGATGGAGGGAGTTTTTACAAATCTATTTGAATAATTTGAATACAAATTGTTGTTTAATTTCTTAAAATTACATTTTTTTTGGTTAATTGTAGCATGAAGATGAGGCATATGGTCCATATGGACATTCATCAATAGCATTAGTTAGAATTTCAACCATCACCCTATACAATTTTTTACGGTGGTAGATGTGATTATGCTCATAACAATAAAAAATTAATGAAGTAATACATATATTATTGAAATTTCATTTTGATCTATGAAAAACCATGGTGAAAAATGTCTATTAAGCTTTGATTAAATGTGCAAAAATACACTGGACAGATTCTCCGATGTAGATTCTCTACTATTTTGCATTTTTAAGTATTCTTCTGTCTTTATTAGAGTGTGGTGACAATATTAAACATACTCTCTATATATCTCTCTCTCTCTCTCCCCCCGTCTCCCTCCTTGTAACGGGTTCATGGTAGAAATTCGGGGGTTTCACGTTTCTACACTCTTACATTCGTGCGCTAACACTATCTCCATTAATAGAAAATTACCGAAAAAGTCTTCCTCCAATCTCAATCTTAAAAGAAATGAGATAAAGTATAACCTCTTCGGCCAATCGGTGGACTATCCAGTTTTCTAATCTAGAATGATGACTAATGTCACACACTACGAAATCGATTGCAACGGTCTCATATCTCTCATTTTATTCTCGTTTCTTTCGTCGGTCGTTAGAGATATATTTATCCACACAATCCTTAAAATTAAATTTCATTTTTATAGAAACCATACCAATCTAAAATTTAATTAAGTTTTAAAAAATTGTACTATAAATTTTGGCGGAAAGAATTAAGAATACGCAATTCCATTTTTGTTTTTAATATTTATATTTTTACAGAACGGACAAAATACGCTATTGCGGACACATATAAATTTAATAGTTTCACAAATTTTTTACTGTAAAAATTGCGAAAGCCAAAATTTAAAACCCTAATTATGGCGGAACGGCTTCTCCTCCGTGAAATGTTTCGTCGGTGGCGGCCGAACGCCGCCGCTTCCAGTTACAATATACATTTCACCAAAGCAATTTCCGAACGGAATCATTGTTACGCCACCGCTACCAGTACAAATGGGGAGAATTGTGAACTAGAAAAGAATGATCAATGGCTAATATTGCCTCCATTCACCCCCACACCCGACGGTTCTTCAGTCGGAAAAAAGTTGTACGGCCTTCAGGTGGACACGAAAACGACGGCGTTAAAGTGGATTACTAAGTGCTGCCCTCATCTCCCGAGTTCTCTTGTTCAGAAACTCTTTCGCATAAGACAGGTCAATTTCACTGTCACAGAGGAATTTCAATCTTACAAAACCTGCCAATTTTGCACAATTTGTGTGTTATACAAAGATCAGATGTAGATTAAACTTAATAACCATGTCAAATTTGTGTGATACTTAACTTCACGAAAGTGTTCTAGAGGCCATATGAATTAACGATATTAGCTATAAAATCGCTAACATAATTAATCTGTTTTGTGCCTAAACAAATTGTTGCATAAGAATATGAATTTGTATATGCTGAACTTGCTCGTTTACTGCTATTGTAATTTGCTTCAGATTCGAAAACAATGCTCCAATGCTGAAATTAAAGAACAGCGACCAAAGAGGGTAATATGGCTATTCACCTTGTTATTTAGTTCTTAAGTTGTACCGTCCAGCCACATCACTGATTTTCTATGTTCATGTTAATGATTTCCTTCCATAGGTAGGAGCTAAAGATGTGATGGAAATTGGTGATAGAATTTTCCTTCCTAAATCTGTTGATATAAAGTCTCATTTAACTACAACAGAGAATCAGAGCTTTTCCAATGACGATCTGAATTTTGTTCAAGGCCTTGAGTTGTATAAGGTAATGTCTAGAATTTGCAGTTGGTTTATTATATTGCTGGGGTCCTTTACTGTGATTATAAAGCCTAATGTCTAGTTATATTATATTAGGATCCAGCTATAATTGTCATCAATAAACCACCTGGAATGCCTGTACAGGTAGATGCTGATTTTCACTGTATTTTCTTAAATTGCAGTTGATGCGTTCAAGTTCACTCTATACAAAGTTTCTTTTCAGGGTGGCATTGGGATAAGGAGAAGTTTAGATGAATTGGCTGCCAAGTATTTGAGATATGACTACAAGGAGCCTCCTCGTCTGGTTAGTTCTGAGATTATGTTCAACATTTATTATCCTTTCATATATTAACATTATATCTTACTATGTAAATTACATAACATTGAAATGATATCAGAAAACACACATTCTATGTGATGTATAGGCCAAAAAAAAAAAAAATTCATAATGTGTTTTTGAATAGTCTTACCTGCAGAAGGCGTTGTCTACTGTTTCATGTTTTTTATTTCTTCCTTTTCCTATGCTGTTTTATTAATAAAAATAAACTTAAGTCAGTTTTCTTGTGTTGTGTGCCTTCATTTGTCCAATATTTCTTGGAATGTTACGTTCCTATTTCTGTTTACATGGTTGTTGACAAGCTTTAGATAGGTACACAGGCTTGATAGAGACTGCAGTGGCATATTAGTGATGGGAAGGACACAGTTGAGCACTAGTGTTCTGCATTCCATTTTTCGCGAGAAAACTTTGGGAGCTTCTAATGATGTATGTCACTTATCGCCTCATTTGTGATGGTAGTTTATAATTGATTACGAGTCTGATGAAGTATATATCACTGCCACATAGTTACTACTTTTTCTACATAATAGAAGCTCACACTTACAGGTTCTTGGTTGTAAAAGAATCCTGCAAAAGAGGTATTGGGCTCTAGTTATTGGATGTCCAAGACGTCGAGAAGGGTCAATTACTGTGCCCTTGGTGAAGGTGTATTTTCTGTTTGAGCTTAAAGAGTTTTTTTTTCCCCTTCTTGGCTGTGTTTACTGATGAATATTTGTTGTAAACAATTTTAGAAGTTGTTAGGCTGCTTGATATATGTGTATGATATATGTGTAATTCAAAAGCTCCAAAGTTTACATGATCTTATGAGTTTTTATTTAGGCCAATGTATTTTTGGTTCAAGGCGGCTTTTCAGTTCCTAATACAACATCAAAGCAATATTCTTGAGTCCAATCTATAATCCCATTCAATGACTTTGAAAATATTGGTTCTTCTAGAAGATAAAACTAAACATCTCATGTTGGTTTTATCTGCTAAGTTTTCTAATCTAATATTAATGAATCCAGTTTTCAAATGAAGGTGGCCTTTTCTCATCTATGTAGTAAATAGACCATAGTTATTTGTAGAAATTAATATGATTCGTATCCAGTAAAAATTATAAACTTTTCCTAGAAACTAGTTGTATGCCCATGGAAATTTTATCATCGTGACCTGCAGTTTCTTCACTTTTCTGGTACTCTGGTATATAAAATGGCACACTATACATGGTCTATCTTGTAGGAGTATGAGATTATCTATTCCTGAATACTCTTAATATTTGTAGAATACTGTGCTTGCTTCAAATTAACAAGCACTTTCCTTTAGCATGATGACTATTTTACGTTTGCACCTGGCATATGTTTGGATATTTGTATTATATGTTCATAGTTGCTTCACATCGTTAATGTAGCTGACTGGTGTTAGGATGCTCAGCTGATATGGCAATTGTAATAACACAGAGAAGTTTTAATTTCTGCATTTAATTTCAATTGTTCCCCAACCAATTCAATTTATTTATTCAGGTGGTGGTTGACGATGGAAAATCAGATAGAATCACTGTAGCTGACCATAGCTGCAGGTTGTCAGGGCAGCATGCTGTGACAGAATATCGAGTCATGGCTTCATCCCGTGGTTTGTTTTCAATGACTGCTTCAGATATTAATTACTAAACCTGGCTAACGAGTGCTTCAATCTATCCCCAGGCAACAGAAAAGAATAGGTCATGTAAATAATACTCCGTAGTAGGCTAGTAGCTTAGTCAACTTATAACAATACTGTATACATGCCAGTTTGATGAAGGGATCACAGAGCTAATTATAAAATGAATGTTTTTGTGTGCTGAACATGTCTAATTACTACCTGTAACTGATACTTACCTCACATTGTTAATTAAGGACTTGGGGAAACTTTCTAATTTCTGAGAAGAACAAAATGACATTAGTAGCGTTTTATTCAACAATTAATTATTTTCACATGTTCTTTTTGGTTCAGCCATAAAAGACCAATTAATATTTAGTTCACTTATCATTTGCAATGATGTTGTATGAGTAAGTTATTTCATTCAAAACTATTGTAACCCTGTACTCATGGAGTGGAAAATTGCAGGTTACACATGGTTAGAGTTGTTGCCGCTCACTGGAAGAAAGCACCAGGTTTGGATATTCGGACATCACAAATACCTTTTACTATTTTTTAAACTTTTATATAACTTAACAAAATCATTATTGGGTACACCCATAGTTTTTGCATTAACTATGTCATTATTAAATAGCTCCGTGTTCACTGTGCGGAAGTATTGGGGACACCCATAGTTGGAGATTACAAGTATGGGTGGCAAGCTCACAAGAAACTAGAACAACGTATGGAGTCTGGTTCATATCTACAATGGGGTGATGAAACGTCCAAACTGAAACTAGATAGTGTAGGCCTTGAGTTGGAGAGTGGAAGTGTATCTGATAAACAACTTTGTCTTCACCTTCATTGCAAGGAGGTAGTCTTACCCAATATTTCACTCGCCTTGGAACATGGCAACATAAATGACATTGATGTTGCACGAATGAGAAACATTATGCTGGATGCTCCTCTGCCTCCACACATGCAAAGAAGTTGGGACTTGTTGAGTTAGAATCTTCAGTTCCTCTGGAGGGAAGCATCGTATTTGCTTCTTGTGCTGATATTCAAATTCCAGGTAAGATAAACTTTAGTTGATATTAAGGATACATGTTTCTTTTCCTTTAAATCTGCCTAGTATAATTTGTTTGATTGTTTAGGATCCTATCCTCGTTTGCTAAAAACCGTGTCTGGCCATCTTGGACGGAGCAATTGTATGTTAGTGCATTCGTGGGCCTCGTATAGGACTTTCCTCCTGCTGTTACAGGTACCTTAGAGTTATGTCTTGGACTGTAATGAATTATCACAATAAGTTCCTACGATACAAATTACAATTTCGATGGTTCGATTTTCTTAAAATATCTCTGCGGAGCACCCTATTTTGGATAAGGGTGCTACATTCTTGTTGTGTTCCAATTGTAAGCTGAGGTTTATAGGTGCTTAATTAAGTGACTTGATTTTTATCTATTTATTTTACCACCTTGGGCGATGTATTAAAAGCCTCTCTTTTTGTTTGATTTTTTTTTTTTTTTTAATTTCTTTTTTATGTTTTTGAGTGAAGATTGAGAATTTGATTCTCTCTCAAGATAGTAGTTTGAGGAATTAAAGTAATCGAGTAATAATCACCATTTCACTATGATGTTTGAGAACAGATTATTCATTTTAAGAAAATTAGATTGTATCATAATCATGAAAAGCAAAACACAACGCCATTTAGAGCTGTTATTCGAGTTGAGCCAAAGTATTTGAAATTCGAGCTCGACTCGTTAACGAGTCTAACAGGCCTAATATATTTTTTTACGAAAAATTAGATATCGAGCCTAACAAGTCGAGTTTGAGTTGGCTCGTTAGTAAATCAAGTATCTAACGAGCTAAACAAGTCGAGTCTTGCTAAGGCTCAGTTCACCCGTTTCCTAATTTCGTGGTTCGTTATGATATGTATCTAACACCGATAACGTACCAGTCATGTGACCTTTTTCGCGTTATACAATTATCAAACTAAAAATAATTGTCATAGTAATTTTGCTGGGTTTTAAACATTCCTTTAATTTTAGAAAAGCCAAAACATTTTAAAAAGATTTTCTACCATAATCATCATAATAGCCCATTTGATCATCCTCACAGGTTAAAGGAGTTGATCATCCTCACAGGTTAAAGGAGGGAGAAGAGATCATAAATCATAATGCTAAGAATTTCCTGTATTAGAATATTAGTGTATAAATCTGTTGTGAGCATTTCATCAACACAACACACAATTCAAAAAGCTTCCTTTGGCCACTTCATTGCATTAAGCCAAAAACAATACAAATACTACATCAATGCCTTTACCAGTTAAGAAAAACACCCTCAGCACTACTATTCTTTGCTCTGATAATGATTTCACTCAACCGAAGCTTCGCCAAGGCAACCCTCCTTCGTCAATCTGTGCAGTGAGAAAACAACAATATAAAACTTCCCATTGTGTTCAGAGGATCTTCTCAGGTGGAGTTGTGGTCACGTGCTGCCTGAGGAGTTGCTATTGTGGCATCTGTACCCTTTGGCTAAAGTACATGTTCATGAAATATCTCGATGGATTGAAGCCGCTCAGAAATACTGCAAACAAAAATAATACTACTTCATCTCTAGAGACTAGAGAGAACAATGCCAAGGCAAGTGCAATATTGTATGAAGGAACTTACATATGGGAGAAAGAACGAGGACGGCACCAATTGGATACAGGAATAAAGTGGTCCTCTCCAAGAAGGGCAATACTGCACCACGAAGCAAAGATGAATATAAGTAGTTCTGTGCACCCTATTTTTTATATACAGGAATGCAAAATTCATATATTGCTGGAAAGAAATTGTTGCCAGTAATGCAACTCACCGTCATAACCTAAGTAATTTAGGTAATGATAGTAGGAAACAGCAACCATGAAGAGCACATTTGATAGTAGTAAAGGAACAAAACCATGAGCCACCAGCAGAGGCGATAAAAAGTAGTGAAGGACTGCCAAAGAAGAAAAAAACACAAAGATTATAGCTATCTGTATATATTTTGTGAGAATTACGCAGCACAGTAAACAAATTACAGTTTGCACTCACCATAAAGCAGCACAAACAGAGGGAAGAAAGAGTTGCAGTGTACATCAAAGGCGTACAACCTTCAGAAATTTAAGGGGAAGCAAAAAGTCAGCAGAACTACCTCAACTTCTAAGACAAACACATTGCATAAATATGAGTAGCAGTTGTAGTGACACGAACAAGGACGCTGTCATCTAATATGGACAGGAGAGATTATCAGATAAAGACACTCAAAAATGAAGAAAACACTTGCCATTCCACCCGTTGCTCTACCACATGACTGTTTGGAGCTTCTTCTCGAAGATAATTGTTAGTGAAGAACCTGGAAAAATATATAACATTATTTGCAACAATACAAGACTTTCATATATATGTAACATTTCTAGATCCATGTTTTTGGTACTTACCAACAAACCGTAGCCAAAATTGCACCTATTATGTGGAAATGGAAGAGCAAAACGGAAATAACTACGAAAACAGCATGTCCTGGGCTGTGATCATACCTGGTGCAAAGAGAAAAGACAACAATCATATTAGCAATACATTTGATATTAATGAATGCAGAAGTGTTTTTTTTTATCAATCAGATAGATGTTTGATTTAGTAACGAATTTGTTTGAATGAATTAACTTAGAGGAAATAGCAGTAAGTGTTAGATCCCAACAAAAATATTCATTACAAATGAAATGCTACAGAGGGTTTGTCCTACCACATTGATCGATACAAAGATTATGAAAGCAGTCAGACAGAAAGTATGGGAGATACTTACGCAGCACAATAAGCAATTGTACAAACTGACAAAAGAAGACTGCATATAACAGCAAATGCAGGATCGTCACGTGCCCATTGGTTCTTTGTTTCTGCATAATAGTAGATACTTTATTTGATTGAAGTCAATAGTTATTAGCAACATGAACCAGACTGATCTAGAACCTTATACTTTCTAACTTCAGGTGTAAGAGCTGGAAGAAAAGTTAGGGTCAAATGAGAAATAACTTTAAACCAATCGACGTGGAATTATCAATGTTTCCCCAGAACAAAAATACTGCACATTGCACAAGAGATGAAAGAGAGGAGACTCACGCTTGTGATACTTGGTATGCTGATATCTGCTTGGATCGTACAGTTACACATGCAAATAATGAAAACAATGTCATCAGAAGTCAAACTACAAAAGAAACACTCAGTATTGGATTTTTCAAAAAATCAAGAAACACATATGTAATTTTATAAATAAAGTGAACTCTTAAAAGGTTGACATACAACACAAACACATGGAGAGTGGCATTCATTAACTTGACACCTTCTTGACATCTTGTCGTAAATTTACAAGTTGATTAAATATCACTTCTTATATTGCTAACAGAAAGTAACTGTGGCAATTAAAACCATAAATGTGATGGCATTGCGATGAACGCAATATAAAGATCAGAATTATATAATACAAACAAACATTTATCACATAATGCTTACAAACACCAAGAATAATCTGCAAAGGCCGGATACCTACACGACTTTTGGCGATGTGCACAGGTTAAGCATTTGCCAGAAAGTATATTCAATGTCCATTTGTTGCCACTGTACCAGACCACCCAAATAAACAAAAAAAATTAGTGTCACTGACAGGATATCATGAATCCAAACAGAGACATTTACAGATATATATAGACAACAAAGAAAATCCAATAGTTCAAGTTTGTACTAATTATGAAAAATAACATAACAACAGTTGCAAAGTCTAACTCATGCACACATTCATCCATAATGGCAACACAGTGTAGGACAAACCATGAGACATATCAGAAGAAACTACTCCTATAAATGAAGTTTAAACTAACAATAAGAGAACAAACGACAGCAACTACCTATCAAACCATATCCAAATGCACTCAAGCCTCGTCTCTTCGACTATTGACTAAACCAGAGGTTCCAAACCTTATTAGAATAGAACCTCATCTCCCTCAGATATCCAAACTCCACCTCTTTAAGGCAATTTTTTTTAATCAGCTCCTACATTTAGGTAAGTCTAAATTTAATCTGGTTTCCTACTCAACACGATAATCAAAGGCTTAAGGTGAGTGCTCCGCGATGCAAAGATGTCCTGGAGCCAGTGGCTCATGGTGCACAGGCACAGCATATGCATTAGCAAAATAAGGTGCATGATTTTACAAATTGCTATTCAATAAGCAAAGACAGAAATGAAAAATTACATCAACAAAATTTAGCAATATAAATCTGGATTTTTATTTTTGGAAAACTGAAATTTCAACAATTAAGGAAATAAGCTGTTTTGAAAATAGAAGGACAATTATCGGAACTAGCGAGCAAGGATCAAGATCTGATCTGCAATTTTGAATTATAATTTCGAACAAACATTCAAATGTGTGAAAATTTGTGAAGAGGGAAACAAAACCTTGACTATTCTGCGGAGGTAATGAGGGAAGAGAGAATTCGGCCGGGCTTGAAGGCCCGATTTGCCCTTTGTTGAAGACGATGTGGGCAGCATCTTCTTCTTCTTACGATTTCTTCTGCTTTTTGATTGATTTTACTGCAGATTGTTTTTGTGATTGATTTATTGGATTTGAAGAATTTCTTCACTTACAGGTAATATTTCTGTTCCTTCTTCCTGTACTCTCTTTGTTCTGTAGACTGCAAATGCTAATGGGCTGGGCTTTAGTAATGGGCCCAATATCGATGTTTTTTAAACAATGTTTTTTTCTTAAATATTATTGGGAGTATTTTTTATTTTTTTTTCTCTCTAATATTTTAAAGATGGATCGATTGAAAAACTCTAAAAGAAAATTCATGTCAATATGCAAATTTAAACTAGTGGAGTTGCTTTTAACACAATCGAATTCAAAACATTTTAAATTAATGGAGTTGCTTTCAACACAATCGAATTCAGGACATTTTAATTTAATGGAGTTGTTTTCAGCATAATCGAATCCAAATTGTGCGAATGTGAGTAGTCCATTAAAAAAATTCGTTTCACATAACAATTCGAATAATTTGTAGAAAGATGTGAAATTAATTATTTTAACCAACTAATGTGTGATTTATAGTCCACTGGTAAGTTAATTTGTTAGAAAGTCCTTTTTACCCTTCAATTTTTAAAACTTCAAAATCAGGTTTTTTTTATATTATAAAAAAGGCCATTCTGAAAAGAAAAAAATAATAATAATAAAATTCAATTTATTCCACGATTCATTCTACTTTAATATAAACTATCATAAAAATTATAAAATTTAATCAATCAATCTAAACATATAAACTAATTCAATTTTTTTTAATTGTGAACAGTATTATCCTACTTAAATCAATTCAAACACATACTATATCTTATCTATCAAATTAGAAATAATAGAAGAAGGTCTCTCCTTGAAATAAAAATACTTCAATATTTTTTTAGGTTTTTTTTTTTTTTTTTTTCCCATTTGCCCCTTATTTACGTTATATATTAGGGAAAAAAAAAACTCCAATAAAGAGAGACTGAGAAAAGGGAAAACCGCATCTAACCTGGACTGTTCAGTAAAATTGGGATACTGCTTCTCCCTCAACCAACTCCTTCAAATTCTCCCTCCCTCGATATTCTGAATCTATAATTAAACTTCCAATTTGATTTTCTAAAACCCTAATCGCCATGGGAGAATCTCCTCGTTGTGTCCATCTCGCGCTTGGCGGAGGAGCAGGTACGATTCTACTCACTTATGCTTCCGATTTTAATTCAACATGCAAAAGTTTAATGTAATGTAGTATGGCATTTTAATCTAGCATCGATCTGGTGTAAGCATTTCGTGACATCCTTATTCAACTATGTATATTTTATATTTCTGTGATGCAGTTGCGGATGTGTTATTGTGGAAAAAATTGCCTGTCAGCGCCGGTTCTCTTGTAGGTTCAACTGCGCTTTGGCTCCTATTCGAGATGGCAGGATACAATTTAGTATCGTTTATATCGAACGTGTTGTTGTTGCTGATCTTGATCTTATTTTTCTGGGCTAAATCTGCGTCACTTCTGAATAGGTAGAGATGAATAGATGTTGTGGAGTTATGTGTTTATTATAATCAATTGATTGACATTGCTATTTTATTTTGTGTCTTTACTTGGGAGTTGGGAAATTTCTATATGGATCTGTGTAGAGTGTTTTTTGGGTTTGGTGTTTTTTGATTTTGATTACGATTTTCAGGATGTGAGGATTTTTAATCATTATAGAGTTGTTTATAGTTGCTCGTTTCTATGGTTTTAGACCCCTGCCGCCTATTCCTAATCTTGAAGTTTCTGAAGAGACTGTTTTGAAGGCTTCTGATGAGATTCGAGTCTGGGTAAATCATGCATTGTCCATTGCACACGACATTGCAATTGGCGGAAATTTGATACTCTTTTTGAAGGTGTTGTGATTTACTTTCTCTCATCTGATTAATGCTTTATTTGTCAATCCTGATTGTTCCAATGACTTGTATGTGCTTTTCTTATTAGGTTGCTGCAGTCTTGTGGGTAATTTCTTACATTGGCAGTTTCTGCAACTTTATTACGTTGGTCTACATTGGTAAGTCTGAATTGTCTTAGATCTGAACATGTGTTTTGGTTCTGCTAATCTTAATGTGATTATTTGCATTGCTAATGCAACAGGTGTTCTTCTTAGTTTATCTCTGCCGGTGTTGTATGACAAGTACCAAAATCCAATTGACGATAAGCTGAGTATTGCCTATAATATCTCTCGGGTACAATATCGGAAAATTGATCAAATGATACTTCAAAAGATTCCATTACTTTCAAAGAAGGAGAAGAAGACCCAGTAGACTCAACGTAATTCTCGTCTCCCTTTCTGTATATATATATGCTTATGGGTGGGCCGTGGGCCATATGTGGCATCAGATTTCATTTACTTAACTATATCTTTACAAAACCTGATCTATTCATGGTGTTTTTACTGTAACTTGCTGCCAACAGATAATGTCTAGTAGACTAGTACTCTAGTTGACATAACATCTTTCTTATAAAGTTTTCACCACTTAACAGCTTGTCATTTGCTGCTTGTGATGCATCATGCATGCAAAAAATATAGATACAATCACTTCTGCAGTGTGTTTATTGAAAATAGAGTAGAATGGCATGAGTAGACATGTACATTTGTAATGCATCATCAAAAGGCAAATAATGAAGAATAATAGTTTGGTGCAAAAACGAGAAACAAAATTAGGAGAATATATCCACACATGCACTGAAGAATCTTACCTAGATATGGTTTCTGAGGTACATATTCTTCCAAACAACATATTAATCATGCAATCTATTATTGTGTTAGAAGTGAGGTGAGGAGTTGCTGGTAGTTAATTACTCCAGTAATTAGAGGCTGTCATGTTATGTATTTCCCTTTTTTATGGTTTGTATGTATGTATGTATGTATGTATGTATGTACGTACGTATACATGTATGTGCCTCTGTATGTAAGATAAGTTTATCTTTGCTTGCTTTTGTCATCAATATATTTGGTTTTGTTACAACCTCAGACTTCTGTAATTAGATTTGTGCACATCATAATAATACATTAAAACGTTCACCTTCTGGAACATACTTCTAAATTCATGTGGCTGTTTAAATAATTAGCTTTTACATATTGAGTTTGATGAACAGTCCTGTAATTCTTTGGGAAATAAAATTTGTACCCAAACTAAATATTCAAATGTAAAACATACTACTTCATGGACTTTCGAGAAAGATGGTCATATCAAATTGGAAGGTTTTAATGCACTGTAACTTAGTTTTTTCTCTTCTAAAATGCCAATGCTATATGCAGGTGCCTTTCGCTGGTTGCTTTGCATCTAATCCTCGCCCGTTGGATCAGTTTTAAGACAGTCGTGGAAGGTTTGCCAGTTACTATAGTGTTACCTATGCAAGTTTTTAACGCAGCATGCTTTTCATCTCTTGAGTGACTCACTTGGTTATTTTGGCTCCTTTTCCTGCCGCATAGCTCTCTTCTTCGAGATTTTAAACCAAAAATCGCGGAGATTGTTAGTTTGGTCCTGGAGCCTTAGAACTGATGTAACATTAATCTGTGCAATTTGTCTAACGTTGTCTGATTTCTTGAAAATTCTAATCTGATTTCTTGAAAATTACAACCAACAGTTGCTTGCCTATGTTTTTCCCCTTCCTGGTTATATCATTAGGGCACTTATTTTATAGGCTATAACTTGTTAAAGGTACTTAATTTGAACTGAACAAGTATCATTTCTAACGAAAATGAACAGAATAGGTTTATGTATTTGGAAAGTGTAACATCGATTATTATTATTATTATTTTGATGTCATAGTACCCGGTCCAAGTACTATTCTGTTCTTTATGTAGGTTAAGGTCCGGTACTATTCTGTTCTTTTGGATTTATGTAGGTTAAATTGTCATGTACTCGCATATACTTACTGGTGTGGGACTATTATTCATGTCTATAAGCTGAAAATGTCTAAGGGCATGTTTGTTTTGTAACTATCACATCCGGACCGAGGACGTAACGTTCTTCATCCTGTTCTAGTTCGAAATTTCACATCTAGATTTCACCATCCAACTTCATTTACCTTTGAAAATACAATATATTTTACTATTATAATAATACAACATCACACCCTCTTACACAATTAATTTGATCCTACCCAACATCCCAAAATAAACATACATAAACACTATTCATCAGGATTTCTCCATTGACATCTCACCCATTCTACATAATCCTAAAACAAACACTCCATAAATGTTTAAATCGATCATTGATGTGTAAAATTTAGATTCTTTGTGATTATGCAAATTAATTATAATTATAATGTGTGGAGTTGGGCTTCAATTCTGTCTCATAAAATTTAGTACTCCCTCCGTCCAATTTTATTATGCCCACTTCTACGGGCACGGGTTTTAATGAATATTGATTAGTTTATTCATAAAGTAGATAAGTTGAGGGTATGATGTGTATTGTGGGGTCCATTTGTAAATAAATGATTGTTTATGAATAAAGTGAATGACAAAGTGGGTAAATAAGTGAGGGTAGGAGGGTGGAGATAAAGTAGTATGAATAGTATTGTTTTCAAAAAGGGTATGGCCATAATAAAATTGGACAACCAAAAAAGGAAAGTGGGAATAATGAAATTGAACGGAGGGAGTACTTTTTTTTTTTCGCTTTTTCAACAAAAGTTTTATACGACAAAGTGGGATAGCTCAAGTGGTTAGAGCACCACTACCTACGCCTTAGGTCCTGGGTTCGAGTCATGGGGAGGGGAAAAAAGGGATAGATATTTAACTTCCATAAAAAAAACTAAAAAAAAAAAAAACAAAGGGGCACACTTGCGTACCCCCTAGTGCACCGTACCCCTAGTTTTAATTTTAATTTTTTATTTATACTTTATGTGCACCCATTAATTTAATGAGTTCACCCCTAAATTATATTTTTACTACAGTTATCTGCACCCACTCATTTTATGAGTTCACCCCCAAATCATTTCTTTTTTACAACAATTATCTACACCCTCTCATTTTATGAGTTCGCCCCCAAATTATTTTTTTACCACAGTTATCTGCACCCCGCTCATTTTATGAGTTCACCCCCAAATATTTTTTTACTATAGTTATATGCACCTGCTCATTTTATGAGTTCACCCCAAAATCATATTTATACTACAGTTATCTGCACCCGCTCATTTTATGAGTTCACCCCAAATCATATTTTTTTTACAACGGTTCTCTACACCCGCTAATTTTATAAGTTCACCCCTAATTTTTTTTACCACAATTCTCTGCACCCACTCATTTTATGAGTTCACCCCCAATTTTTTTTTTTAATAAATACATTTAAAATACTATATTATCTTTTTATTAATTTACACAAAATGTAATAATAAAATCAACCATAATTTATACATTTACAATATGTAGTCGAGTCATTGTCGAGTTACCGTCGATTCACCACTAAATCACCCATATTTTAGAAAAAGAAAATCGTAAAAACATAATTTAAAAAATCTATCAAAATAAGGCACAAATCTCAATTTTTTTTTCTTTTTAATTTTTCTTCTCATTTTCAGTTTTTATTCAAAAAAATTTATTTCTTCATTTTTTTCATTAATATTTTTTAAAATTTTAATACAAAATAATATTATATGTATGATTTTATTATACTCAATAATACAATAAGTAATAATCAGTAATACACTAATACCATTAAAAATAATTAGTACTCCAATATCTTATACAATAACAAATAATTACACATATCTAATTATATTAAATAATACTAAAATCAATTATTAGTAATACCACAAACAGTAATCGGTAATACCATTAATATTAATCAATAAAATTTTATACAATAACAAATAATTCCACACATCCAATTATATTAAATAATACCAAAAACAATTATCAGTAATACAATGAACAGTAATTAGTAATATCATGAAAATTGATCAGTAATATCTTATACAATAATAAATAATTCCACAAATCTAATTATATTAAGTAATACCATAATCAATAATATGTAATACCATAAAAAATAATAATAATAATCAGTAATGTCTTAAACAATAATAAATAATTTCACACAATCAGTAATACCACAAACAATAACCAGTAATACCACAATTAATAATTAATAATACCGTAATCAGTAATCATTAATTTTAATTCATTTGTATATTAATAGTAAGACTACAATCAATAAATAGTAATACCAATACCAATAACTAATAGTACCATAAAAAAAAAGTGGAGGGAGTGCAAATCGGGGTGTACTGAAGAATATAGGGAGTGCACATTACCAAACCCAATTGAAGGGAACCCTAGCCCAATGGGAGGGCACCCTAGGTCAGCAGTCGTCGTTTGAGATTTCATTAGCAAGGTCACCGGCTTTGAGTGTCGGCCGGTTAGAGATCCATCGACAACATACTCACATTCCTCCGTCGGGCTGCTGTCAGCCGGAGGAAGAGGATGCACAGTAGCATGATGAAGAAGACTGACAAAACAATATAGCTTCGAATTAGGCAGAGATGAACGACGAGAGAGAGGTGACGTTGATCCGAGTGTTGCAGGCGAGAGCCATTGATGCCGAAGAAGCTCCTGGATCGCGAACACAAGGGAGATTGATCGAAGCAGTCGCGTCGGTGGTCGAAATGAGAAGAGAATTTCGGCCGCCATGGATCGTTGCCGAGATGGAAGATGATGTCGATTGTCATGGAAGTGAAGAATCGCGATTGCGATTCGAATATGGGTCTTGGGCTTCAGCGGTCGGGACGGAAGCGCCGCCGTCGCCGTCAAGAGGGTGGTCGGGCATGGTGGTGGTTGGGTCACCCGCCGATCGACATGAATTTTCGGCAGGTCCTTTACTCATCAAATTAAAATTGAAATTCAAGTGCACTGCCGATCGACTATAATAAAATCATGCCTATAATATTATATTGTATTAAAATTTTAAAAATACACATGCAAAAAATGTAAAAGAAATGTAGGAAAATTTAAAATAAAAAAGGAAAAGAAATAAAAAATGAAGAAATAAAAAATTTGAAAAAAAAAATGGAAAAAGTGTAGGGGAAAGGAAAATTAAAAAGTAAAAAATCGAGATTTATGGCTAATTTCGATTTTTTTTATTAATTATATTTTTACGATTTTTTTTTAAAATATGGGTGACTTGGTGGTGAATCGATTTTTTAGAGTTTATTTTATTATATTTTGTGTACATTAATAAAAGGATAATATATTCTTTTAAATGTGATTATTTTTCTAAAAATATTTTGGGGTGAACTCATAAAATGTGCGAGTGCAGATAATCGTGGTAAAACAATAATATGTGGGTGAACTCATAAAATGAGCGGGTATAGATAACTGTGGTAAAAAATAATTTGGGGGTGAACTCATAAAATGAGCGGGTGTAGATAACGGTTGTAAAATTATGATTAGGAGGTGAACTCATTAAATTAGTGGGTGCAGATAAAATATAAATAAAAAATCAAAATTGAAATTAGGGGAGTGCAAATCATTATTGGGTGAACTAAAAAATTTGTGGGTGCTAGTTTATTGAGGGTGAACTGAGTAAACAGATGGGTGTGTGACTGGAATCTGAGGCCCAGTCCCAAGGAAGGCCTAATAGCTGGAAACTCATAGGTAGGCATGGTGCATTCAAGTGTATACAAGTATTTGCCAAAAACAAAAGTTTTGTACCTCAAAATAGAAATAACTTCTTCAATGATTATCTTTATACAATACACACATTTTTACCATTTAATTATGTCATTTACTTTTGTGTCATTTACTTTTGGGTAAAGGTTCACAAAATTGTTAGGTAACACTCTAATCATTATCCGTTTTAATAAACTATTAAATTAAATACACTAAGATCTGCACACATAAGCATGTATGAAATATATATTTATATAGATGGAAGTTTTGTTTAAGATGAATGAGTTTTGTTTGTCATATTTATAAAATCAAATTTGATTAAAATTAAATGAGTATAATAGGATTTAATCAGAACAAAAAATTGAGTTTGACCTTGTAGCTGATGGCAGGCCGAGGGTGGCGCTATAGTTTATTACACCATCGAATGCTTCCATTGGTTTATTGCAAGCTGTTATTATTAGATAATTGCAATTTGCTAAACGTCAACTGAAAAAATTAACAATTTTATTGAAAGTCAACTAAAACTAAGGTTCAATTGTAAATTTATTCAAATTATCACAAATACATCAATGATCAATCAATCAGCCACGATGAACTTCATGTTGTTTATACCTCAGAGAATCAGTATAATTTCCTTTTTTTTTTTATGTTTTGAATGTGCACATAAAATATGTTTATTTTTCTAAAAAATATATTTCACCACATTTAATTTATCTCTTTACTATTTCATCTATTTTAATTTCTAATTTATCTGTTTTATTTATAAATAAATTAGTACTCCCTCCATTTTCAGGACGTTTCATATAACTTTTACATCTTTAAAATGAAAAACCTTTTATAAACTACACTCTAACAATATTCTTAATTTTACACGAGTGTCATTACTTTTTTGTCCACACATATACACAAATCAACTTATTTGTGTGTCGATCTACATATAAAACCTTAATTTTACACGAGCGTCATTACTTTTTGTACACACATATACACAAGTCGACTAATTTCTTTACTTTATACATAAATATTTTAAAAATTATCTCTCATAATTTTACTAATTATGTACACTTTTTTAATTTGTGTGTCGATTTACATATAGTAAAACAAAACAAGCACACATTATGAAGAGGAGGAGGGATTATTTTATCTTATTTCAAGAGTCTTGTTCCTTATAAATTACACATTCAAGAAATGAAGAAACCAGCATAACATAATTACAAACAAAATCCATTATTAGAAAAATCAAATTCAACAAACATGGAGCTTCCCAACTCAAACGAAGCCCGGCCCGTCAAACAAATCTTCATCTTAGCGGGCCAGAGCAACATGTCGGGCCGCGGCGGCGTCGGCAAGGACAAGCAATGGGACGGCGTCGTTCCACCGGAATCCACCTCCGACGGCGACAAAATCTTCCGCCTGAACGCCGACCACCGCTGGGAGGCGGCGCAGGAGCCTCTCCACCAAGGCGTCGATTACAACAGAACTTGCGGCGTGGGGCCCGGTCTGGCCTTCGCCAACGCCGTGAAGGCCCGCGTCGGAGTGGTGGGGCTGGTGCCGTGCGCCGTCGCCGGAACAAAAATCAAGGAGTGGGCGCGTGCGACGGAGTATTACGACAGAATGGTGGCGCGTGCGAAGGCGGCGGCGGCGCGTGGCGGAGAGATTAAGGCGTTATTGTGGTATCAAGGGGAAAAGGATACTTTTTTGAAGGAGGATGCGGATTTGTATAAAGAGAATGTTGAGAAGCTTATTCTTGACGTGCGTCGAGATCTTGATTTGCCTTCTCTTCCCGTGATTGTGGTAATTCAAACTTATTTTTAGACATTTTATTAGCTCACAAATTCGGGGTCTAGGTGCTAGTCGTTGGTCTATCGATTTGATTTTTATACAAATTGGTCAATCAGATGTCATTTTTTAACAAAAACTTGTGTAAAACTGTTTTGCTGCTTTTTCTTATGTGAAATTGATCCCTTTTGATTCATATTTGGGTAGGATAATTTTTTATTTTTTTTTAAAATTTTACTATATTTTTAAAAAAATTGATAATATTGGTAATAAAAGTGATTATTAAACGTTGTCATTTTTACATAAGGGTTAAAGGAGATGCGTGAGACGGTCTCACCCAAGACTAGTTCCCTTTTTTTTTTTTTACTTTTCGGCATTGAATTCTGATTTGAACGATGGAGCACACATTTTAAAGTGTAATCGATGGTGTGAGCAAAACTCATCCATTTGCCATGGTGTATAACCTTTTTTTGGCTAGATTCTATCATTTAAGGTGTGAAAATTATATATTTATATTTTTCAACATTATTTTTGTAATTTTTATTTTTTTTAGAATCTTCTTTGTAATTTTATGTTTTATTTTAGAGTTTTATATTTATTGTTTGAAAAAATTAAAGATAAAAAAAATATAGGTTGTGCATAAGCACTAGGGGCATGTTTGTTTTGGGATTTTGAGGATTTTGAAATCCAAATTTCAAAATTGAGTGGATTTCAAAATCCTAATGTTTTTTATGTTTTGTGTTTGTTTTGGAACTTATATAGAGTAGGATTTAACTTTATAGTATAGAATTATAGGTTTTATAGGTATTTATATAAGGTTTGTAGGTATTTATATAGTTCACTTTTATAGTGTTATAGGGTGGAATTTAAAAATTTTGAATCAAAATCTCAAACTGTAATGGAGTGGAGTTTTGAAATCCCAAATCCAAATTTCTAATCCCAAAACAAACATGCGTTAGGTGGCTAAAATCCTTCTAAGTTCTAACTACCAATCTATCGATTTAACTTCTCCACCCTTGCTTACAAATCATCCTTGCTTACAAATAATTTTAAGAGTATAAATTGCAATGTTTAAATAGCTTATAAGTGGTTAAAATATTTAACTAAGTTAATGTTCTTCATATTTTTTTTAAAAATAATATTATTCACGTTACTTTATATTAAGCTCGAAATGTTCGTAAAAGTTAAGGGTGCGATTTTGATATGAAACGAGATGCGATTGTTGCAGGTTGCGCTTGCATCGGGGAGAGAATACCTTGAGAAGGTTAGAGATGTGCAGAAAGGAATTGATCTACCAAATGTAGTGTGTGTGGATGCAATGGGCTTGCCACTTGAAGAAGACAAGCTTCATATAACAACAGAGGCCCATATTAAATTGGGCCTATTGTTAGCGGACTCTTATCTCACACATTTTCTGGCCCAATAAATTTTCTCAGCCCAATTTCAGAAGACTGTCTTCAGGCCCAGAACCTACATCCTTTTGAGGGTGATAGTTTTTTTTTTTAAGGGTAAAATTTCTTTTATCTTGGTACTTTTCATAATTTTGCTGTTTCTTTTGTTGTAAGTTGTCACTATACCTTGTGATTACAAATGTCAAATGTAAAATTGGTTTGGATTGATTGTATTTGCCCATAATAAAATCATCAAAAGTGTTTGGATTAATGACAAATTAAATAACCATCTTTCATTCCTTTGCAATCTAATCTAAAGCTTTCAACAATTGCAAATAAATCACAAACTTTACATATTGTTGCAAATTAGACTTTTTGGTAAACTCATGTATGCCCAAATAAGACGTTTTGAAATTAGATCAGATTTAAAGAATAATGTTGTTTCATTAAAAATGTGTCATATCGATAAAAAGTTTAAATTACGTAAGATTCGAACACAAATAAGTTTGTCAAGAAATCTAATTTGTAACAATATGTAAAGTTGATGATTTATTTGCAATTATTGAAAGATTTAGATTAGATTGCAAATGAATGAAAGGTGGTGATTTAATTTGCAATTAACCCAAAGTGTTTTAAATATATACTCTCTCTTAGATTAAAAAAAATTTCGTATGTGACAGAGAAAAGTTTACCAAAGTAGGAATGCAAAACTTTAATTAGTACATATGAAAAATAAAAATTAAAAGTTTTTTTTGAATGGTTATTCGATTGTCCACAAAAAGTAGTCTCATTTGTCTTATATCCCTTTTTCCCCTCCTCATGACTCGAACCCAGGACCTGGCCTAGGTAGTGGTGCTCTAACCACTTGAGCTATCCCACTTTGTCTGTAACACCCTTACTTTATCTTTTTTTTTTAAAAAAAATTTGTGCCCCTCCTCTATGGAACTACATTTGGTGGATGGAGAAAGTACATATATAATAAATATAATTGAATGTTTACAAATATAGAATCAAATATTATAATTTTATATTTGTATTTACTTAATAATCGAAATAATTTTATTTATACAAATCAGAATAATAAAATTCAAATACAAATACATTCAAATTATTTGATTCATTTACAACTCTATTTACATCCCTATATTGTTCATGTAATGATAAAAAGTGTGCTCAACTAGCCGCACTCTCTTAACTTGTAAGTCTTGTATATCCACATAACAAACACAAAACAAGCATCCGACAACTATTTCTGAAACGCTTCTTGTTTGGACACATTTTGATTATTTTCAGAAATAATTGCAAGAAGCAATCAGTCATCTAACAAAATTCACACGTGAAAAATAGATTAAATAAATACTACTGTACATGAGAGTCATGTACCCACTATTCAAAATTTCTTTGCAAAGCTACACGAAATCGATTTTTGGAAGTCCACAAAAAATGTTATTGCTAATTGACCGAAATTGGTTAACCGTATTATGAAACACGGACAAAAATCAAGTTGCCACAAGAAGTCCGTATTTCTTCTAGAGAATCTAAAATTTCTCCGCCGATTCTTTCTAGTCGAGCCTCCTGCAACTTTTTTGGATTGTTACGCCTTTCGTGAGGGTTTAAACTTAATCGATAAGGACGTGAAAAACTTATAGATTGATAAAAATGACAAAATGAAACATTTATATACAAACCTTTCGTACTCTATGAGAATTAGTTGAGGAAATCTTTTATTTCATTTGTCCGTTTATAAGCTTTTTATTTTATCATTTTTATATGTTCGTTTATAAGCTTTACATACTTTTTTTATTAAATACTATTAATATTTTTTTCTTACATATGTCGGTCTTCTTCTATTAATCACATCACTTATAGTTATACTATACTACTCCCTCTGTCCCACATGAATTTGACTTTTATTTACTCATATGTCATTACTTTTTCACACTCAATCTATTTTTTACTTTACTTTATTCATAAAATTTTACAAAACCATCTCTTAAAACATCATTCATTACACTTTTTCTTACACATTTCTTAAATTGTGTGTCATACAAGGTGTGCAAGTTCTTATGAAACGGAGGAAGTATATGTTACTGAGTATTTAATAATTTAATCACTTTTTTTTTATTTTGGTGTAAAAAAGTAGCGAAAGAAAGAGGTTTTAATTTTAGGCGTGTCAATCTGCATTTATATAAACAGAGTTACAAATCAAGTCCATCAAACCGGAAATTGAAAAAATGGAGCCCTCAATCAACACCGAAGCCCAGCCCGTTAAACAGATCTTCATCTTATCGGGCCAGAGCAACATGGCGGGCCGAGGCGGCGTGGTCCGCGTGGACAACCACAAGCGCTGGGACGGCGTCGTTCCGCCCGAATGCTCCCCCGACAGCCACCGGATCTCCCGATTAACCGCTCACCTCCACTGGGAGGCGGCGCGTGAGCCTCTCCACCACGACATCGACGCGAAGAAAACGTGCGGCGTGGGGCCCGGAATGGCGTTCGCCAACGCAGTGAAGGAGCGCGTGGGCGCGATCGGACTCGTGCCCTGCGCCGTCGGCGGCACGGCGATCAAGGAGTGGGCGCGTGGGCATCACTTGTATGAGAGTATGGTGAAGCGTGCGAAAGCGGCGGCGGCGCACGGCGGAGGGGAAATTAGGGCAATGCTTTGGTATCAGGGCGAGAGCGATGCGTCGTCGCAGCATGATGCGGATTGCTATAAAGAGAGAATGGAGGATTTAATTCAGAATGTGCGCGCAGATCTGAATTTGCCTTCTCTTCCCATAATTCAGGTATGCTTTTACACCATTGTTAAAGGGATTTATCTTCATAAGTAATACACAAATTATGATAAATAAATTTAGTGAGGTGCATTGCATAAATGTTTTGATTTGAGTGATTTAGGGAGGGTTTTGAAACTCTACAAACTGCTTCTAGAATTATTTTTTTGCTGTCCTCTCACAACTTTTACTTTTGAGAAAGTACTTTTAAACTGTTTATAGAGTTTGCAAACATCCCCTTAGTAAGTTGCAGGGGATTTTTAAAATAAGTTAGTCGTATTAGAGTATTAATTTTTTTGTGTGTTATTTATGTAAAAATAATTTTGGAATAGATAATGAAAGTATGTAAATAATCATACACTCTAAAAGTGTGTTAAGTTCTAAAATAAGTTAGTCGTATTAGAGTAAATAATTTTGTGTGTCTATTGAGCCGATCCGAGCCTAATGGAATTAAAAGGAAAAAAAAAATAGATATTGAGCCTAACAATTCAAGCTCGAGCCGGCTCGTTAGTAAATCGAGTATCTAACGAGTTCGGGCTCGGCTCATTTAACGAACGAGTCGAGCCGAACTCAAGTTGAGCCAAGCTCACGAGCAGCTCGGTTCGTGTAACAACTCTAATTACATTACAGGGAGTATAAATCTTTGTTGCTCCCTCCGTCCTGGGATGACTTACACGGTTTGTTTGATCGATACATTTTTTTAAGAATAGAAGATTTGGTTGGTAATGTAAGATAAAGACGGTGATTTGATGAAGTATAAAGTAAAAGTGTAGGTAAAAAATGAATAACAATTTTAAAAATAATTTTGGAAAAGTATTAATTATGTGAGGGTATTTTTATATTAAGAATGTGTCAGGGTTTGATGAGAATGAGGGTCATGGGCTCAAAATTACGTATAGTCGAGAGTCGGGTTGAAGTCGAGGCCCATAATAAATTATGCATTAGTTTTTAGAATATATTTTGATTAGTTAGGATATTAGAAGATATTATTTGATAATTAGTTTGTTAGGATATTTGCATATTTTGTGGAGGTATTGAATCTCTATAAATTGAGATGAAACTACCGTGGGTAAGGGAGGAGAAGAAAATAATATAATTTATTTTACAAAATAGTTTGCATAAATAATTACGGAATTGACCAATGGTCGGTTCTGGTCCTAGACTTTTCTCAAACAAGTCAAAATAATTGAAAATTTCAAAATTAAAATCGAAACTGAACTGTATTAAATACTCCCCCGTCCCTAAAAAGTTTTCATATTTTTGAATTTTTTTTTTTGTCCCCAAAAAGTTTGCATACCCCAAAATAAAAATAATCATCACAATCTCCACTCTCACAATATACACATATTTACCTTTATGTCATTACTTTTGGGATCCACCATACACTCAATCAACCTACTTTATTTACTTTATATATAAATGTTTACAAAATTACCCCTCAACACTCTCATCATTACATTTTTTTCTTAAATAATGTGCTCAAGATTCTCCGCAATATTTACTTTATAGATAAAAGTTTACAAAATTACCCCTCAACACTCTCATCATTACATTTTTTTCTTAAATCATGTGCCCAAGATTCTCCGCAAATTTTTTGGGGAAGGAGGGAGTACGAATTAAAAGAAGTTAACAAAAATTAGTATCTGATCACAAACTATAGAAATCTCACACGAAAAAAAATCATTATTAATTTATATAAATTAATTCGTTTCGATTCTAAAAAATTGATTTTTTTTTTTAAATTTCAATCCAACCGTTCTATCAAATTAACCTAAAATCGTTCGATTCAAAAATTCGACTTTCTCGATTTTGTGTCCACCCATAATTTGTAACCCATCATCTGGCTTGGCTTTATTTGCAGGTTGCAATTGCGTCTGGAGATGAAAAATTTCTTGAGAAAATAAGGGAGATACAAAAGGAAATTGAGATCCCAAATGTAGTATGCGTAGATGCCATGGGATTGCAGCTGAAAGAAGATAATCTGCATCTTACTACTGAGGCCCAAGTTCAGTTGGGCCGTATGCTAGCTGACGCTTATCTCACCCATTTTATGAGTGCTGAGGCCCATACTTAGTTGGGCTTTCTTTATGTATCAGCCCATATATGGCCCAGATAATTGTATCCTATATTCATCGTGTGGGTCATTTAGCGCGTGTTTAGGACGTGGGTTATATACTTATATGCCCCTCCAACTATCTTAGATACACTCTCCCATCTCATTTATTAATTTAATAAGCATGTTAAATACCTAAATTGCCCTTTTAGTAAAATAGGTCGATCGACACTGGTTTATCGATCAAAGAGTATATTGTTGAATATAGTTTATCGACTGAAAATTCCCTTGTTGACAACATTTAATCGAAAAGAATTAAAAAAATATCAGAAATTTCGTTATGAAATTGTTGACCAGAAACATTGTGGTCAACAATTTCATGTCAAAAAATAAATAAATTAGAAACCCTACATGAACAGCGACACGGGCGGCAACACAACGTTGTGTGGAGAGAGGAGGGGACGGCGTGGGAGGGAGGAGGAGGGATGTGATTTGCAGAAAAAGAAGAAGGGTCGTTTGCAGAAAGAAAGAAAAAGGGGTCGACCTCTTGGACGGAAGGAGGCGGCGGTCAACGGCGGGTTGGAGTGTGGGGTGGTGAGGAAGAAGAAGGTGGAATAATGAGAGAAGAAATTAGGGTTTGAGGGATATATGTATCCAAATAATTTTAAGAAGGAAAGTGTATAATAGGTAATTTGGGGGACTGCCACACCCATGTTTAGTTTTAAGAGTTGTACTCTTGTGTAACCGTTACTGTAACTTGTTTTTATTTAATATTTAAACTAATACTGTACAATATGTAAGATAATACAATATTATATTTGAACTAATATTATACTCTATTTAAATTAATAATGTACAGTATTTGACATAAGTCATGAGTAACATTCACCCATTTAAAAAATTGGATTAAATGGTACAGTTAAATGGTACACACAAGTATTTGTCTAGTTTTGTACTAAAATATGTGTTTTGTTATTTTTACTCCCTCCTCCGTCTCATAATTGCACTTCACGCTCCAATTTATGGATGATTCTATTTCTCCTTCTTGGGCAAAACGAAGGATATCTCGATCGGGAGAGAGAACGGAAAATTCCATATAACCTAATATATTTGACAAGTCGCACTATACATTAATCCAAGATGCATCTTCCTCTACAGGAGTTAAAAAAGGTACTCTTGGAACATCAATGGCATAAATTGAAAGAAAAAATAACTAAATTATATACTTCATATTTCACTTTAATGTGAAAGCGTAATAAAGTGAAGTGTTGAGTAACAAACTTTGTGAATTTATATAAATAAAGTAAAGAACTTACTTGAAATAAGTAAATATTATGAGGGGTGTAGTTTCTGGAGATTTTTTTTAATGGTGTGCAAACAAGTGTGAGACAGACAATTAAAATAAGTATGCAAACAATTGTGAAACTAGATAGATACGTATATACTTACATAATCACTCTAAAACCTGGAATGCCAACTTACTATTGTTTTCATGAAATATGTTTTTAATTAAAATGAGAATTTGTAAATTTATACTGAAGCAGTTTAGAGAAAAACGAGGTAAAAATAACTGAATTGAAAACTTTTTTGACACAATATTTAATACTAAAAAACGGAAAACAAGAGTAGTATTAATATGTTTGGCAATAAAAATGTGTTATAGCAAAGCTAGCATGTATATATATCCTCATCATTTAGGCACTGTTTGGTTAGGGATTGTGGTGGATGGGATGGGGATTGGAAAAATATGGATAAGGGTAATTCATGAATAGTAATTGAATAAAAATTGTGTTTGGATAGAGATTGAAAAATAGATGTGGATGGAGAACTTTATGTCAAATCAATAGTGATATTATATTATTTTATTATTGTTAGTTAGTGAAGTAATTAGTGTAAGGAAGAAAAGTAGGAGAAAGAATAAATGTGTGGAAGAAAAGTAGGAGAGAGAATATAAATGTGTAAAAGAAAAGTAGGAAAGCGAATGACTAATTAATATAAAAAAAATGGTGATGTGATTTTATAAAAATAGGTATATAGATGTATTATAGGAGTGAATAGGCATTGAGATGGGTATTTGGATGGAGAGAGATGTGATGGGGGATGGTGCATCCAAATCAGGATGGGGAATGGTCCATCCACAAATTCGGATGGGTCAATTCCAAACCAAACACAGCCTAATAGTACAGTACTAAAATAAGTATTTTAATTTTAAAAAAAAAATTAAGGAACAATATCGATTACAAACTCTTGATTATTAATTCCATCTTTCTAGTTCTAAAATATTTAGTATTTAAAAAAAAAAAAAAAAAAGTCTTAAAATTTAACTTCCATTAAAAAAAAAAGGCAAAAGCGTTTTTGGGAATGGCGATTAATTCATTATATCCAACTACAGCTTCTGTATGACACGTTTCATACCTTCAAATCTTCTTCACCTCTCAAATTTCTCCATTTCGCCTGGCTATCACCAATTCACTAGCACACCAATTGGAAGCTCTACAGGGAGATAATGGCGACTGCCGCGCTAATTTCTTCTTCTCTTTTCACCTACGCCTCGATTCGCGGTACAATTCTACTTCTTATTCTCTTTTTGAAGTACAATACCTACAGCTCCAATTCCAAGTACTCCGATTCCAAATCCTGATTACTACATTCATTCTGCAGATGTTCGTGTGACCGGTGCAGCAAGAAGCGCTTCCGCTTTTCCAAAATTCGGGACGGCGTTCGCCACTGGCTCCCCTCTCTGTAAGGAATATCACTTTAGTGATTTAATGTTCAGAAATTGATGCCGTTGAGACTTGTGAAATTGTTGACTTGAAAGTGACGAAATTATTAGCTATAAATTTATGTTGTTTATGTATTTAGAGTTGGACCGTGATATTGATTTAATTTCGGAGAATTAGTCTTAAAATAGCATATTTTAGTTCTAATTTGAATGCTGATAATCGTAGCATGCTGTTAGCCTATAATTGTTGATGTAGAAGAAGCAAATAATTTGGTTGCTGATAATTTTTTCTCCCCAAATTTTAATTTTGTTGCCAAAAAAAAAAATTAAAAAAAAAATGCATTGATCAAGTTGTAATCTCCAGCTGAAATTCAGTTATAAAAGCCAGATTTGGAACATCTAAAGCTTCTCATTGTTTTCAGTGGTTCAGAGACAAATTTGCCAGAGAAAGGTAGCTTGTAATTCAAAATCATTATCTGTAAGATGTGAGCAGAGCACAAAGGAAGGCGGTGGCTTAGATGTATGGCTCGGACGACTGGCTATGATTGGTTTTGCTGCTGCTGTTAGTGTTGAAATTGCTACGGGCAAAGGACTCCTGGAGGTATGCTTGCTGCTATGAGATAGTCGTATTTACTATCTCTAGAGAATGCTATGATTATGCTTATATAACTTGAAGTATATAAATGTTTCTGTAGTTGGATCACTCTTAGTGCTATGTTGGATGATGGAGATGTACAAATTCAAATTGTGTATACCTCTAGGCTGCTGAATCAGTAATCACCAGTCTTTCCATCTACTTTAGGTTTTGGGTTTAGTATTCTCCTCTTGTTCTAAGTAATGTTAGTAACCACCTTACATGTGAAAGAGGAAGGGGGCAACCTTGACAACTTATGCATGTCAAAGAAATCGTAGGCGAGGGCAGTGTCAGGAAAGAATATACCATTTTTGGTGTTTATGGACCTTGATGGATGATAATTTCAGACAATGTATGATAGAATATTCTTTGGTCCTCACTAAATTTACCAAGCCTCTTGTCCAAGATGATTTGGGCAGGTGCTTCATTGTAAATTGGGACAATAATGGAAATGAAGCTCACTCTCTTTGTCAACTACAACATTTTTGTTTTTCATAAAAAGTTTAGATCATATTGTAAGATCTTTGTTTCTTTATCATTGTTCTTCAATTCTTAACAATGTCCTTCCTTCCCCTGCAGAATTTTGGGCTCACGTCACCTCTGCCAATAGTTGCCTTAGCAGTTACAGCATTGGTGGGCGCTTTGACTGCACTCTTCATCTTCCAATCTGCATCCGATAATTAATCAGTTTTGAGTTCTCTGAGAATTGTGTATGTACAACCCATCTATCTGCACTTTTCATAGAACTCTTATGCGTTGATGTATATTTTATTACCTCTTCAATGTATTTAATTTCTGAAAGATATAGCTACTTTCGACACAGTGATCATATTCGTTTAAAGATGTATATATGATCAAGATGTTCTTTTAGTTATATTGTAGCAACTAAAAGATCTTCAAAGTTCAAAATTCACATTTGAAGGAAGGTTGTTTCATCATTTCATGGAGATTCCTTGTTCATATGACAGCTTGCTACGGAAATTGTGACGGAAGCAATTCAGGGTTTAACAAATTACTTTGCAAGGGGTTACTAAATACTCAAATTGGCTCATAGAAAATAATTTTTTGAACCAAAGTTATTACTCCACAGGTTTGAATGTATGAACAATAATGCAAAACTAGTTTGGATAGATTCAAATATAGTTTCCCCCGTCCTTTCAGTTCAATTTTCGGGAATATACAAGAAGCCCAGCCCCAAACGCGCCCCCATCATATAGTATAAACGCATCGGAGCAGGGAGGGGGATATAAAAAAATTCCCATCGGAGCCCGAGGTAACATAAACAGCCCTCGCCCTGTGGCCAATTCTATGGATAGATTCATAAGTCGTGCTACAAAATATCAACAGCAATTGATCGTTATTCGTCAATATCATAGCATGGCAGTTGTAAATTGTCTCACATCAAGGATGAAATTACAAGGTATTGATTAGAAAATGGTGATATTGACTTCAAAATGTTCCATTATCTTCCTGCCATAAGATGTGGCTGCCAGTATACTCCTAGTCTGAAGCTGTTATCCACCATTCACCGTAAAGATTCAGCTTAAGCACCACCATGACTGTCGACTGACCAGCAATTTTAGGGGAAATGGGGTTTCATTAGGTATTAAAACCTGATAAACGAAGCATTTAAATATCCATGGATTGTGGGCCTTTGGACTTTTTCTTTTTTGATTTGGGTTTTTTAGTTTTGTTGTCCTTTTTCTTGGGCTTCTTCTCAGCTGTGACAGGTTGTGTATTCTGCAAATGCTGAAAAATGGCAGCTAAAGGATCCGATTGAAACATCGGATGCTCAAGAACTGTCTTCAACCGATTACTCTCCTTCAGCCTGAAACCATGTTGTATTTATTAGATGAAAAGAAAAATGTCAAGTATCAAGTAGTTCTAAATAGTTCAATACTCACAGTAAGCCATTTCTTCTTTTACAGTTGATTTTTAATTCAGCTGGCTCGGAAGGTTTAGGAGACTTTAATTCAGGAAGGTACTCTGAGAGGGAGGACAGATCATACGCCTTTAACTTCTTTTGCCTGCTTCGTTTCTTCTTCTGTTTCATGCATGTATTCATATGAGAACATGACAAAGAAAGATTGCAATATCTGATGGAATATATGGCCAAGAGAACTAGTTTCTTTTCATGTTTGCAACATTCTTACTACGAATTCAATATCAGTATTATATTAACAGTATGATTCATACTAAGGCTTATCATGAAAACATGATTTGTCATGTAAACGGGTCGATAAGGTATTACATAAGGCACTATGCCAAGACAGTTGCATTCAGAAATATGAAAAAGAGCCAAAATTCATACCTTAATAGTAGCTCTCGTGGTAATTACGGTCCTGACCTCTACAAACACAAAAGAAACTCATCAACAATTTCAGAATAATACATCAAGCTGTACCTTGAATACTTGCAAGCACAAATGCAAAAATATTTTTAAAAAAAAAACAGAAAAAAACGCATTACTTCTAATTCATTCTGAATCAACAGGCACTAAAGTTACAAACTCGACAATGTAATTATCCAGGTTCAGAAACAAATGTAATCAAACGCGCTTGCAGCCAGATAATTACTCGAAACGTGAAAATTAAAAAGACAAAAATTCACACACTTACTCTCATAGAATTCCAATTTCTTTTCAAACTTGCGATCTGCATGCGACTTCCCATCAGACCTGAAAATCGTAAAAAACGACGGATTTATTTCTCAATCATACACAGAGATTGAGAAATACAAATTCTCCTAAAATAAATTCCGATTATTCGAATAAAGTTCTACCGTGTGCTCGTTTTCCCCATCAGCGAAGCGTAATTTCTCTCGTTGGCTATGTGCTTATTGAATTGAACTGATTAGGGTTTAGGGTTGGGGACGCTGCAGCAGTTTTAATAGTTTCGGTTAAAATGGGCCGGGTTTTAAGATTTTAAATGGGTACGACTATCTGCACCACCATCTTTTGTTAAAAGACACCCCCTTCAATTTATTTATTTATTTAATAATAGTGTAAAAAATTTAAAATACTTTTGAGTATGTTTGGTCTGATGAAAAAGGTGGGAAATACTTTTTTTATCCCACTTTTTTCATTGTTTGATTTTCTAAATTAAGGTCCGAAAAATTATTTAGATCCAAGTCAATTTTTTCATTTTTTCCCTCATATGCATAATTGTTTATCTTAGGGGAGGGGATGAATTTATTTGTCCATCAATCCAAACATACAAATTAGTTTAATATTTTAATTTATGAATAGTGCAATCTCACTTAATTCTATAGTATAATATACTCTCTCCGTCCATGAAATGTAGTCTCATTGAAGTAGAGCACATGTTTTAAGAAAAATGTAGATAAAATAAGAGTATTGTGAGGTCCATTGTGAATAAAGTTGATGACAATTTGAATAATTAAGGATGTGTTTGATTTGAGATTGGCCCATCCGGGTTTGGATGAGCCATCTCCCATCCCTCTCCATCCAAATACACATTAATTCCTATAATACACCTACAAACCTATTTTTATACAATCACATCACCATTTTTTTTCTTTTAATCACTCATTTTCACTCCTACTTTTCATCCTCACATCTATTCTCTCTCCTGCTTTTTTCCACACATCTATTATCTCTCCTATTTTTCTTCCATACATCTATTCTCTCTCCTACTTTCTTACACACATTTATTCACTTTTCTACTTGATTTGACATAAAGTTCTCCACCCACATCTTATTTTTCAATCTCTATCCAAACACAACTATTATTCAATTACTATTCATGGATAGACCTGTCAAAACGGGCCGACAAGGCGGGGCGGGCCAACCCGTTTGCAAGGCGGGCTACCAAAACCCCAACCCAACCCAAAAATGGGCGGGCCGCGGGTTTTGGCGGGCCAACTTTTTTTTTTTTTTTTTACAAAATATTTATTAAATTCATCAAGAAACATAAAAAATTACAGTATATATATTTATTGTACATAATAGAAATAAACATCAAGAATTACATTAATTATTACTTAAGAACAAAAAAATTAAATATAAAGGGATTATATATTTTTTAGTCCATTAAGTTACCGCGTTTTTTAATTTAGTCCACCAGATTACCACTTTTTGAATTTAGTCCATTAAGTTTCAATTTATTTTGATTTTGGTCCAGTTACCTGCTATAGCAGGTTTAGCAGGTCATTTTTTAAAACAAACCCCATAAAATGCTATACACACCCCCAATGTTAAACACATCACACTAAAATTTAAAAAACTTTTGTTGTTACTATACACACCCCGATTCTATCCTATTTAATAAATTATCAAAAAATAATTAAATTAAAAAATGCCCCAATGTTAAACACACCACACTAAAATTTAAAAAACTTTTGTTATTACTATACACAACCCAATTATTTCCTATTTAATAAATTACCAAAAAATAATTAAATTAAAAAAAGGTAATAATTCAAATTAATATAAAAAATATAAATAAAATCTAGCTAAAAAAAAATAGCCTAAATCTCCAAAAATTATATAAAGTTAAAAAAAATAAAATTAATTTAATTAGTTTTGAAGATTTTTAATAATAAAAAAAAACTCAATCTGAAAAAATTACTTAAATTAAATAAAAAAAATTTTAAAAATTAAAAAATCAACTAATTTTTAATATATTATATACATATATATTAAAGTAATATACTTATATTATATATATGATATAAAATAGGGTATTATGAGTACAGAAAATGAAGAAAGAAGGAAAAAATGCGGCTGCTTATATAATCTGTTATGCGCTAGAGTTTTTAATATTAGTTAGGTTTATTATATATTGTTACTAAATAAAGTTAGATAGCTTAAGTGGTTAGAGTACCATTATTCAGCCGTAAGGCTACATTTTGTGGACAAAGAATGGTTGAAGGATGATAGTTTCCACAAAGGGTATGAAACTACATTTTGTGGACAAAGAATATAAGTAAAATGAAACTACTTTTCATGGATGAAGGGAGTACCTATTATGTCTAACAAACCAAACTAACTCTTTAAGTAAAATATCACTATTAAATGCACCCAACTAATAACTACACTTCTCTTTCAATATTTAAACTTTAATCCTAATTGCAGTCACTGCCACCATTTTCGGTGGCTAACTTCATCCTAAAAAAAAAAAAAAAACTTAGAAATTTCATAATTTTTTTGGAATTTTGAGGTGCATTTAATAAGGTACTTTTATGAAAAAGGGTAATTTAGACAATTTAGGAGGGTGCACCTAGTATTCTCTTATTAATCGGAAGTATGCGGTTAATAAAGATAGAGGTGCAGATAGGCATAACCATTTTAAATATAGCCCAGACAAATGGGCCTTAATAATAAAGCCCAATCAAAAGCCCATATATAAACAACGCACGCGTACAACTCACGCGTTCCACCGCAAATTACAACTTCAATTTTTGTATTCAGAGGAGGGTTTTAATCAAAACCCTTTCGAGAGAGAGAGAGAGAGAGAGAGAGAGAGAGAATGGAGAGCCTTTCGTACCAGCGATTCCCCAAAATCAAAATTCGGACTGTGAGGGATGATTTCATTAAGTTCGAGCTTCGAGAAACCGACGCCAGCATCGCCAACGCGCTCCGCCGCGTCATGATCGCCGAAGTTCCCACCATTGCTATTGATTTAGTTGAAATTGATGTGAACTCTTCTGTGCTGAACGACGAATTCATCGCTCACCGCCTTGGACTAGTTCCCCTCAAAAGCGACCGTGCCATGGCAATGCGCTTCTCACGTGACTGCGACGCCTGCGACGGTGACGGCCAGTGCGAGTACTGCTCTGTCGAATTTCATTTACGTGCCAAGTGCATTAGCGACCAGACGCTGGATGTTACCTCTAAGGATCTTTACAGCTCTGACCACACTGTTGTTCCGGTTGATTTCACCGATGCCTCATCTGATGCTGACCATCCGGATAGTAGGTAAAGGCTATTTTTCTAGGTCGATGTGTATGTTTGTGTGAATATGTTTGCTGAAATTTAAAATTTATGGAGACAAAATCTATGAAGTGGTTAAATTGAAGTTTAGGCAGAGAGTGAAAGAAATTTGCATTACTTAGTTACCTATATAATAGAGGATCCTTGATGTTGATGTAGAGAGAAAGAGATGAGAATCGTAGAGGAAACTCAAGCCTACATTGTTATTTCATCTCCTTAAAGTTTGGAAATGTCATCTCAGTAACATATCCAGATAAGTTAGAACACCATTTCCTTAATTTCTGATTGTCTGTCAAGCTCGTACGCAAAATCTAAGCCTTAATGATAAAATTGGCGAAAGGTGTTCTGCTCAGCTGGTAGTGGAATTTTATGTTAGAAAGATTTGGGGGTGGGGCTAACTTAAAATTAGAGGTTAACTGTTTGCAAAAAACGAAGGGCACCATAAATCTCTGGACCTACCCAAACATATGCAGGCATGCAATGCTTCTTTTAGGCATATCATATACTTTCTCTTTCTGTGTGTGGGAGAGAGAGCACATTGATTCCACTGAAGGGGATGTGGACTTGTCCTTTTGATAACGGCACAAGCTTTGCTGGATTGACATTCACAATAATTGAATAACTAATTTAAGAAAATTGTGGTTTTCTGCTCATCCCGTTGCACCCAAGTTTGTAATACTGTTGTATATCAATTTTGTATCTAGGGTTCGGTTACTATTAGTTGTCCTGTTGCTGTTTCGTTCTTTCCTTCTCACATATTTTTGTGGGTATGACCGATGACAATGTTACATTACAAATGAATAATATGATCTAGTTTATCATGATATAGGGGAATCATTATTGTGAAGCTTCGACGTGGACAGGAGCTGAATCTACGAGCCATAGCACGTAAAGGGATTGGGAAAGATCATGCTAAATGGTCACCTGCAGCAACTGTCACGTTTATGTATGAACCTGATATTTATATCAATGAGGAGATGATGGAGACCTTGACCCTTGAGGAAAAAGAAGAATTTGTGGAAAGTAGCCCGACAAAAGTCTTCGACATCAATCCCAATACTGGACAGGTTGATTATTCACCTTAACAGCCTTTTTTTCTTTCTTTCTTTCTGGGGTCGTGTCATAATTAAATAATTAGTGATCTTGAGCTGTTTCTTATCTTCTCTTCTCTATTTCGGTTCGTAGAAAATAGCAATACATGGGACTTTTCGTTAAGCATAAATTCTTCATACTAGAAATATCTTGTATATCATTACATCCCAAATAAAATTCAGATTCCCACATGTGTTTCAATTAAACTGTTTGTTGGGTTACATACTCTTGTCGTTTTTTTTTTTTTTGTGTGAAGAAGCCTTACTATGTTGTGATGAGGTGCATTCAATGTTTTTACATGTAGTTGATGTACTTGCAATTCTTCAATTATCTGTATTCATGTTTTTAATGTTGCTGTCGCATTTTCATGGTAATATGTTTCTTAACACATTGAGTTCGCCTGGAATCCTAGTAGGGAAGTAACTAAAGAAAATAATATTTCATATCCTTGAGTTTCTCTTAATTCACCATCGTTTTATGTTTAATTTATAAGTTATTTTACCTTGGTTACTTCATCATTTTCTTGAGTTATCGTGTCACATCAGTACGAAACTCATGCAAATAACATATTCGTTTAAAGTCCCAACTTTTGTGGTGCGTGTTTTTGCAAATCAACTTTGAGTAATTTATCTGTGCTCTTCCCAAGTTTCAATGGCCTGAAAGATTACATTACGGCTTTAAGATTCCAGTAATACAAGTGTGATTGATTTCCGATGAAATTGAAACTGTGTTAATATTTATTCTGGTGAAGTCTCTACTATTATAGTTCCATATACATGTTGAAATTGTGTTGATATTTATATTCCACGGTAAACTCTCAACAAATTATTTGATAACATCTTGGTGAATGGCTCCATATCAGGTGACATATTGTGCTGTTGAACTCGGTTTACCCTGCACTACCTGCCTAATGCTGAATTCCATCCAAATTCTGGAATATGGACATAGAAGTTTTTGCAATACACTACTATGTTAATCCTATTGTTTGGTTTTCCTGTTTCGAGGTTTTTATTTGTGATGCTGAGGCATACACGTATGATGACGAGGTGATCAAGAAAGCCGAAGCAATGGGGAAGCCCGGCCTCGTGGAGATCACTGCCAAGGAGGATAGTTTCATATTCACAGTTGAGACAACTGGAGCTGTAAAAGCGTCTCAATTGTTCCTAAATGCCATTGATATCCTGAAGCAGAAGCTGGATGCTGTACGTTTGTCAGCAGACACTGTGGAAGCTGATGAGCAGTTCGGAGAGTTGGGAGCACATATGCGTGGGGGCTGATACCTGAATCGTCTTTTCCAGGTTCTGACTTTTACTTCAAGTCGAACATGATCTAAGAAATTCTGTAACTACATTCGGTCGTATGCATAATACATTATGTAGTAGGGTAACTTATTTTGCTGCTTCATCAAATGCTATTTGGGATGTACAAGGATTGGGGCCTTCTTTCTATGTTAAAATCTAGTTCAAATTACGTAAGTGGTTAGTTAGAACCATTTAATATGAATTCATTTCACATCAGAACTTATGTCTAAGCAAGTATTCCACCATGTTCTGGTATTCCCTCCGTATCACAATAGTTTGCACCAAATTTGTGTCACACAAAGCAAGAAAAAAGTGTAATGAGTGGAGTGTTGAGAGTAATTTTATAAACCTTTATTGAAGAGTTGTTCTTACTAGGATGTGCAAACAATTGTGGGACGGAGAGAGTATATTTAAACCAGGAATACGTATTCGTGGGTCCATGTGTATGTGTATAACTATGCATAGCTGACCAATATATACCCAAATCTTTGCCTGAAACGTTGATCCAATAAAGATGCTTCCACTGTATCACAACAGTACTCTTTCTGATCAGTATGGAAAAACTTTTCAGGACCCAGATCTGGTTAGGGGAATAAAAATGCCTTTCAAATAGAAATTTCATTAAAAAGGATTAGAAAGCATTCCTAATTGTTTGGATATTTTGATTTTGTTGCCTTTATTTACAAAAGTAAAGTGTTACAATTTTTGGAGACTCAGGGTGTAGTTTATAATTTTTTTTCTTTGTAAACTTTCATGGGATGGATGGAGAATTATATTCATAAGGATTTAATATCTTTAACAAATATCATAAAATAACTACATAAACATATGGCATTAAGATAAATAAAAAAATCAATTCCCGGACATATTGATTCGCTTTTACTGTACATAATTGGGTTCCTCCGAAATATTACTCCCTCTATTTAGTGTTACTTGCACACTATCTTTTTAAAATACTTCATACAATTACTTTACACTCCATTAAATCATTTAAAATACCCTTCATTATCTTATATCATTAATTACTAAATCTTTTTTTCTTAAAAAGTATGTCGATTAAATTGTGTAAATCATTTCGGGGACGGCGGGAGTATTGTACTTCCAAAATCATATAATATGTATCTCATCTGGCCTATTATTATTCTATTGACTTTTTGAAAGAAGAAGAAACAACTATTTATGTGGTACTGTGATAGTTAAGAACTTAAAAGTGAATTGTTCATTTTTTTTTGGGAAAAATATTACAGAACAGATGGCAAGTTTGTATTGTATGTATGATTACTTAGGATGCTTGGGATACAATAAATGAAGAATGGCACAGATGACATATGTACAAATTTCTCTTGTATTTTTGGTGGGTGGGAATACAATAATTGATTTGACTCACGCAGTGAGTGTGTTGTAATAATATAAAGAGAGTAAGTAGACATCTTAAATGAGGTCGATATTTGTATAGGCCCACATTCACACAGAGACATGTTACCTTCAGCCCAACTGCTACTTGGGCCCATATGGATATTCCCATTTTCTTTTCATGCAAATCTCATGCTTAAAACCTTCTTTCCTTATTCGTCATATTTACTTCTAATTTTGGGTGCTTTTGAATTTTTGAAATCATGACTTTTTTTTTTTTTAAGTTCAAACTCCGGATTTATTAGCAGATGCAAGTATTATTTGATAGGCTCTCCACAATGTCGGGAGGTTTTATTCAAATACGAGGATTAAAAAACATCCTAACCGATCTAGCGAGCCAATAGAAATAAAAGATGGGAGTTCATGTTTACAAGCGTTAATGATGTCTCAAAAACAGTGTTGTGTCTGAGAGGTGGAGATTTTTGAAATCTGATCGATAGTAATATGTGTTTTTTTTTTTTTAGGTTTTTTTAAGTAGGAGAGAATTTAATTCTATGTCAAATCAACGTGTGAGATTAAACTCAAATAGTTGGCCTCATAGTGTAAACTTAAGACTTAGGAGTGTGCTTCAGTGCTTCTCTCTAGGTCAGATTCGAAACTTTCAAAGGTTAAAAAAGAATTATTAAGGGGTCAGTTCATACGAAAATTTGCAGGACCCTTGAATGATCGGTGTGATTGGTCTTTCGAATTAGTGATCTTTGAACCGGATAATGAAACTTGAAAAAAAAAAAAAACAATGAGTATGTTTTAATATGGATGATTTTAGGTGATATAAAAAATAAATCGAAAGTAAACATAATGTTACTACGAATTAACATCAATCATACATTGAATATTTTGATACATTCTTTTAACCACGATAACATGGATCAACCCATAATTGAGGATGACAAACAAATTTATCATGAACAAAAAATAGGGAATGATGAAAGAATGGGAAACAAGGACAAAGATTTTATTTTTTGTGGTGTCTATATATAAAAAATGATATTGACTTGTGCACAAATGCCAAACTTTGAAATCAGTGAGGGGCCAAATTGAGATTATTTGGGGGTCATCTATTTCTGTCCCTAACTCCTTTACAGCTGTGATAACATTTTTTTTTTCTTTTTATAAAAATAAATTATTTAAAATTCCATCATAGGGTAAAGTTTTAAGTACTTTCTACCATAAATTCATCTTCTGGTGCAGAAGATTAATTACATCTCAAAATATGTCGAAGAATTATCAATTAAAAGATTGGATCAAATCATAAAGGAGATTTTACTTCGAATTTTAATTTTAAAAATGTTGTATTAAATTTTCGAATATGGAAAGACTTAGCTTCGGTTATTATGTAAGTATGGAGTAGTAGGCAGTCCAACCACACAATGGGTCTACCCCACAAAAAAAATTCAGATGTCGTATTAAATTTTTTAAAATAGAAAGACTTAACTTCTATTATTATGTAAGCATGGTGTAGTAAGCAGCCCAACCACACATAAATCGGCCCGACTCTCTAGTCAGATTATGGGCTACCACATTAGCACATCGTTTGGCAAATGAAGCCATGACATTAAAAAAAAAGAGCCAACAAGATTCTACTTGTATAAATGAAATCTTCAAATGACCCGTTTAGATCACCCTCCACGATACAGTTGTCTAAATTCTACTCTTTCAGCCGTGAAAGTGCCTTATAAAACTCCATGGCCTCGTCCACCTCCACTTTCTAAGTATATAAATGTTAGCATTACTTATTAAGTTCATTGTTAAAATTTTAAATAAATTGTAATTAATGAAAGTGATATATATATTGGTTATTTTTTTTTTTTTAGGAGAAGGTCAAGAAAGAAGAAAAGGGGTCCTCACCAATTATTTATAAAAGTGTGTGTATTAATATGAAATTAAATGAATATTTGTTTCTTCAACTCTTTGTTTTCACATGCAGAAACTGAAGTTCTAATTCATTAATATTAGATTATAGATATGCCCAAATGAGGAACAAAACATTAAAAGAAAGATAGTCAAAAGTTAGTTGATTTCTTTCTTGTTTCCCTTCTTTACTCCTTGTCATTCAACTGTCCTTTTCTTCCTTTTGTTTTTAGTTTCACTCCTTCCCATTCTTAGTGAAAAGCACTTTGACTTTTTACTTCCTAGAGAGAAATGAGAATAGTACTCCCTCCGTTTCGGTATAAGTTTCCTCTTTCTTTTGAGTGTTTAGATTAAAGAATATAATAAAATAATAGATGTAATAGAAGTGATATGATGGTGAGAAAGAAAATAATAGATTAGTAAGAGATGGAGTATAATAAAATAATACTCCCTCCGTCCCGGAAGTGTTTGCACCACTTTGTGGGCACACTTCTTAAGAAAAAGGTGTAATGAGTGGAGTGTTGAGAGGTAATTTTGTAAACTTATATTATAAAGTAAAGAGAGTAGTTGGAATAAGTGTAAAAGTAATGGCATTTTGTGTAAATATGTGAATTTTGTGAGGGTGGAGTTTATGAAAAAGTTTCCTTTTTGGGAAGTGCAAACAATTATGGGACGGACGAATAAGGAAAGAGTGCAAACAATTATGGGACAGAGGGAGTAGATAAAGTAGAAGTGATGTGATTGAGAGAGAGAAAATAATTTGCCAAAAATGGAATGAGAAACTTATAGTGGGACATCCAAAAAAAAAAAAGTGGAAAACTTATAGAGGGACGGAGGGAGTATTTTATATTCGATTTTGATATGAAATCGAAAGGTGAATTTCTTATGAAACTTATCATCGAGTTCTGTATCATTACATCAAGAATGTTGGGACGACGGAAGCTTCTTCATGTGTTGTTCTTCAACTCTTCTCTTCTTGAAAATAGGGTGGTTTTGTGGTGAAGAAGATGCAACCCATGAATCATTTGATGAACTCACTATTGAATTTTTTTCTCCTTCTGATGTCACTACCTCTGAGAGTTGTTCCCAGCACTCGTCTACCTCCTCCTGTTTCACATACATAAAACGAGTTTTTCATATAAGACAAATTCTTGTACGCAATTGAACGTATACATACAATTGATTTGAAGTGATTTAGAACAGAGTTAAAAATTGTAATTGAATGCACACAAGTGATTTTCAATTTTTACCCCACCCAATTATTAACACACAAAATAACTAGTGAACTACAATTTTCTATTACTCCCTTCGTTCCACTATAAGTTTTCCATTTCATTTTTGGCAAATTATTTTCTCTCTCCCAATCACATCAATTATACTTTTATCATATTTCATCTCATACTAATCTACTACGGAGTATTATTTTCTCTCACCATCCCATTACTTGTACTACATCTATTATTTTATCATATTTTTTAATCAAAACTCCCAAAAGAAAGAAAGGGGAAACTTATAAGGGATGGAGGAAGTACATTATTATTTATTTCAAATTTCACACATTATTTACCTTAATTTCTTGCAATCTCACTACAAGTCATGCGTATAAATTACAACATTATAATTAAAAAAATAAAACATGTGGAAGAAGGGCCAAATTGAATATTTAGTTGTCACGTTTGCTAATTCTTTATTAAAAAATACTAAAAAAATAGAGAAGATGACAAAAAATACAAACCTTGTTGATTTTGAGTGCACCAAGAATCTGGTTTTCATACTCAATGGCATTTGTGGGCTCTACTTGATTAATAATGTGAATCATTGTCGCAGCCCCCAACACCGATGGCAAATAACCTACCAATCCCGGATCTGCATCGTTATTAAACTAATCAGTATTCATTAAAATACGTGTTCGAATAAACAAACATAATGAATTTAAACGAAGTATGACCGGTGATGAGAGAGAGGATGAGATTTTCACAGCTTCTGAGAAATTGCCAGTTGAATCTAAGCCTTGTAACAATGTGATCAACAAAACAAAGAGGGGTCACTGGATTCATCCTCCATTTTAGTGCTGAAAGAATCAAAAGCTCCATTCTTTGAATGGTTTTTGCTTCAAACAAATACTTCGCATCTTCCACCTAAAATTTAATCAAAAAAACACTGTATCAATTCATCTGTTCCACGTTTCGTATTCCAACCCTATTACTAATAGAAAGTTTATTTTTTCGTATTCCACCGCTATTACTAATAGAAAGTTTATTTTTTGACAAGATACATGTCAATAAATTAAATAATACTCAAAATGATGTTTTTTTGAAATTTTTTGAAATTAAAAAAGAATATATATATTGTCAAGTACACCCTTAAATATAATAAGGTTTTTGTTTTCAAATACAAGAAACTGCTTTCAGAATCACTTATTTTCAAAGTTTTTTCTCCAAATTTTTGAAAAAAAAGTGATTCTAAAACTTTTAATTGAATTTGCAAACACTTCTGGAATATGTCTTAACTTAAATAGACATCTAATTACATTAATTCCCTAATGCACATTTTTCATAATGCATATTATATTTCAAATCTTTTCAAATTCTTTAACCAATTACATTTTTTTTAAGTCTTTACAATTTTATGTCTCAAATAATTAATTTTTTAAATTTAAAACACCACTTACGGTAAAAACACGGAGAAAGTAGAACACAAAATGAAACACTAAAATCGACACAAGTAATCTCGTATCCAAATATACAAGAAAAAAAAGGGAAAATGGAAAAAAAATGTACTTGAAGGTCCAAGAGAAGAGGAACATTAGTTTCTTCAACTTTAGCAGCCAATGAGAGAGAAGCAACGGCAACAAGCTGCAAAATCCACTCCTTTTTATCCTTATCAAAATTCAACAAAAAACGGTCAAAATAATTTACAGCAAGAACCGCGGTCAACGCTGAAAATCCATGGCGAGCGTTGACTCTCAGAATCCACTCAACGCTTTCTTTTCTAGAGAGAGAAATCATCCCCCCTGTTGATGTGAGAGAAGTTTCTCTCTCTTTGTTGAAAAGGGAGTGAAGAACATGGTCCAAATCACCCTCGTTTTGGTTTACAGCCATTGGGAAGAAGAAGGTCTGTTTGGTCTTTTCGTTTCATAAGAAAAGTGGAGAGAAAGGCATTGTGAAATGGAATGAGGAGTGAGTTGAGTTCTCGAAAAACAGAGGGATAAAGTGAGAGATTTTATCACGCTTGTACTGTCTTTTCTATCTTCCATGCTTCCAAGAATTACAAGAGATAATATTTAATCCCTTTTATCTCATTTTTTTATTACCTTGTTTACTATTTGTACGAAGTTAATGCAAAAGTATTTATCATTCTCTACTACTCCCTTCGTAAGATTACTTGCACGGTTTGACTGGCACGTTGTTGAAGAAAAGTGAATTTAGTGGTTGGTGATGTAAGATAAATGAGGGGTATTTTAGGTGATTTGATGAGGTGTAAAGTAAAATGTATGTAAAAAGGTGGTGGCAATTTTGAAAATAAAATGATGTTGGGAGGATATTAATTTTGTGGGGTATTTCCATATTAAGAATGTGCAAGTAATTTTGGGACGTCCAAATAAGGAAAGTGTGCAAGTAATCACGGGACGGAGGAAGTATCTCGTTAGGTCAAACAAGTTTTACAACGAAAAATATTAAGGGGATTTTTGTTTTGGAATTATGTAGGATGAGAAAAATTCTGAATGAAAAATTCTAATGAATAATACTCCGTAATTGTGTGTGTTTGTTTTGGGATTTTGAGCAGTATGAGATGTAACTTTATGTACTCTTAAATTGTACTCCGTATATAAGTAGTTGGATGGGATGTAATAAATAATAAGATGTATAAATATTTGTAGGGGTGAATGTAGCTGGATGGGAAAATTCGAATATAAAATTTCGAAGTAGAATATGACGTGGGTGAGTTCCAAAACAAAACACCCCTTGAAGGGTCATTAGATATAAAAATAGTGGACTTAGGAGTTAGGAGGGAGTGTGCTCTTTTTTACTTTTCGAAAGTTCTATGGTGTAAATAATTTTTAAGTGGTTAGTTCATACAAAACTTTGATTTCAGACGGTCTCCCATAAGATAATTGATCTTCTGAATTAATCGATTCTTGAACTATATATCGAACCATAAAAAAATTCTATATATGTGTGATTTGTTTTGATCTAACTTCTTTTTTTTTTTTTTCCACTTTAGCCTTAACATTAGTAAATATTTAGATAATTGTAGTCTTCTTTTGATTGAAAAAAAATAGTCATATAAATTGAAAAATCAACTATTTTCTTTATATAGGTTTATTAATTCAAAATTACTTATATTTTGAATATGATGTATTCCCATATATAAAATGACTTATATTTTTTACTTTCACACTTTTCGTTTGAGATGTTCTCCAATAATTTTTAAACTTTTAAATTAAAGTACTTAAACTCCACTCTCACAATATTTTCAATTTTACAAAAAATTTCATTACTTTTGAACTTACACGTAAATCGGTTACATTTTTTTAATACTTATGTTCACGTACTAATGAAACTTATTAAAGAACCGAATGAGCAGTAAATGAAGTTTAAAATGAAAGAGGATATTGTATTTCCCTATTAATAATAAATTATGAATTTAATTGTAAACGTTTGTGTTTTACAAATGCTAAATAGAATATTTATCTATTGATTAAGATTTGTAAAAAATTAAAATACAAAATTTGTATAGTGTGGGGGTCTGTGCACTGTGGCGGGAAGAAGATATAAGGACAAGGCTGCGTGGTGGGCCCCACGAAAACAACAACATATTACAAGCAACATTAATACACTGCCCAACCTTTTAGATTCTTGGAAATTCCAAACGGAAACTAATTCGGGAGAAAGCGTCTCATCGTCTCCCAAATGTAGCCTTCAAATTATTTGTAATTTTTTTAATAATATCTTGTCATAAATTTTTTATCTTAGCACTTTATTTTGTATATTCTACACAAAAATCATGAGGTGTTATCTTTTACTAGTATTTTTTAGTTTGAAAATAAATGAAAATGACAAAACATTAAAAAAAGAAAAGTGGAAAACTTATAGTAGGACGAAGGGAGTATTACTTATAATGTTAATTTCAAATTATTAAATCGTAATGTTAAGAAATAGGGTATTATCATAACGCTAAAGAGTATCCGTTAAAATATTGGAGTAAAAGTTATTAATCGTATAATCATAGATTCAAGGTGAAAATTTGTTCGTACGGAGTGTATTTAAAGATTATTTTTTCAGGTAAAAATAAAAGCTTTTATTAAACCTCACAAAATGTTTTGAGTATAAGAAATATCCACTTTAACGAAGTTGGATAGCTCAAATGGTTAGAGCACCACTACTTACTACCTAGGCTTTAGATCCTACCTAGGCTTTAGATCCTGGGTTCGAGTCATGGGGAGGGGAAACAAAAAGGATCGATATTTAATGTAATTCAAAAAAAATAAAAAAAATACCCACTTTACATATTTTTAAAGTAAAGAGTTGCTCAAATTTATTGCATGAGTTTTTTGTTTTTTCGAAAACAAAGAGGATTAGATATCATTACTTTTTTTTAACAGTAAAAAGAAGCTACTATTAAAGCAAACAGAAGATTTGGGTATAAAAAATACCTACTTTACTGCTATGTTTACAGAATCTGTGAGTCAAAGACTCAAAAGTAGACCTGTGATTAGAGACCTATTCTGAGAAAGAGAATGTATTGCTATGAGATAATAAGACAAATTCAATTTCATACATTCTACTCTTTAAACTCAATTTTAAAATTTCTTTTTGATTAATGATATATTCTTTTTTTATTCTCAGTATTTGATCTAAAGATTGACTAATTTGAAGACTACGGTTCACTTACTGTAAACCCGTTTAAAACTAGAACAATGTTCTATATGAACTAAACCCTTAAAAAAAAATTACACTTAGGCTATAAAAGTTTCGAATCTAAAATTTAGAAAGTACATGAACTATCAAAAGAAAGAGACCAAAAAATGATTGCAGCATAAATAAGTGATTCATTTATTTTGCCATTTTGCCTGCCCTTGTTCAGCAATCACTGCAAATATGCTTAGCCTGCTGCTGGGTTCAAGCAATCGTCCGTATCTTTTTGTTCTATTTACTTTTTTGGATTTTGCATTTTTTTTAAATCTAAATATTTATAGATTTAAAAAAAAAAAAAAAAAAGCCATGAAAAATAATTGGAACAAGAATTGAATATTGTGATTTTCCTTTAGGCAAATTAACACTCACAAGTCACAACTATGATAAAAACTTCATCCAAGATCCATTTTCTGATTTAATACGAAAAGTTTATACTATTTCTCAATCAAAATAAATTCTCATGTATATATATATATATATATATATATATATGTCGGCAAAAGCACCTGACCCAATGTAAGATCAAAATAAGCCCTAGTGAACTTGAATTGTCAGTCCAGCAAACCACCCAATTGCAAATATTGCCAAGAATTTCTGAAAACGTCAAATTCTTAACATGAAAAATTAGAAAAAGTGATGGAATAAAAGGTAAATAACTAAGAATTTTAAGGGTAAAAACTATGAGAAACTTTGTAGTGTGAAAATGAATGTGAAAACTGATTTTAAGACAAATTGAATGATTTAATTAAAATGCTCCTTGTCCTTCAAGTATGCTGAACCGTTGAAAATGTTGTTTAAATAATCAAATGTGACAACGAGTCCATTTCAAGAACAATCAGCAATGATACCAATCAATTAATTTTATATATCAAGTGGAAGCAATAATATGTCCAAAGAAATCATACTTATATGTAACTTGAACTCAATCAAGCACATACAAACACAAAAACCATTGCTCAGTCTCTTTTCAAATCTTCTAGCTTTGATACCAATTTACGAATAAATATGAAGAATTCCCCGAAACTCCACATATTTTTCTTCCCGATGATGGCACCCGGCCACATGATCCCTCTAGTAGACATGGCGAGACAGTTTGCTCGTCATGATACGGAAACAGTGAAAGCAACAATAATAACAACACCACTCAATGCGGCGCATTTCAGTGCCACCATCGAACGAGAACGAGCGCAAGGCGTTGATATCAATATCCGCCTCGTTCCATTCCCTAGTGCCCAAGTTGAACTGCCAGAGAATTGCCAAAATCTCTCTTCAGTAACTTCTCCAGAAATGTCCATAAGATTTACCAAGGCCTTGTACCTGCTTCGACTTCCAGTCGAGCACCTCGTTCAAGAAGATCAACCCGATTGCATAGTTTCCGATTTTTTCTACCCTTGGACCACTGATATTGCAAGAGAGTTTGGAATTCCAAGGCTGATTTTCCATGGACCTGGGTTTTTTCCACTCTGTGTGTATCACAGTTTGGTCAAACACAAGCCTTATAAAGGGATAGAGTCTGATTCGGAGACGTTCGTCGTTCCAGGGCTTCCAGATGAAGTAAAAATGACTGGATTGCAAGTGCCAGATTATCTGAAGGTAGGGCCTGAAAACCCCATCAGCAAAATAATAGAAAATGGAACAAAAACAGAGGAGGAAAGTTATGGAATTGTTGTGAACAGTTTCAAGGAGCTAGAGCCAGCTTATGTGGAGCATTACAGAAGCAAGATTGGAAGAAAAGCATGGCATATTGGCCCTGTTTCGCTCTGCAATAAAGATATCGAGGATAAAGCACAACGAGGTAACAACGACAACAACGACGTCAACATGGAAAAGAGGTGCTTGGATTGGCTCAGCAATAAAGAACCAAACTCAGTCATCTACGTTTGTTTTGGCACAGTCTCGTTGTTATCCGATGATCAGCTGCGTGAACTTGCAACCGGGCTCGAATCTTCTGGTCAAGATTTCGTCTGGGTCGTGAAGGATGACGAGAGAGAGAATGAAGAGTGGATGCCTGTGGGATTTGATAAGGTGATTGAAGAAAAAGGGCTAATAATCAAAGGGTGGGCGCCTCAAGTGCTGATTCTTGAGCATGACTCGGTAGGTGGAATCTTGACTCACTGCGGGTGGAATTCTTTGCTAGAGGCGGTAACTGCAGGCGTGCCGATGATCACTTGGCCCATTTCATCAGAACAATTCGACAACGAGAAGCTGGTGACAGAGATTCTGAAGATAGGAGTTTCAGTTGGTGTAGAAGAATGGAGTAAAAGAACAGATGCTGGGAATAGGGGTTTGGTTAGAAGGGGAAACATAGGCAAGGCGGTGAGGGAAGTGATGGCTGGTGAAAAAGGCATGGAAATGAGAAACAGGGTTGCTACATTGAGTGGTGAGGCAAAGAAAGCTGTTGAAACAGGTGGATCTAGTTACAACGATCTCAGCTCGTTACTCGAAGAACTGAGATCGATCAAGAGCGAGAGAATTAACGAATGAATTGTGTATTTCATATGCTATTTCATTTCACAAAATAAAATATATGACATTGGCTCGTACCTTTCGGCTCCATGTGAGCTCTTTTTAGTTCGATGAGAACATTTCTGTTCACAAAAAACAAAAAAAGGGTGAGAGATGATTTAGAAATAGATGATACAATACAACATCAAGTTTTTTTTCGCTTTCAAATCAATAAAACCCGAAAATGTGTTATCACAAACAACTATAAGGGCCACAGAATGCCCCGAAATGTGGATTTAGTTTCTCTACTGATTTCCTATCTCAACTAGAATAATAGATTCTAACCACCATTATTTTGCAAAAATGGATACAAAATTTACAGGCAGAAGCTGCACAGGAATGAAGTGTTCAGTTCTGGGGGGTGGTTTCTACATTACATCATTACGTCGTGATTGCTACAGAGGTGTAAAAGCTTTATCAAGCATTCAGTCAATACCTCCAAAGCAATATCGCTATAGACAAACCAATAGTATATAGCTAGAAGAATCGAGCACGTAGCTCATTTACTGATGGCAATCAGCAGTGGGGAGTGATCACATATTTTCAGCAGCATGCTTTATCTGAAGAGCACCTCGAACGACGTCGCCCCTTGTGAGAATACCAATCTATCACACATAGAAAATAGATAAATTAGAGAAATGGTTTCTGCTGATAATTGTACCACATAGTAATGATGCTAAAAGAAGAGTAGAATCACATTACCAGCTTTCCTTCAACATCTACAACTGGTAATCGACGGTATTTGGTTTTAAGCAGTAACCTACATAAGCATCAGCAATTTCTTTGAATTAAAGCTTTTGTTGGTCAGATTCATAAAAACTTGCCAACTACACACTGTTCTCTTCATCTCCAAAATTAGATTGAAAAGAAAAGGAAAAGAATGGGCAAATTTAGATTTAAAAAAAAAACCTTGCAGCATCCTCAAGATTGGTGTTTTCACGCACAACGAGGGGAGCAGCAGTCATAAGGTCACCCACAACCTTCCCATTAGTTTTGCCAAGTAACTTCTGGATTTCATTAAATGTCTGCATAGATAGAATATTAGAAACTGATAGAAGTAAAACAATAATCTTTAATCAACTTAATTGTTGCATAGCAACATTAGTTGGGATGCTTTGGTTATCTCACTTTTTACAAATGCGTGAGAATAAACAAAAAGGATGAGGCTATTCACACCCCTATCTTTTTTAAATAAACCCCAAGTTTTTTGGATAAAATTAACTCAGATGTAAAATGTCTGAGATACCCTCCATCTTAAAAACACAAATTCACCTCCTTCCTTCCACCTGTTCCGTGCGCCGTCAACCTCCTGCCATAACCACCATCTGACTAAGCTTCAACCCTCCCCCCCACCCCCACCTCAACAAAAAATAATAAATAGAACCAAAAATATAAAAACTATTTTTTTTTAAAAAATGAAATGACAAAAGCACTTCCAGTTGCCTTAGTTGACCAATACTGCAAGTTTGCAAGTGAAACTTCACTTAAACTACTCCAAATTACACTTAACTTGCATTATCTTACCCTCTTCAGAGTCAGAGAGTACTGGGTAGTTAATATATGTTGTCAAGAAAATGTTTCACTATGTCTAAAATATGATAAAAGCAAGAGGAAAGCAGAGAACTCCATACATATGTGCATCAGGAGACCCTTCGCAAAATTTACTATAAAGATGGCTCATACTAAGAGATCTCTATAAAGCAAAAACATAAGATTTAAGCACGGGAAGAAGAATTTATACATACTTTCCAGGAGCTATCGACAACTGGAAACAGATTTGTGTCTTGTTGAGCACCACCTATGATTGACAAATGAGATAGTAACATAATTAAGATCAATGCTTATTTAGGTACTTAACTTGCCAACATCAAGCACAAAATAAACCCCTAATAATAAAGGTAAGTACAGAAACATATAAAAGATACATGAGCTAAAATTTTGTTATCAGCATGTTATCCTATTTTATTCCCTTCAGCACAACCATAAAAAATGATGAAAAATGGACATTGTTCATAGCTAAAATGTATTCTTATCTAACATAATATTTCGTATGATGAAAAATAAATTAAGCAATACAGATTTTGCTTCAACTCACATGAAACTGCTGGAAAATTCTAATAGTATATAGTAGTATAATTTTTATGCTTGATGATCTTTATTACTCCTATATATTCTTCATTTTCAAATATATTGATAAAGGGGAAGGTATTTTTCAGCTGCCGTATCGGTATCGGCCACCTTTTCTGAGAATAAGTGCTCATTTGTTGTACTAGAGCCAAATGTAACTAAATCACCTAGAAAACAGGTTGGTCTATGTCCTTATAACTATGACTAACTTGGCTAAAAACCAGAAAATAAAGTGGCATAACACCAATGGTACCTGAGATGGAGTCAAGCGCTAACAAATCATAGTCAGAAACTACACCAACCTGCAGTAACATCATCGAATTTGTCATGTTTAATGACGAACGAGAACCACTGCATATGTATACACACGCGTACTACCAGGAAATACAGGAAAATTCATACTGCTGCTCCTCAATGCAAAAGATAATCACACAGGAAATGAAGGTATTACCAACTTCCAGTCATCATCAACCACAGGAAATCCAGTTACTCTTTTCTCAACGAGAGTCTCCAGAGCTGTGCATAAAATGAAAGGTCAACCAAAAGAATGAATGGATCGACACATTTTCAACATATAAAGCGTCAACAATACCTTCATCCACAGTAGTTGTAGGACTTACAACATGCAAACGCTCTCTTGTTGTCATAAAATCACCTACAGTGTAGATTCCCTCTCTTGGCTGAAAGTTGAAAAACATACAAATTCAGGGATGGTGAGGACTGCCTATATTTTTTAAATACCAAACATACTGTTTATTGTTTTAACTTGTCTTTTGGTACAATTGCAGGATCTTACTATTCGGACCTTTCTGAATAAGAATTAACACAATCAAATCGGAATATACAGCAAATAAGTCATCATAGTGCAATATCCACATGAATGCAAAAAGAAACACGTGGTTTAAAAGTTGCCATATCAGTTAAATCAAATGGATAACAACGTTGAAGCAGTTGATTATGTGAAATACAAAGGCAGGAACAATTTGTTGCAGCCAGTTTGAGCTTAAGTCACTATGGAGTCAAATCAGCCAGAGATTTAATTTGGTGGATCTTCAGGACAATTCAGAGTTATTAGCAAGACTCAATCAAATTCAGATCGAGCTTGGGAATCAGAAAACTCCAAATCATGCAAGCGCTTTCCATAATTTCTCAAGAATAATAGTGTAATTACTTACTTCAAAGGATAAAATCTTAGTTAAAAAGCACATAAATATTAATTTATCTTATCCTATCCTAAGATCTGCTTACCAAATACCACAATTATTATAATCTTATTCCACTTTATCACACTTTACGCAACTATATGTATTACTTCCTCTAACCCCCAAATTCACCACATTATGGCCGCGATTGTTATGCAACTCTTTAGTTGTACCTTTAAATCTATCGAAAATCATACAAACTACAGATTCTGAGCTATAGACTGAAAAACGCGGTAAACAGTGAAATACTTACGGGAACCGAATTGGTGGTGCCGGCGGTGGCGAAGGCCGGCAGTCGACGTCGCCGCCGTTGGTGAGATGAAACAGAACAGCTAGTAACAGCCGGTTTGGGGAGGGGAGAGCGGCTGTAGTACGTCAGAGTACACGATAAACTGCGGCCATGGACGGTGGAACTTGCTCCTGAAAGTGGGAAAACGGCTTGAAAATCAGCGAAAACAATCGAGTCCATCGGCCGGAACGAAGAGTGGGAAAAGTGAAAGTTGGAGTGAGAGAGATGTAAAGGGAAGTGAGATATTTCACATTCCCCAGCTGTATGTGTTTGAATGGTGATATTTTGTTTTCTGTAGCGTATATATATCTACTTTTCTTCATCAAGGAAGCGCCATCAAGTTTGGATGTGCGATTAGGATGCGTTTGGCACGAAATAACTACCCCGCAACTACCCCATTGATGTTTGTACAACTTTATAAAATTTAATTTATGAATTTTTTTATTTTTAAATGTTCAAACTTCAAACAACTATAGAATAGACAAAGGGTTGGTCTGCTATGGACTCGAGTGCATGTTGTGCACCCTAGTCCATGTTGCACTTTTCAGTTACTGACTTACACTTTTTGGTAAATGGTGTTGCACTTTTCAATTATTAAACTGTATAAGTAATAATTGAAAAGTGCAACACCATTTATCAAAAAGTGTAAGTCAGTAAACTAAAAAGTGCACATGGACTAGGGTGCACAGCATGCACTTGAGTGCATACTAGACTTTACCATAGACAAATAAGAAAAACAATGGTAGAACAAAGAGAATATTACTCAAATTTAAAAATTGTAATGAGTAAATTTTAGTTATAAATTTTTATATGTAAAATAAGAAAATGAGTGGATTTGGTAGGTATGTGAATAGAATAAAGTTTATAACAGTTTTTCATTTTAAGTATTTGAAAGTTACTCTAAAAACTTCAATAAGTGTAAAATTTATTTATTGAAGGATTGCACTCTTGTGTACCAGTTACATGTAATTTGTTTCTATTTAATATTTGACAATAAAAGGTAAATCATATAAAAAAAAAAAAACTTAAGACCATATGCTCACAGGTCGAGCCAGAGGCCGGAATGCCATTAAAACCTTGCATGGAAAAATCATCCTTAGGGATAAAACTCAAGTCAAGGAAAAAGGTACACTCCTCTAAAAGTCAATGTCTATAGAAAGCAGTATATAAATCATTATGCAGAAATGAGAGTAAAAAGTCCAGAGGTAGCCTCTCCAGACACAATCAAGGCCCGTCTTGGCCACAGCATCCGCCGCCTGGTTGGCCTCTCTGAAGACGTGTGAGTATCTGATGTGCATGTCCTTTGTAAGAGGGTGTATCTGGCTTCAAAGGCCTTGCAGACGCCAATGAATAGAGGGATTGGTGCTCATAAAAGTGTCAATCGTGAGTGTAGAGTCCGACTTAATCCAAAGGAAGTGTCATCCCTGATCATGTGCATACTATATAATATGCGAGCTAATACTATACTGTATTTAAACTAATAACGAATGGAAGGAACTTCGATGCCCATCTCGAAGGTTAGATACGACACCTATATGCCCGGAGTGGCATCGTCCGACGAAGAATTACGTCAAAAATAAATGTGGATGCGGCCTTCGGCGTGGTTATTAGAGATGAGGAAGGCCAGTTTGTTGCGGTCAGAACATTGACAAAGTCGGGCCTGCTCCGTGTTGAGGAGGGCGGAGCTTGGGGCGCTAATGAAGCGATGATCTGGGCCCGAAGGTTGGGCTTCACAAGAGTACTGGTAGAGACATATGCTAAGTGGGTGGCTGATGGATTTCGAAAAAACGTGAGCGATATTGGGGACACAGCATTTGGTGATTTAATAAAAATAGGGAAGCAAATTTTAGGATCAAATTTGAATTTTCATGTAGCACATGTCCCTCGTAATGCCAATAAAATGGCACATGATTTTGTTAGGAACTCTCAATCGTTCGGAAGTCATCATACTTGGGTTGAGCCACCAAATTTTGTGGATGACCTTCTCGATTCATGCCTTGCTTCCAACTAATATTATGGTGTATTTACCATAACTTAAGATAACATTCACTCATTTGAAAGAATTGAATCACGGGATACGTAACTGGTATACACAAATATTTGTCTTTGTACTAAGGTTTTTTATTTTTGTCTTTGTACTAAGGTTAAAAAATATTAAATTATTTTGTCATTTTAAGTCAAGTTTGCTTTCATTTGGATTTTTTTTGCATTTCTTCACACCGTTCAATTTTTAACAGTAGGATATTATATATTTAATGGCATTTAGTTTGGTAAGAAAAAAATAATACTCGTAATAATATTGTTATTCAAATGAAATAGCAAATATTATCTCTTACATCTCATCATACTTATTTTATCTCTATTTACATCACAATCATACTTATTTTATCTCTATTTACATCATAAGTCATAACTACTTATGACTTATGAGTATATCATTTTTTTTTTAAGTTACTAAAAAAATTTTGGCATTTTTTTTTAAAGACATTAGTGTGTTATGTAAAAAAAAATGTATACCTTCAACGTTATATGAACATTAATTTTATGATATACTCTCCTCTTGTCCATTTTTTTAATTTTTACTTTTTTCTATTCATTTTTATAATTCTTATTTAAAAAAAAAAAATTGTTCACACACTACTTTATTTTCACACCTTAGAACATGTTGCCATGTTGACCAATTTAAATGAAGTATAAAATTGAAAGTAGGAATTATATTACAGTTATAATATAACAACGAGAAAAATTTATTTTTAGTCCTATAAGTTTGATACATTCCAAAATAAATCCTTTAAGTTTCAATTTTACAGAATAAGTCCTTTACCTTTCAATTTTTATCATTTTTTACATCAATTTTTATCCTTTATATTTTGTAGGAATTAAAATTGGTAAAGTTGGTGTCACATATATTTAAAAAAGCCACATCACATTATATTAAAAAAATAGAGCTAATAACACCCAAAAATATTCTATACACACCCATAATTTTAAATACAAAAATAGATGTATATAAAATGACTAAATAGCCCTTATATAAATAAAGAGAAAAATAATTAAAAAAAATAACATGAAAAATCTGAAAAAAATGTAATTAAAATTTAAAAGTATTTAAAAAAAACTAACAAAATCTTAAAAAATAATTAATTTTTTTGAAAAAAAAATAATCTTAAAAAATTCAATAGAATCTGAAATTTAAAAAAAAAAATCTTATATACATCTATTTTTGTATTTAAAATTATGGGTGTGTATAGAATATTTTTGGGTGTTATTAGCTCTATTTTTTTAATATAATGTGATGTGGCATGATGATGTGGCTTTTTTAAATATATGTGACACCAACTTTACCAATTTTAATTCCTACAAAATATAAAGGATAAAAATTGATGTAAAAAAGGACAAAAATTGAAAGGTAAAGGACGAATTTTATAAAGTTGAAACTTAAAGGATTTATTTTAGAATGTATCAAACTTATAGGACTAAAAATAAAATTTTCTCTATAACAACCATTTAAAATTGTTTGGGCAATTAAAATAAATGTGTTAGGACTTAGGATTTACAGGATTTCTAATAAAATATTAAACTTTATCTATCTCCAAGACGGTTTCATATATGATTACCACTTATATATTAGTATATTAAATGAATAAAATCAATTAATTTTAACTTGTACAAATTAAAAAATTGTGGTGAATTAATTTTCCCAATTTATGTATATATAAGTGTATTTTCTAAATTATAGAGAAATTAATTAATTTTTAGAATGAGAGCTGCAAAAAAAACTACTATTACATTAAATTATTTTTCAAACCTTAATATTTTATTGACCTAGGATTTATATTACATTGATATTTTATATATAATCGTACTAGAAAATTTAGGTTAAAATATTTTTCCAACTATGTTTGAAATTTGCATCATGCCAAACACACCTTCAGGACTATTTCAAATTGGTCGGCAACATTTTAGGTGGTGTGTGGCCCCATGTGGTGAATAAAAGTTTGTAACGTGTGGTTGTGGATAAATGTCCAACTCTGGACTTCTTCAGAAACAGTTGTACTCATATACCATTTCTTTTACTATTAGTTATAGACTGAATTAAAAAAACGCTCATTACCCCTAAACAAATGGATACTTGGATAACAAACGGTTTTTTTTTGTTATTGAACTATGTAATTGATTCCCAAAATAAAATTACTAGTATTTGACTCAAAAAAAAAAAAAAAGATGGCAATCAATTTAAATTTAATCGAGTCGAGTTTAAAGTTACCCGAGAAGATATCGAGTTTAAGTTTATAAATATTCAACTCGCTTGTACAATATTTACTATTTTGTCATTAATTATATACTCCTTCCGTTCCGATATAAGTTTTCTTTTTATTTGGAGTGTTTTAATTAAGAAATAGGTGAGAGAGAAAATAATAATCGTAGATTAATATGAGATGAAGATGTGATTGTGAGAGAGGAAATAATTTGTAAAAAATGGAATAAAAAACTTATAGTGGAACATAAAAAAAAAGTGGAAAACTTATAATGGAACGGAAGGAGTACTAATTTATACTCCATTTATATACAGACGTTTTATATTTAATTTTGTAAAATTATAAAAACAATCGAGTCGAGACTAGCTTGAGTTTATCGAGTTGAGCGGACACTTAATTTTTTTTTAAAATCGATCAAATTCTACTCGAGCTTTGAATGTAACAACCGAGTTAAATTTTGAGCTCAACAATATTCGACTCATTTACACTTCTAAATCCTAATGAACGAAACATTGCTATTTTAGAAACTTTTAATTTTACACACTCCATTATTTATGTAAAAGTCGCCAAACAATTATACTTGGTTTGTTAAAAAATGTTATTCTCACCCAATATTCTATCTTTATCTTCCATCTACTTTACGTATTTACTTTATACATGATAAATTATAATTTTTTTAAAAAAAATTCATTTTCAAACTGATTTTGTAGAAAGATGGTACAAAAAATAACATTCTTAGAATGATAATTTAGTGAAATTGAATCAATTGATTACGCCTATCCAAAAAATTTAAATTGGGTAAACTAATAAATTAAAATGTAAGTGGTATAATATCTATTGTATACTCCCTCCGTCCCGAAAGTGTTTGCACCACAAAGTGGGCACACTTATTAAAAAAAAGTGTAATGAGTGGAGTGTTGAGGGGTAATTTTGTAAAGTTATATGAATAAAGTAAAAAGGTGATTGGAAAGAGGGTAAAAGTAATGACATTTTGTGTAAATACGTGAATATTGTGAGGGTGGGGTTTATGAGATAGTTTGCTTTTATAGGTGTGCAAACAATTATGAAACGGACAAATAAGGTAAGTGTGCAAACAGTTGTGGGACGGAAGGAGTACAAGAGAAGTGGGCCCACAAAGTCTAATCCAACGGACGAAATATGGCATCAGGAAATCTAGGGTTTGAGAGCACGCAGAGGGAATCCTTTACCCAATCGGTCGTATAAATAGCGCCGCTCTATATTTCCACAAATTTGGCTGTGCGCAGTTCAAACCTGCCCTCCAATTTTTTCCTTCTCCCTCTGTCACTTTAAAGCGTCGCCGCCGTGCCGCTGGCGGTGATCCGTCGGATCTCCGACCTATGAACCCTTCCCTCTCTTCTCTTTATTAAAAAAACGAAAAAAAAATCAATAACCTAATCCAAAAATCTCCCCAAAATTCGTAGCCTGATTCCCTTTCTCGCTTTCGGTCAATTATCTATTTGCGATTTATCTTGCGTCCGGTAATAAAAAGAGGAGAGGGAAGTTATAAAGAAAAAATCCAAAAAAATCAGAAAATTCTTCGAAAAGGAAAAAAAAGTCTTCTGAATTGAAATGGCTGCCCAGCAGGTTCAGATGCAGGTGGTGAATACGCCGCCGACTGGTGCCACGCCGTTCGTGACGTCTCTGTACGTAGGTGATCTCGACGTGAGCGTCACCGATTCTCAATTGTACGATCTGTTTAGCCAGATGGGAGATGTGGTGTCGGTTAGGGTTTGCAGGGACTTGACTAACCGTCGCTCGCTCGGTTATGGCTATGTCAATTTTGGAAATGCTCAAGATGGTTAGTAACTGTTTTATCTTATAGATTTTATTCAGTTATTTTCAGTTATTTGTGTTGAATGTGGTTTCCTACTTAGTTAAATTACAATAAGATCTAACCTATGATTTTTTTACCATTTGTTGTTGACACCATATTACCAGTTTTTGTGTGGACTCTGTTTTACCTTTCTCTTGTACACAATTAAGATTTTTTAGAATTTTTTCACTGTTTGTTTCAATTATCTCACTTTTTAACTTTATAAAATCAATTATTTGAGACACAAAATTGGAAAACGATGATGGAAAGAGTTTGTAAAGATTTGAAATATAATGTGTACTATGAAAAATGTGCATTAGGAATTAATGTTATTAGATACCTATGTCAATACATTCCTTTCTTAATTCTAATAAATTTCACGAAAATGTCATACCCTTTCTTTTCACGAAAACATCATTTATTTAAAAATGGAGTGAGTATAAATAAGTAAATGAGTAAAGCTATTATGATAGGCAAAGAATCTGAATCTTAGTATTTTTGTTATTCCAGCCTTTCCATTATTGGAAATGATTTGATCACACCTTTAGCATAATGAAAGCTATCTAGTTTACATTAAGTTTAATAACTTTGTTATAGATAAGAAAGTAGTAAATATTCACACCATTGTGTCTAATACACCATGAAAGTGGAGATAATGAAGAATTATGTCTGTCCTTTGGTCCTATACACACTATATCAGAAAGCAATGCTGGCCTTTTAATTGCATGGAAAGCCTGTCTGATTGTGGTCATAAACTAAAACTTAATAACTGATTTTTTTAGCATTTTATATTTGCTTATGTAATTTAATAAAGACTATCCCAATGGTATAAATCAGCAAAGGTTATATTTCTCTAAATATATTTGAGGTTCGGCAGAGTTGTATATAGTTTTGTATCCAATGCTTTTACATTTGTTTCTTTATAATTGTGCAAATTGCCATGGAGATGGGCCGTGCAATATGAATCCTTGTCTTTCATCCTTTCCTTTTATTTTTGTTGTTTTGCATAGCTGAGAGGGCATTGATGGAGCTCAATTTTACTCCTCTTAATGGGAAACCGATTAGGGTTATGTATTCTCATCGTGATCCCAGTGTTCGTCGAAGTGGAACCGGAAATATATTCATTAAGGTATTGTTACCCATCTCATATTATTCTATGGTTGCGATGAAACTTCTGCACTTTCACTGGCTGATGTATAATTTTTTTTGTTTGAGTAGAATTTGGACAAGGACATTGACCACAAAGCTCTGCACGAGACATTTTCTTCCTTTGGAAACATCCTTTCGTGCAAAGTAGAGACAAATTCATTTGGACAGTCTCTGGGCTATGGCTATGTGCAATATGCTAGCGAAGAGTCTGCTCAAAAAGCAAGTTTACGTTGGACCATTCCTTCGCAAGCAAGAAAGGGAGATGTCCATCGACAAGACGAAATTCACTAATGTGTTTGTCAAAAATATCTCTGAAACAACTACTGATGAAGATTTCCAGAAGGAATTTGTTGTATTTGGACCAATCACCAGTGCAGTGGTGATGAGAAACGAAGATGGAACATCAAAGTGCTTTGGGTTTGTCAACTTTGAGAATGCAGATGATGCTGCTAGAGCGGTTGAGTCTCTTAATGGCAAAAAAGTTGATAACAAGGAATGGTTTGTTGGGAGAGCCCAAAAGAAATCAGAGAGGGAGGCAGAATTGAAGAACCGGTTTGAGCAGAGTATAAAGGAAGCCGCTGACAAATCACAGGGGTCGAACCTTTATGTCAAAAACCTTGATGATAGTGTCGAAGATGAACAGTTTAAGGAAATGTTCACTCCATTTGGTTCCATAACATCATGCAAGGTTGATGGATATTCTATCTCTCTCTCTCGGCTGAATTTCATCCTTTATCCGTTCGATCACGTCACTAACATATACCTAACTAGATCTATCTAATGTCTGCACAGGTGATGCGAGACCCAAAAGGAATTAGCAGGGGATCCGGTTTTGTCGCATTTTCATCACCTGAAGAGGCTTCTAGAGCTGTGAGATAACATCTTTTCGTTATATCTGTTTGTGACTCTTCACCTATTTATCTATTAATGAAGGAAACTTCTGCTATTTTTTTTGCCTTTTAGCTTTCTGAAATGAATGGCAAAATGATTGTTGGAAAGCCCCTTTATGTTGCCTTTGCTCAAAGGAAGGAAGATAGACGAGCACGTCTACAGGTATTCTGAAAGTGTTTTGCATTTCAATCGATAATCTAGAAGCCTGTGATGAGATATTGAAAAACGTAATGGTTAAAACGTGACTTTTTCCTAATTTGCGTTGGGTAAAATGTAATGGTTAAAGCATTTTTTGGATCCGTGTTACCTGGAAATTTTAACTTCTATTATGATTTTATCTAGGCCCAATTTGCTCAATTAAGGCCAATAACAATGGGACCTACCGTTGCTCCTCGTATGCCGATGTATCCACCTGGTGGTCCTGGTCTTGGGCAACAGATATTCTATGGACAACCTCCACCGGCCATTATGCCTCCCCAAGTAATTTTTTTTTTTGATTTTGAAGTCAAACTAGTTTGCAAACATGTTTTCGTGTTGAGATATAAGGCTTATGCTGTTTTCGTGTTAAGATACTGTTCTTCCAAATTGTCATATCAATTTTCAAATCAAACAATCACACTTCCTTGAGGGTCTGCCAATTCTATTCATGAACCCAATTTTCAGAAAATTAAAATGATACCTAGTAATGACTCAGATGTGCATACATTACTATGAATAATCTAATTGATGAATTTGGCACGATCTCATAACTCTGATGTGTCGTATCAGCCTGGATTTGGGTATCAACAGCAGCTTGTACCTGGCATGCGGCCTGGTGGGCCTCTCATGCCGAACATGTTTGTGCCTATGGTCCAGCAAGGGGGACAAGGCCCACGCCATGGTGGAAGGAGAGGTAATGCCCCAATGCAACAGGGTCCACAGCCACTTCCCATGATGCAGCAGCAGGTTTGTGGCACTTTGCTCTCTGCCTGTTTTGCCATTATCGTTTTCTTTTTTTGAAAATATTCCTTGTGTACAGATGGGTCCAAGAGGACGTGGTTATCGATACCCTCCTGGGCGTGGCATGCTTGATAGTTCCTTTCAAGGAATGGCTGGGGGTATGCTTCCTGTCCCGTATGAAATGGGTGGCTTGCCATTGCGTGATGCAGGAGCAGCACAGCCAATTCCCATTGGAGCTTTGGCATCTGCACTTGCAAATGCTTCTTCCAACGAGCAGAGGACGGTAAGCATTTACTATTTTATCCTTTGCATACAAGTTATCCTTTGTTGGATCAATGCCTTAATCTTTGTTATGCTGTGGTAGATGTTGGGTGAAAATCTGTACCCTCTCGTTGAACAATTGGAGCCCGAGACTGCAGCTAAGGTTACGGGCATGCTTCTTGAGATGGATCAGACTGAGGTGCTGCATTTGTTGGAGTCACCTGAAGCTCTTAAATCTAAGGTTGCAGAAGCAATGGAAGTCCTGAGGAGCGTGTCGGCCGGCAATCCAGCTGAGCAACTTGCTTCGTTGTCGTTGAACGAATGAGAGATATTTCTACAGGAGAAGTCCGAATAATTCTAATTTATTGTGGCTTGCTTTCGTACTATTTGTGATATCATTAAGAATGTGGATTTGAACATTCGTTGCTGCTGGGTATTATTTACATTTGGATATTGACTGTTGACTGTTGGATATTTATGGTAGTATTTATTATTGTGTTTTTATTTCTCCAGTCCTTTTATTTTTTGTGAGGTGTATTTGTCATGGTCGTTATATTTGTTCTGTGATAATTAAATATATTATATTTTGCCTAATATCAAATATGTTGGTTTTGGATCATTAGGAAAAAAAAAAAAATTCAATTTTTTTTAAGATTGTACAAACTTTTTGGCATAGATCAAGTCTATTTGAATTATAAATGAATTTTAAATACTAGTAAAAAATTTATTTACACATTTTTTAGATTGATTTCAAATTACATAATTTTAGTAAAAAATTTATTTACACATTTTTTAGATTGATTTCAAATTACATAATTTTAGTAAAAATTTTATTTACACATTTTTTCTGATCGATTTCAAATTTCATAATTTTAGTGAGAGATTTAAAATCATGGATTTTAAATCTCTCATCCAAATGGAGCATGCTGTTTGGGCTGCTGTGATTCGATTTTTCCATAGTTTTCATTTTGAATTGCTCTTTTAAAATGACGAAACTTTGCAAATGCCCTTTCAACTAGGTGGTGGCCATTTTCGTCACGATACGATAGCACGATACGAATCCGACATCAAAATTGTGGGTTAGTGTTTGACCTTATTGGGTTCGAGACACGATAGCACGATATGAATCCGACATCAAAATTGCGGGTTAGTGTGTGGCCTTATTGGGTTCGAGTCGGTCGGTCGATCCGATAACGACACGAAAATTTTGAAATTAACCGGTAACACATTAATCTGTTATTTACCTAATATGACACGACAATTTTTTAAATTTATATAAATATATTATTTTTTATATATTTAAATGTAATTTTAAATTTATTCGTGGTGTTATCGTGTTACGTCGACACGAATATTACCGTGTTCATATTTGGCCTTGTCGTATCGGGTTTCGTGCGAACATTATCGTGTTCATATTTGGCCTTATCGTATCGTGTCACTATTGTGTTGACACGAAACCCGACACGATATCAGTCCTACTTTCAACAGTTAAGTTTGTAGATGTGCGAATGCTTCCAATTTTGGGTTGATCTGCTATGGACTCGAGTGCATGCTGTGCACCCTAGTTCATGTTGCACTTTTCAGTTTACTGACTTACACTTTTTGGTAAATGGTGTTGCACTTTTCAATTATTATAATAACACCATTTACCAAAAAGTGTAAGTCAGTAAACTGAAAAGTGCAACATGAACTAGGGTGCACAGCATACACTCGAGTGCATACTAGACTTTACCTCCATTTTTTTTTTTTTTGTACAATAAATAAATAGTGTTAAAAAAAATTTCAACAATTAAAACTATATTCAAACTCTCCTATCCCATATAAGAGCCTCCCTGTTATTTTTTGATGTCCTAAATAAATTTGACAAAGTGGGATATTCAAACTCTCCTATCCCATATAAGAGCCTCCCTGTTATTTTTTGATGTCCTAAATAAATTTGACAAAGTGGGATAGTTCAAGTGGTTAGAGCACCACTATCTAGGCCTTAGATCCTGGGTTCGAGTCATGGGTAGGGGAAAAGGGATGAGTATTTAATGTAATTCAAAAAAATAAATAAAAAAAATTTGATAATTGTGACTTAAAATCTGTTTCATTAATATATTTAAACAAGTGTAAGACCCGCAATTTAAATGGGCTGAAATAAATTTATAATATATTTTAATCTATTAATTAGAAAAATAATTTTTAAAACTAAATAAATTTGTAATTTTTTTTATTATATATTAAAATATAAATATAAAATGTTATAGCAAAAATATAAAAAAAATTACTAAAAAATAAAAGATAATATGCATTTTCATATATAAATTTAAATTAGTTATACAGTAATCTAACTAAAACATTGTTATTACATTATAAATCAAATAAAAAATCACACATGTTAATATATAATACTCCCTCCGTCCCAGGAATTTGCACACTTTCCATATATGGATGTCCCATACCAATTTGCACACTCCATAAAAGGAAATATCTTCACAACCCTCACCCTTGAAATATACTCATATTTACCCATATGCCATTACTTTTCCACACTCAATCTACTTTTTACTTTACTTTATTCATAAAAGTTTACAAAACTACCCCTAAAAACATCAATCATTACACATTTTCTTACACATTTCTTAAAATGTGTGCCGATCAAAGGGTGCAAGTTCCTCCGGGACGGAGGGAGTACAATCAAATTATTAAATAAACTTAATAATTTAATAACAGAAATTTAATCCCATAAATTATTTCCATAAATTTTGCTAGCTAAAATAATATATACTTCTACATGAGTGAAGGAAATAATTGAGTAGAATTATGATTTGGATTGAGATTTAAAATATCATTAATTGTCACTAAAGATTTCTATATAATTTGGCCTTAAGATTAGAATTCGATTTTCTTGAATTAAAAATTATAATTTGATGTTCGGTTTCATAATTAATGAATAAAATGTATTTAAATAAATAAAATTGAATTCCAGTTTATTTTGATGATAAGATTTTTTTTTTCGAAAGTTTTTTGATGATAAGATTAAATTCGGGTCTATTTGTTTTAAGATTTTCGCAAGTTGTCGAGAAAAAAAAATAGTATTCAAAGGTACGCAGCAAAATTATTTACATATAATTTCGATTTCAAAAATATCTTTAACAATATATTCGATAAGTTCAAATAATTTATAATATATTATGGATATATATAATATTATTTTATATTTCATATTTTGTATATATAAAAAATATTAGGTCTATAAATAATACCCTATGTAATCCCTTTTCATTATTAACTCAATACAATATATTTTTATACTACTCTCTGTAAATTATTCTCACGATAAATCCTCAAGTATACACTAGAAAGGATGAACACAAAATTTACTAACGTATTTGTAAAAAATCTCTCTGAAACAACCACTAATGAAGATCTTCATACAATATTTAATGAATTTGGAGTTGTCATTAGTGCAGTGGTCACGAGAAATGGTGACGACACGTCAAAGGGTTACGCATTCGTCGATTTTGAGAATCCAGACGACGCGGCTAGAGCCGTTGAGTCACTTCATGGGAAAAAAATTGATCGATTTTGAGAATCCAGACGACGCGGCTAGAGCCGTTGAGTCACTTCATGGGAAAAAAATTGATGAAAAAGAATGGTTTGTTGAGAGAGCCCTGAACAAACGTGAACAAACGTGCGGAGGGGTTGAATTTGTATATCAAACGCCTTCCCGATAGGGTCCAAGATGAAGACCTTAAGGAGATGTTCTCCCCATTCGGTTCTATAACATCTTACAAGGTGAAAATTACGGAACGTAAATAATATTTAATTTTTTTTTTAAAAGGTGAAAATTATGGAACGTATATAATTTTTTTTCTACACAGGTGATGCGAGATTGGAAAGGAAACAGTAGAGGTTTTGGCTTTGTTTCGTTTTCAACACACGAGGAGGCTTCTAAAGCTGTGAGATAACTTTTTTTTTTGTTCAATTTTTGTTGAGTTGTACTCTTGTGTACCAGTTACATACATGTAACTTGTTTCTATTTAATATTTGAACTAATACTATACAATATGTGAACTAATACTATACTTTATTTGAACTAATACTACTGTATTTGTCATAACTCATGAGTAACATTCACTTATTTAGAAAATTGTATTAAAAAGGAACCAGTTATATGTATGTAACTGCTACACACAAGTATTTGCCATTTTTGTTGGACAACAACAAATATTTCATGGAGGTTATGGACAACCTCCACCCGCCATTATGCATCACCAAGTAATAATATTATTTTCAGCTTTTTTTATTTTTTATTTTGACATGTATAGTTTGTTTTTGTTTGATATCTTCGTGTGAAATACTTGCATCAATCTTCAATTCTATTATGTTCATACATTACAATGAATAACCTGGATTACAAAAATTTGTACACTTTTCTTTAAAGTAAAAAAAGTGTAATGAAATAATGTTGGGTAATATAAACTTTTATATATAAAGTAAATATATGTATGTTGTAAGTGTTGAAATTTAATGATTTTTTTTTTTTTTTTTGAGGTATGCAAACTTTTGTAAAATAAAATTAGAAAAGTATGATTTTTTTTTTATTATCGTTTTTTTTTTAAATTATACTTGTTTGCATATGTGACTCTTATTGTTATGTTACGCAGATGTACCCTCTAAACAATTAGAGATGTACCCTCTAAACAATTAGGTTACGAACATGCTCTTAGAGATTGATCGAACGGACATGCTCTTAGAGATTGATCGAACGGACATGTTCTTAGAGATTGATCGAACGGATATGCGCTTAGAGATTGATCAAATTTATTGATCGAACGGATATGCTCTTAGAGATTGATCAAATTTATTGATCGAACAGACATGCTCTTAGAGATTGATCAAATTTATTGATGGAACGGAAGCAATGGAGCAATGGAGGGCTCAAATCATTACTATTTTGTTGTTGTCGTACTTACATTTGTTGAAATTGTACTTACATTTGTTGAAGTTGTCCTTCTTTCAACTTTTAAGACAAAATCAAGATCATTGCCTTATCTTTTACTCCCTCGTCCCATATAAGAGTCCCACTTTCTTTTTATGATGTTTTACAGTAATTTTTTTATTCAATTTTTATCATATTATTTTCTCTTTTTCAATCTCTCTTATTTTATAAGATAATTGCGTAGGTTCTAGTTCATTTCATTAATATATAAAAAAAAAGTTGTCGAAAAATACTTAGAATCTGTTTCATTAATATATTTAAATATCTTTAACAATATATTCGATAATTTCAAATAATCTATTTTGGATATATATATATATATATATATATAATATTATTTCAAATAATCTATTATGGATATATATATATAATATTATTTTATAAGATAATTGTGTAGGTTCTAGTTTGATGAACTCAAACACCCTTTAAGTTCATTTCATCAAGTCATCAAGAGTCCCACTTTCTTTTTTCTGATGTTTTACAGTAATTTTTTCTCATTCATTTGCAATCTAATCTAAACCTTTCAATAATTGTAATTAAATCATCAACTTTATAAATTGTTGCAAATTAGACTTTTTAATAAACTCAGGTGTGCCCGAATCTAATGTAATTTAAACTAACATTATTCTTTAAATCTAATTTAATTTTAAAACATCTTATTCGGGCACAAATAAATTTGCCAAGAAGTCTAATTTGCAACAATATGTAAAGTTAATGATTTATTTGCAATTATTGAAAGGTTTAGATTAGATTGCAAATGAATGAAAAGTGGTGATTTTATTTACAATTAACCAAAATTTAAATTACATTAGATTCGGGCACACATGAGTTTGTTAAAAAGTCAAATTTGCAACAATTTGTAAAGTTGATGATTTAATTACAATTATTGAAAGGTTTAGATTAGATTGCAAATGAATGAAAGGTTGTGATTTTTATCCAATATCTTTAACAATATATTCGTTAATTTAACAATATATTCGATAATTTCAAATAATCTATTATGGATATATATATATATATATATAATATATATATATATATATATATATATATATATAATATTATTTTCAAATAATCTATTATGGATATATATATAATATTATTTTATAAGATAATTGTGTAGGTTTTAGTTTGATGAACTCAAACACCCTTTAAGTTCATTTCATTAATATATAAAAAAAAGTTGTCGAAAAATACTTAGAATCTGTTTCATTAATATATTTAAATATCTTTAACAATATATTCGATAATTTCAAAATGGATATATGTATAATGTTATTTTATATATTTCATATCTTTTATATATGGAAACATTAGGTCTATAAATAATTCTGTATGTAATCCCTTTTCATTATTAACTTAAAAAGCAACCAAGTATACACGTTAGACCATTCTCTAACAAAAAAGATGTCTAACGAAGACACAAAATTTTGTAACTTACTCGTGAAAATTTTCTAAAAAACAACCACCGATGAAGATCTTCATGCAATATTTGGTGAAGAAAATTACGGAACATAAATAATTTTTTTTTTCAAAGTGAAAATTTAAATAATTTTTTTTTTTAAAAGTGAAAATTACGAGACGTAAATAATTTTTTTCTGCACAGGAAATGCGGGATCCAAAGGGATTTAGTAGAGGTTTCGGCTTTGTAGCGTTTTCAACTCCAGAGGAGGCTTCTAAAGCTGTGAGATAACTTTTTTTTGTTCAATTTTTGTTTGGGGTTCCTCACTTACTTATCTATTAATGAAACTTGTGCTATTTTTTTTTTTGGCTTTTAGCTTTCTAGTATGAAGGGAATGTACATAGAGGGCCCCTCTATGTGACATTTGCTCAAACTAAAGAAGTTAGACGAGCAAGTCTTCAGGTACATATACATATTCTTAAGGTGTATTTTGCATTTAAATTGTCATTGTTATTTGAAAATTTTGATTTAATTCTATTGTAATTTTATTCAGGCTCAATTTGCTCGATTAAGATCGAGAGTAATGGAACCTTAATCGAGAGTATGCCGATCAATCCACCTGCTCTAGGACAACAACAAATATTCCATGGACAACCTCCAATTTAGATGCACAATTTTGGTTCCCTAATCCATTCGTCGAAAGTATTTCATTTTGTTATCAACCGCATTCCTTTGAGACAACTATACGATGGACAATTTAAATGGGCGGAGTTGCTTTCACCAGGAATCGAACCCAGGACATATGAGCGTGAGCCTTATGGCTCTTATACCATGAAATAATTTTATTTCATCTAAAAATCCGAACCCGTAGAGATGTAGAGAATTAATGCTTAATGCTATAAATCACTTCATGTTCCAAATAAGCCAAATAGTACAGTGCCAATTTGGCTTCCTATTTCTTTTTGTGAGATCATTAACAATTATTTTTTTTGAATATTTGTTGTTGAAGTTTTTTTCCATTATTTATATTTTATAGTATTAATTACAGTATTTCGTGTTTTTATTTCTTTTGTCCTTAATCTAAAATTTTATATTTTGCTTAAAATATCAATTATGTTGGTTTTTGGATTTTTAGAAAAAAATATTGTCTTCACAATTATTTCAAACAGTATTTTATTTTTTTTTGTAAATTTTATTAATCAGATCTAAGTATGAACAATTTTATATTGGGTTGCACTCTTGTATACCAATTACATGTATGTAAAATTTAGCGCATAGATTTTTTCATGGGCCTTTATTTTACTTCAATTTTTTTTTAATTTTATCATTAAAAAATAATACTCTATTAAATTTTTAAAATTTTATTTTTTTATTTTACTCAAATTGATATTTACATTTCTTTTTTTAATATTATTTTTTAAATTTATTTTTCTTCCTAATTATTATTTGTGTTTCAAATGATAATTTTTTCCATATACTTTTTTTTTATGCCACAAATAATTATTCTAAAATTTTAAAGTCTAATAAGAAAATTTTAAAAATAATAGTATTAATTTTTTTAAGCATTAAATAGTATAATAATAATTTAAAAAATAAAATAAAACTCTCATCTCTTTTAGCGGAAAGTGTTCAATTCTATTGGTATTATTTTACTTTAATTAATTGGTGTATAATTTTCACCTTATCCTTTCAAAATTTTACTTCATTCCTTACAAATTTCACTTCGTTTTACATTATTTAATTATTTTTTTCATTCGAACTCTCATTTTTTAATCACTTTATTTTAATTTTTTAAGAATAAATTTTTTAGTTTATAAGTGTTATGATAACAATTGATAAGTATTATGGTATAACATTAGTTAATATGCAGTAATGTACGTATTAGTTCATATACAATATAATATTAGTTTATATTGGTACAAGTTCTAATGTTTTCGAATTTCAAGTTCACATACTTTATGGTATTAGTTCAAATATAGTATAGTATTAGTTCACATATTTTATAGTATTAGTTAACGTACTCTATGGTACTAGTTCAAATATAGTATAATATTAATGCACATATTGTATAGTATTAGTTAACATACTCTATGATGCTAGTTCAAATATATTATAGTATTAATTCACATATTATATAGTATTAGTTCATATATTAAATAATATTTTTATATACCCACATTAATCTCTAGTACTATACCATAGGCGTACTAATACTATATCGTATTTAAACTAATATTATATTTAACAAAAAATAAATAACTTAACACATTTATAATTTCAGGCATACCATGCAAATTAATACATCAATATTAAAATATTGATGTTAACTAACTAGTAAGAAGAACAAAAGTGAGAATGAATCACATTGAACACACAATTCAATTAATAGATACAATCACACTCAATAAACATATGAATGCATCAACACGACGATGACCACAAAGAAAATAATAAAGATGATACAATATTATGCTCGTTACTTCCCCAATTCTCCACTCATTTAAGTTTCTAAATATAAATTTTATTTTTCAATTAGATTATTTTATTAATTAGTCTTAAAAAATAATCTATAACTTTAAAAAACTTGTAACAAATCAGATATCATTGTAGAAATAATGAAGACATAACAAAATAATCTCAGTTATTATAAATGAGATTAAAGCTAGAAAGTGAACATGTCATATTAATACATTTATACCTAAATTAGAAAAAAAATTGAATTTTTTTAGTTTAGTTTTTTTTGTTTTTTTTTGTATTTTTTTCGTAAATCTTGGTCATTTTTTTTTAAAAAAAGCTCAATTTTATTTTTCATTAGTTTATTTTTGAGTTTTATACTATATTTTTTCATATTCTTTATGTTTTTATATTTATTTTTTGAAAGTTAAAAAAAAGAATAATATTTGACTTCGTGATGATTCATTGGTGACTCGATAGTCGGTGTATAATTATAATTTTAATGAATTGTATTTTAATTTAATTGATAAAATGGTAATATAATATTTTTCTTTTAAAAAAATTGGGAGTGAAATTAATAATAAAGAAGGTAAATAACTAATAGTCATATGTAAACAATTGGATGTAGTTACATGTATGTAACTTATAGACATAAGTGCTTAAAAGAAGGGAGTGTGACTTATTAAAAAATGGATTGTAAATAGTCAGTTACATAAGTATTTGCCTTTTATATTATGCTGTTGGGCAGCGGTGTTTTAACAGTTGAGTTCATTTTGAATTGCTCTTTTAAAATAAGAAGACTTTGCGAATGCCCCAAATAAATTTTAAATCAGGGATGTTATTGAGTTTACCGGGGGTGTAAATGAGTCGAGTCGAGTAGTAATGAATTTGAAACTCGACTCGATTCGATCGAATCTAAAATTGAAAGATTGAGTTAGACCCGATAAGAAATTCGAGTGCGATTCGATTACCTATATAATTTTCAAAATTAATAATTAAATATATATTTTTAAAATAAAATCGAGCTTGACTCGACTCGTTTACATAGCAAATACTAATGACAAAATAGTAAATATTATTCAAGCTTGATTAGACTGACGAACCTTTCGAGTCGAGTATTTATGAGTTCGAACTCGTTAGCTACTCGAGCAACTCAAAAATAGACCTGTCAAGATGGGCCAGCGGGCCAAACCGCAAAAGTCCGCCATTTGGTGGGGCGGGCCAGCCCGTTTGGTAAGCGGATTGTCAAAACCCCAACCCAACCCAACCCAAAAATGGGCGGGCCGCAGATTTCGACGGGCCAAGCCTTTTTTTTTTCCGGAAAAATATTTATTAAATAGGAATTACAGATAATACTACACTGAAATTACAGATAATACACTCATAATAAAATAGAAATTACAATTTTTACAGATAACTAATATTAGGAAATAGGAATTAATTATAGACTATAGATACACTTCTAAATGGCTAAAAATATAAAATAATTACAAATACAATAATTTGAGAGTATACACTCCTAATTCCTAAATGGCTAAATCATAAACGATAATTGCATACATTGATTCACTCATATTAGAAATTAGGAAATAGAAATTAATTAATTTAAATATAGAGTATAAGTGTATAACTATAACACAAATATGATAAACGATAATTACATAGATGGGCTAGTCTTGTGTGAGACCGTCTCACAAAATGAGATCCGTGAGACGGCTTTCATATATAAAAAATGATAATGTTTAAGCAAAAAGTGATAGTCTTTAAATAAAAAGTGACAATCAGTAGTTTTTTTAAAAATATTACGGAGTATCACTTTTTACTTTAACATTATCACTTTTTTTACAAACTAAAATCTGGAAAAAAAAAAAATGGATTATCCTACCCAAAATTTTGTAATATGAATTAAAAGGGATCCGTTTTACAGAAAAAGATACGTGAGACGGTCTCACACAAATTTTTACGTACATAGATTGTTATTGAGTTGGACGGGCAGCAAGCTGGCGGACGACATGTAGGGAGTAAAAAAAAACTAATTTGAGTCTGCTAGGTTACACTTAATATTTTATATTTTTTTAATATTAAAAAAGATAAAAAGGCGGGCCAGCCCGTCAAAAACCGTCCCGCCCGGTCAAAAACCGCTGCTCAAACGGGCCGGTTTGCTTGGGCCCGCCTCCTGACGAGCTTGAAAATTCTGGCCCAACCCACCATTTTCAGCGGCAGGGCGGACTGACCCAACGAACCCAATCCGTTTTGACAGCTCTACTACTCAAAACTTGACTCAACTCGATTAATTTCGAGTCGAACATGAGTAGCTTGCGAGTTGGCTCGGTCACACCCCTAATTAATGGCTAACTCTCATATTGGGTCGAGTACTTATATGTACCCTAGTTGACCGGTCAACATTTTAATTTTTTTCTTCTAAAAAGTGTAAGTCACTATAACTGAAAAGTATAACACGAAAAATGTATGTTATTATAACTAAAAAGTGCAACACGACTTTTATTAAAAAGTACAAGTCAGTATAACTGAAAAGTGCAACACAATATTAATGAAAAGTGTAAGTTATTATAACTGAAAAGTGCAATACAATTTTTTACTGAAAAGTGCAACACAGTGTTATTAAAATGTGCATATCAGTATCACATTTTTTTATGAAAAATGTAAGTAATTATAACTGAAAAGTGCAACACAATATTAATGAAAATGGTAAGTTATCATAACTGAGAAGTGCAACACAATATTTATTAAAAAGTGTAAGTTATTATTATAATTGAAAAGTGCAACACAATATTAATGAAAAATGTAAGTTCTTATAACTGAAAAGTACAACACAATATTATTAAAAAATGTAAGTTAGTATCACATATTTTAATGAAAAGTGTAAGTTAATATTACTTAAAAATGTAACAAAATTTTTAATGAAAAATGTAAGTCAATATAATTGAAGAGTGCAACACAATTTTAATGAAAAGTGTAAGACAGGATTTATGAATTCAAACACCCTTTTAATTCATTTCATTAATAAATAATTATAAGGGGTCGAAAAAAATATTTGAGTTATACAAAACCATATCTACCCAAAGAATCTTTTAATTTTATTATTATATTTAGATATATTTTTAGCGCATTAATCTATTCGATAATTTCAATTTTCAAATATTCTATCTCTAACTACAATTTTCAAATATTCTATCTCTAACTAACAGAAATTTATGGATAAATATATAATATTATATATATATATATATATATATATATATAAACACATTCTCTTATTCAATTATTCAATCTGAAATTATTCAAGAGTATAATCTCTTATTCAATCTGAACTTACTTATGCAAAAGTATTGTTGTAAATGACATGAATTATTAAATACATTAATTATATAAAATCTTATTAAATAATACTCCGTAATATTTTTTTTTTCAATCCCGCTAAATTCGCGGTTCTTACACTAGTTTTCAAATATTCTATCTCTAACTAAAGAAATTTATGGATAAATATATATTATATATATATATATATATATGCATGTATATCTAATTTGTATATATGAAAACGTTAGGTCTATAAAAAAAAAATACTCCTATATACTTTTATATTTTACTCTTAAATTCTTCTAATAAATCCTCCTCCCTCTTTTCCGTAAAAAAAAAAACAAGTATAACTCTTTAAATTCTTCTAATAAATCCTCCTCCCTCTTTTCCGTAAAAAAAACAAGTATGGAGGAGACAAAATTTACAAACCTGTTCGTGAAAAATATATCTGAAGCAACTATAGATGAAGATTTCCATAAAATATTTGATGAATTCGGAGCCGTCGTTAGTGCAATGGTGATGAAAAACGATGACGGATCATCGAAGGGATATGGCTTCGTAAATTTTGTGAATGCAGACGACGCGGCTAGAGCCATTGAATCACTTAATGGCAAAAAAATTGACGAAAAAGAATGGTTTATCGAAAAAGCCATGGAGAAACCGGAGTGGTTGAATTTATATATCAAACACCTTGCAGATTGCAAGGAGATATTCTCTCCATTTGGTTCTATAACGTCACACAAGGTTAATGTTATTAACGTCTCATAATTTCGTAAATAACATTCTATTTTTTTTTTTAATTTACATCTCATAATTTTGTTGGTGTTTTTGGTATCGTAAATAACGTTCTATTTTTTTTTTTAATTTACATCTCATAATTTTGTAATTTTGTTGGTGTTTTTGGTAAGGGTTGGTCTGGTATGGACTCGAGTGCAGCACCCTAGTCCATGTTCTTTTTAGTAATATTGTGTTGTACTTTTTAGTTTAATAAATAATTTTTTTTTTTTTTTAATTTTCATAAAAAAAAAAGTGAAAGTTACGACATAATTTTTTTTTTCTTTATCATATAGTTAAATTTTTTTTCTCTCTATCATATAGCTAACTAGATGCATGCACAGGTTATGCGAGACCAAAAAGGAATAAGTAGAGGATTCGGGTTTGTCGCTTTTTCAACACGTGAAGAGGCTTATAGGGCTGTAAGATAAATTCTATTTATTCTATTTGTTTGTGTTTTTTCACCCATTTATCTATTAATGAGGGAAACTTGTACCTTTTAGCTTTCTACTATGAATGGAAAGATGGTGGCCGGAAAGCCTCTGTTCGTTGGATTTGCTCAAAGCAAAGAAGTTAGACGAGCAAATCTACGGGTACATATAGTATTTTTTATAAGTGTATTTTGCATTTAAATTGTCATCGTTACCTGAAAATTTAGACTTAATTCTATTGTGATTTTATTCAGACCCGATTTGTTGCCTTTATGCATCCCGTAATAATATTATTTTCATTTTTGCTATAGAATATAAGGATACTAGGTTAAATATGGACAAGATTATAGACATGCAGGTAGAGTTTGACATTTAAAAAAAAAAGTTCATTCATTTGTTTTGCCATCATTAATCTTCAATTCTATACATGAATAACCTGGATTTATTATTATTATCAACAGTAGCTTGTAGTTATATTGAGTAATTTAAAAAAGAATTATACTTCCCCATTCTACAAAAAATTGCACATTTTAAAGAAAAAAAGTGTAATTATAGAGTATTGAGAGCTAATTTTGTGGGTATATTGTTAGTTTAAGAATTTGATAATTATTTTCATTTTGAGGTATGAAACTTTTGTGAAACAAAATTAGATTTTAATTATACTTTTGTCCAGATGTGTCCAAGAGGATATGGCCCATATGGAATGCGTAATGCACATCCAATTCCCATCAAAGATTTCGCATCTATACTTGCAAATGTATCATCGTACGAACAGAAGGCGGTAAGCATTTACTATTTTACCCTTCTAATTCTTTCTTCCATTTCGTTTTGGTCTTTTATCCATGTTTGTTATGTTATGCAGTTGTTGGGTGGAAATTTGTACCCTCGAATTAAACAATTGGAGCCCGAGAGTGCAGTTAAAGTTACGGACATACTTCTGCAGATGGATCCGACGGAGGTGTTACATTTGTTGAAGTCGTCCGAAGCTCTCAAATTTATGGTTGCGGAAGCAATGGAGGTCCTCAATCACCGGGCTCAACGATTAAATTAACGACATTTAGTTGTTTAGTTGTTGTCGTACTTATATTTTATACGTATATTTGTTGTTGAAGTTTTATATTTTATAGTATATTTGTTGTTGAAGTTTTATATTTTACAGTCTTGATTATTTTGTGTTTTTATTTTACAATGATAATCCAAAATAAAAAATGTGGTTTCGGGGTAGAGTGGTGGAAAAAGTGTTTATAGATTAAAGGTGAGAGTGTGAGTGAGAGACAGCTTTAAAAAAAATAAGTGATTCTGAAAGCAGTTTGCTCTAATAAAATGTGAAGCAGCAAAAAACCAATTTTAAGCCCAGAATACTTACCAGTATCTTTTTTTACAAGAAGAGAATTAGTCACTTTATATAAATGAGTTGTTTAGAGTGCAAAACGTCATTTAAATTGAAATGGAGGGAGTATTACAAATTACCGGGGCGAGGAATGTGGCTTCAAGATTTGGTTTTAGACTCAGCAGCTAGTTTGAGTTGAAGCAAAGCATCTTCAAAACACTTTGCAAGAACTTTAGGGTCTGGAATAACTTCTTTGGCAACTAGGATGTTGAGGTCTGCCACACTTCCATAACTCACCATGTGCATTGTGATTGCCTGCAAAACCCCACAACAAATCTATTAATTATACGGGACCGTTTTATAAAGGTTAGAATGCATCAGTCATACCGTACAACTGTGAAATACGAAATAATTACATGAGGTAGGCTGCTTGCAGTCACCCTTATGTGTTTGACGCGGATGCCTAGCAAAGTGATCTCCTCTCTAGGGCCCACAACGTTGGATAGAGTAAAAGTTGTATTACAAACGAAAATGGTAAAATGAGTATCTTTTGAATTTGAGTTGAGCTTACTTACTTTTGCTCCAAAAAGAGACGTGAGTAACTTGGCAACGCCATACGAGAAGGGAGCTTCCAAGGAAAGCTTTTTCTTGTCGATCATGTCTTTGGCTCTCTTCACAAACTGGATTGGATCCGACCCGTCTTTGTGGTAATAAACCGGTAAAAGAAGTATTCCAAATTTGTTGCCCCATCCTCGGGTGCTATCCAACAGTTTTGGCATATCCTGAAATTAACAAACCAATAAAGAATTAAGTATTGATAATAACAAAATATATATATGTTCAAATAATTAATCAAAGAAACAAATGAATAGGTACCTGCAGTCCTGGTTGTGGTCTCAAATTCACCATAGCTAGACCTGTGATCTGAAGCCCCTCGGGCAAAGCTACAGGATTCCAACACATTCACATAATAAATTCAGTCTCTCCTTATATATATACTCCTTTTGTTCTGTCACCTTTTTTGACAATATTTTTACACTTCACTTTATATTTTACTTTTTTATTTAATCATTTTTCTTAATCTCTGTACCAAAAAGTAACGGAAAGATTATATGAGTATTTTTTTTTTAAAGAGGTTAAAGAATATAGTGTACAATAATTAACGTAATATAAAAAAAAAAATGAGAAGTTTATTAACGGACATTAGGTGAGAAATTACCATCCATTTTTTTTACCTTTAGATGATCTGATTCCTAAGTAGGTGGACAGTCCGTGTGAGATTACCCCCATCAGAACGTCATTAATCGTCTGCACCACATTATAATGTGCAACTTTTGTCAATACTCCATATAAAATTGATTTTGAGGTCAAGCACCATTATTGCGGTCACATGTTAAATTGTCATCCTTAACATTTATTTTCTCCTAGAATTAACTTATTTGACTCAACAAATTCATTTAAGTTTTGTATTATAAAATTTACTTTTAAGTTTCATAAATACCTAGTTTATTACCTTAAAAGTATTGTCCTTTTAGAGATTTTTAAAAAAAGTTAAAATAATGGAAGAACACATACCCTACTTAATTTCACACAAAAAGCTAAAAAAGTTGTTCCAACATTTGTTTCACAATTATTTTGAAGGATAATTTTGTAAAGAAATGAGTTAAACTCGTGTGAGCTAAAAGTAAGTGTAAAATTGTGAAATTATGAAGGTGTAATTTATAAAAGATTTTACTCTCAATAGAATAAATAAATGTAGTAAAAGCAATGTGATCGAGAGAATAACATAATGAAATTTGAGAGGAAGTAGTTGATAAAAAAAGGAATGAATAACTTTAGAAAGTTGAGTATTTATTTATGACCTCTATTCACTCAAGTGAGATCACCTACTCTAATTTTGACGTTCCACTTTATATTTCGCTATATATATATATATATATATATGATTTACATGTGTCAAATTCAGATTCAGTAAAAAAGGTGGAACACAAAAAAGTGAAACTGCTGCTCACTCAAGCACTTGAGCTCACCTGCAAAATCCTACTTTTTATTTTTTTTTGAATTACATTAAATACTCAACCCTTTTCCCTCCCTATAACTCAAACCCAAGATCTAAGGTGCCTAGGTAGTGGTGCTCTAATCACTTGAGCTACTACTCCTTGATTTCAAAGGAATTGCAACTCAGGACAAAAAATTAGTCACATTAGTCAAGGCTCCAAGTCCAAAACTCTTATATAATTAATTCAATGACTAATTATTTAAACACTGTAAACTTGGCATAAGATAAATCGGTCGAGAAAACTCACCGCGTTAGCAACGACTCGCTTGACTATCTTCATGTCCTCAAGGCGGAACCTCGCCGTCGCCAGCTTCCGTGGCCAGAGCTCCACCCCAGCGCCGCCGCTCACGGCGGTGATCTTATCTCTCAACCAAAGTATTCTCAACGTAAGCTCGAAAACATAAACCAGAGTATACCAAACAACCATCATCAAATTCCACACGCTAAGCCTTCTCTTCGGCGCGGACGCCGCCACGCCGATAATCGGAGGCTGCGTCGGATCGTCGATTCTTCTGCAACACGAAAGCAACATAGACATTAGCGAAATTCCATCGCCTAGCGCGTGGTGCGCACGGAAAACGACGGTGTTGTGCGCCATGAGCAGGTGAATTTCCCAGAGAGGTTTATCGGTAGGAAGAGGCGATGAGAAGGACAGATCTGCCATGAAATCGTTGACGGCGTCTTCGTCGGAGATGGAAGGATCGTCGGAAATCGGCTGGTGGCAGACGATGACGTGGCGGTCGACGTCAACCTTTGTTCTTCGCCAGTATTCGCGGCCGCCGGAATCTCGCACCAATAGACTGCAAAACCTGGGGATTTTTAGCAATACAGAGGATTGGAGTTCGGATTTAAAGGCGTCGGCGTCGAAAGCGGTTTCAAGCGCGATTGCGGCGTTGGCGACTTGCTCCATATGTGGCTGCAGGAATATGCGGCCGGTAGGGGTCAGCGGTTCGTCTCCCTCCATTGTATCTGCAGCTTCCATGAGAATAGAATTCCCCTCTGAATAATTTATTAGTGGAGGAGTATATACTGTGCACGCCAACAGAGTGTGAGTGTGGGGCATTACATAAAATTGCGTGATTTTACTTTTCTCACAATTTAATTTTTCATATACGATTTTCATTTGTCATTTTTTTTTTTTTTTTTGTTCCTTTTGGAGAGAGAGATTTGATTTATGAATTTTAAATCTATTTTCTAAATTTACTGTTTGGACTTTGGATTATGAATGAATTTTAAAACCATTTCATTTGAAATCCATCTCTATATTTTTTTAAATTAAAAAGTGTGTGAGCAAAAATTTAAGTATTTAAAACTCATTCATAATCCAAAGAATGGATTTGGATGACAGATTTAAAATCCATATATCAAATTCCTCAATCCAAATGGAACCTAAATTTTTATTCTTATGCTTCACTTTATATTTAAAGTTTCTCTGTATCTTTTTTTTTTTTTTTTTTTCAATCACATAATTTATATTATATCTATTATTTAATTTTTTTTTTAATACATGTGTCAAAAAATAACATAAAATGTAATCTCGTTGAAATGGAGAATGTGTTTTTAAAAAAAATGAATAAAGTTGATACTATTCAGACTCTAAACTCTAAACTCTAAAGTTGATACTCAATTGAGAATATAAAGTAAATGAAACTATTGAAAAATGATGATTTGTATAAAGTCATTGAGACTACCTTTCACGAAAAATATAAAATAATGAAACTACGTTTTGTGTGAATGGAGGGAATATAATAATCAATATCCTAAAACTTAACTAAAATGCATTTTATAAAAATAAGGAACTTAGACTGTGACCATTTGAAGCCACTGAATTAGAAATTTGGTCTTTATGGCAATAAAATGTTCTCTTTACTCAGAACAGATACAGAACCAGAACTAGAGGACTAATGTCATATGCTAGAGTATATAATTATATATACATAAATAATAAGTTACTTTAAAATACATGTTCTAAAATTTTGAAATTATAACGATTTATGCGTGTTATTCTTGCGCGGGAATCATATTATTGTTATAATTTGATCGGATGCCCCCGAAGGTACAATTTTTTTATTATTATATAGTCACAAATTTCGAACATGTGACCTCGAATTTAAAATCGCATTAAATATAAGCAGTTGTTTGATGCAATTTCATAAAAATATTAAAAATATTTAGTGTTTAATTTGCTACCCATATCTGCCTGCCTTTTGCGTATCCTTTTTTAGTTGTGCATCTTTTATATCTCACAAATGCAGCCATGTGGTATTGTAATACTCACAAATGTTTTTTGCTTACCTTTTTTGCCGAATAAATTCTATATAAATAGTCATATAGTACTATTGTTTTTAAAATCATATGTACCTTTACGGCAAATAATTGTTACTCATTCCGTCCCTTAATACATTTCACATTTTTCTTTTTCGAATGTTTCTCAACATTTTTTAACTTTTTTAATTTTTTATTTAAAATGTCATTATTTTTGAACTCACACAATTACACAGGTTAATTCATTTATTTATTTTATTTATAAAAAATTACAAAATTATTTCTAGAAAATCTATTCATTGTTATTACACATGTCAATTTGCCTTTGAAAAGTATACCGGAATAGCGGGAATACTTTTCTTTCATTTTGATGAGAAAATGGATGTGACAGTTGCAATGAAGAAGTGGGTCCATTATTGCTAGTAAATCTGATAATGCATTGAACTAGTTTTGCAAGTTGATGCCTCGGTAGGTATATCAATTACAATCGTCAAACTGCACACCAAGTAAGTACACATTTTTAGATATTTGTTAAATTTACACATTTGGTTTGATTTTTCTATTTCACTTTTCGTGTTTTATAGGTGTTCTACCATATTGAATTTTTAACACGTGTCAAATATCCAGTAACGGATCCATAAATTTTTGGTAGGTGTCCGATTAACATTATTATAAAAAAAAATATATGTATTCATTATTTTCATCAAAATTTCACATTATAAAATTGTCAATACGTCATATTTCATTAAATTAAATTGATCGGATAAGTTGACTTTTGCTATATTTTGGTACAAGTTAATACTCCCTCCGTCCCGTAATAACTTGCACATTTTAACCGATTCACTTTAAAAAACAATTGAATTTAGTGGTGTAGAGTCAAATAAGAAAGTGTATTTTGAGTGATTTGATAAGGTGTAAGGAGGATTTAGTAGGATGTAAAATAGATTTAGTGAAATTTAGGATAAAATGTAGACCCAAAATGAGTGACGATTTAAAAATAAAATGTTGTTCGGATATATATTAATTTTATGGATTATTTTTATGTTAGAAATGTACAAATAATTATAAAATATAGTATTAATTTTAATATGTGTGAAATTATCAAAATACCCCTAATAAATTTACAAAATTAGTGGGGGGTCCACGGGCCCCATGGGCATTATGTAGGTCCGTGCTAACATCCATATAATGAAATAAAAAGTGAAACATAAATAAAAGTGAAACATGTACATTTCAATCCCTTGAAATAAATATAATCAAAGTAGTATATAAGTTATGCTTCAAAAGAAAAAAAGTTCAAATTGTAATGATTTTTTTTATTTTTTATTTATGAATAAGAAAGTAGATGAGCAGTAATTCATGACATTAATATCGTTGGCACCTAAAATAAATGCATTAAATATGGCTGTGAGTACGTAGATGAGCAGTAGTTAAATGCATTTAATAAAATTTATGTACTGAAATTAAGGGTTTCGGATTTTTAGTAGTATGAGATGTAAATTTATGTCAAATTAAATTGTGTAAGAGTAGTTGGATGAGATATAATAGTAGGATGTATATATATTTTTTGTAGGGGTGGATGTAGTTGGATGGGGAAATCCGGATGTGAAATCCCGAAGTAGAACATGGGACGTCCGGACGGATGAGTCCCAAAACAAACATGCCCTTAGTTGGATGTAGTTGGATGGAGAAATTCGAATGTGAAATTCCAAAATAGAACAAGGACGTGGGAGTGGGAGTGGGAGTGGGACGTTACGTCTCACGTGCGAACGGGTGAGTTTCAAAACAAACATGTCGTAATAGTTCTTGATCTTCTATGAATTAGAAAGTTACTACTGAGAGGAGATTGATATCATATTTCCTTACTTTTCTTTTCTAAATGTCTGATTGGTATGAAAATTAATTGAAATTTATGTATTTTTCTTGTTTAGTTTTATAGAATTTTATGTATTATTATATTAAATTGATTAATTCCACTTAATTTGAAAAAAAAATATGGTTTACTTTTTTTTTTTGAAAAAATGAATTTTTATATAAAATTGTGAGAGAGGAAGGAGGGATGCGAGGCCGCGATGTGGTGGATGGGAGGGATGCGAGGGTGCTGCAGCAGACGAGGTTTGCGAGAGAGGGAGGGCGAATGGCGGCACTGCGGCGAGGGTGGAGGGGCGGAGGGGGTGCCGATGTGGTGGATGGGGGAAGAAGGGGAGGGAGAGGGGCGGAGGAAAATAGGGAGGAGGTGGGTGTACTGATTTTTTGAAATGAAGGTATAAAATTAGGATTTTATGTAGATTAAGGGTATATTGGGGATTTTCAGGTGGGTGTCCTCATAGAATCTGTGTGTGCCTTTAGCCGCACCCATTGGAGTAAGGAGAAAAAATGGCAGCCCAGTTTCTATAAGGGGGTGTTTCTTTTGGGCTTTGGGTGGTTTTAAAAACCAGATTTTTGAAATCCTGGTTTTTGAAAACCCGATGAATAGTAAAATGGGTGTTTCTTTTGGGTTTTGGAATAGTGAAGGATTTAACTTTATGTCAAATCAAGTTGTAAGATTGAATGAATTTGTATTATTATATTATTGTTTGATGAGATTATAATGATTGATTAAGTGTGTAATGATTAAATGTATTATATTATTGTATTATTATATTATTATATTATTATTGAGAAAGAATATAATGATTGAAGTAATATTATATAGATATAACTTTATGTCAAATCAATATGTTTGATAGGGGTGGTTTTGAGTGGATTTTGAAAACCGGTTTTTAAATCCCGAAGTAACACGGATTTTGGATCTTGAAATCCAAAACCTGATTTTTAAAACCCAAAACAAACACCCCCTAAATGACTGCCCAAAGTCTAGGCCATTTCTAGCCCATTAGAAGCTGAAACTCACGGCCCATAACGAATTAATTTGCAGCCCATTTTTGGTAGCCCAAAAAAAAAACAAAAAACCAAGCAGCTGTCATCTATGTAAATATTTTGTCCACTTCGCAAGGGCCAAGCCCATAGCTTAGATATAAATTTAGTATACCCCTCCAACCTTCTTAGATATACTCCCCAGATTTTCATACCCCCTTAAAAATACACTATGTTAGATGTACTCCCCCTTACAATGTCTAATATGCCCCTCTCTTTTAATTTTGTTGTGTTAAATGTACCCCTACAAACTAAAACCCTAATTTTTTTCTCCATCTTCCCACTTCTTCTTCATTTTTCATTCTTCATCTTTCCTCCTTAAACCCTCCGTCGTCGCCTGAAACGCCCGCAACCGTCGTCGCCTGAAGCCGCCCGCAACCGCCGCCGCCTGAAGCTCGAAGCCGCCCGCGTAGCCCCTCCTTTTCTGCAACCATCGCGGCGCTGCTCCCCCCTTTTCTGCAACATCGCGGCGGCGGCGCCCTCCTTCTTCGCGCCGCCGCCGCCGCCCTGCCTTCCCCCACACACGGCCACCCTCGCCGGCCTTCCTCATTCACTCCACGGCATAGATTTTTTTTTCTTCTTTTTTTATTATTCTCCCACCCCCAAGTTATGTACCCAAGCCCTCCCTCTTTACTTAGTTGTTTTTTTTTAAAAAAATTCGGCACTCCAGGATCGATGGTATACCCTCTCGTCGCCAACAATTTGTCGATGAGAACGTATATCATCGACCCTAGTGTGTCGAAAGTTTCGGAAAAAAAAAATTACGGGTCGACCATATAAACTCTCGTCCACAAATTGTTGTCGACGAGAGTGTACATTGTCGACCCTGGTGTGTCGAAAGTTTCTGAGTTTTTTTTTTTTTGAATTTGTGAGTTTTTTTTAAAAAAAATTGAAGTAATGGTGATCCTGTTGAGTTTTTTTTTTGGAATTGTTTTGGTGGTATTGTCGGTCGACGGTGACGGGGCGGCGGAAGGCTGTTGGCTGTGTCATTAGGGTTAGGTTTAAAATTTTGGAGAGTGTATCTAACATGTGTATTTTATTAAAAAGGGTAAAATGGGTAATTTATGTGAATATTAAATTAATAAATTAGTTGGGGGAGTATATCTAACAAGGTTGGAGGGGTATATAGTCAGGGCCGTCCTCTATGTAAATATTTTGTCCACTTCGCAAGGGCCAAGCCCATAGCTTAGATATAAATTTAGTATTTCATAATGCATTCAAGCAACACACAAGACATTTCAATTATATCTTTCTTTAAATTCATGTATTGTTGTTTATATTTTATGAATTTACTTTCATTTGTTAATGTAGTTATTAGCTAAGTTAATTGTGTTTTGGTGTTTTGATCGGTGATAAAAATTGTGATTTAGCTTAATCTTGATTGTATAATTCAATTGGAAGGTGTTTAGATAAGATTAATAGGTAAGAATTGATCATTTGCTTAGTTACAAGTATTAGGATGTATGATCGTGTAGATCAGATAATTGATAGTTGAGATAGTGTGAATTGAACTTATATTGAATTTTCTCAACGAGAGTTAAATAGTTTCATTAGAAACCCCATTTAATCTACACAAATTAAATATCTCACGACAAATTTCTCATTCTATTGTTATCATACTATTTTATATCTTTCAATCACATCGTTTCTATTACATCTATTAGTTTATCATTGGGGCATATATTTTATACATGCAAAGATTGACTCAAGACTTGGTTGTTGTAGCCTCAGCAGCTAGCTTGAATTGAAGCAAAGCATCTTCAAAACACTTTGCAAGAACTTTAGGGTCAGGAATAACTTCTTTAGCAACTAGGATGTTGAGGTCTGCCACACTTCCATAACTCACCATGTGCATTGTGATTGCCTACAAAAAATCCCACAACAAATCTATTAATTATAAGGACCCTTGTCGAAAAGGCTAGAATGCACCAGTCGTACTATGCAACTATCGAATGAATAGATTATAAGGTGAAATACGAAATAATTACATGAGGTAGGCTGCTTGAAGTCACCCTTATGTGTTTGACACGGATGCCCACCATAGTGATCTCCTCTCTTGGACCCACAACGTTGGATAGAGTAAAAGTTGTATTACAAACTATCCGATAATTACAAATGCTAGCAATCTACAAGCCAATAAATTAATTAAATTGGTTAGATATTATTTTATAGTTGATCTCCCGTCACATCTGTCTTAGATGTGACGAAAGATCAACTTAATTAGACAATTGAAATTGAATTGAACTTACTTTTGCTCCAAAAAGAGACATGACTAACTTGCCAACTCCATACGAGAAGGGAGCTTCCAAGGAAAGCTTCTTCTTGTCGATCATCTCTTTGGCTCTCTTCACAAACTGAATCGGATCTGAATTGTCTCTGTGGTAATAAACGGGTAAAAGTAGTATCCCGAATTTGTTGCCCCATCCCCGTTTGCTTTCCAATAGTTTTTTTACATCCTAAAATTAACAAACCAAAAAAAAAGAAACATTGTGATAGATCAATCAAAGTAGAATGTAGACATATTATATACTCCTTCGTCTGCCTATAAACTTCTCATTTTACCATTTTGGTATGTCCGCATATATGTTTCTCATACTATTTTTGGTAAATACTTTTACATTTTTATTCTTTATATCTTACTTTTTTATTTTTATCTCTCCCCCTCTTCTTCTATGAATCACATCACGTGTACTATATCTATTATTTAATCACTTTTCTTATTCTATGTGTCAAAAAGTAATGAGAAGCTTATAGGCGGACGAAGGGAGTATCAAGATTGAAAAACAAATGAATATGCACATGTAGTCCTTGTTGTTGTCTCAAATTCACCATGGCAAGACCCGTGATCCGTAGTCCCTCGGGCAGATCTACGGGGTTCCAATACATTCACATTTTAGACACGATAACTGATATTTTATTGATCGGTGTAAAAAATGAAAGACACTCGTCATTTTGTGACGAAAAAGTATATAAGAGATAGCGGGGAAATTACCATCCTTTTTAGATGATCTGATTTCTAAGTACCTCGACAGTCCGTTTGAGATTACTCCAATCAAAACGTCATTAATAGTCTGCACCACATTATACATAACACACAACTTTTATCAATATATAAGTACATAGTCACAAATACTCGGGAATAGAAGTCAATCCAGTCTCATAACTTTTAGAGTAACATTTTCTAAAATAATTCAAAAAATTTAAATGTTTCAATTTAGTTCAAATTTTTTACAATTTGTTCGATTTTGATCCCAAAAAAGTTAAATTTATCAATTCAGTCTCATTTTTTTTTATTTGTTCTGTTTTAGTCCCAAAAAATCTAAATGTAATTGCGAAAAAATGGAACTAAATTATTTTATTTAATTTTTTTGTACCAAAACAAAACAAATTACAAAAAAATGAGACTAAATTAATACGATTAACTTTTTTGGGACCATTTTTTTAAAAAAAGTAAAAAATTATGAAACTAAATTGACTTATATTCTCAAATACTCGTTCCCATCTGGGGTCACAAGACGGGACAATCCAAACAAAAAAAGTCGTGTGTACCCGATGTGGGGCGAGTTAAATTGTCATTTGACTTAACAATCAAGGTTACCTACTCTATTTTTTTACGTTTCACTCTATATTTTATTACAACATACTGTTTTATTAATTATAATTTGTAATGTCATATATTACATTTATTATATATTTAAAGTGTAAAATAAAACACTAAAATAGAATAATGAATTCGGTCTGAACAAACGCACATGCTAATACGCGGAAATCTTAGTTGAATCTTATTGTCTGTAGCGATTTGCATTTTATAATAAAATATGAGAATAAAGTATTACGAGTACTATATTTTATAATTTAATAAATACAGACACTATTCATATATTCTATTTAAATTTTAAATCCCAATATATATATAGCGATATGCATGAAAATTGAATGGACAAAAGTGAAAAGAAAAATTCGAAGGATAGGCTGATCGAGTTCTCTTTTTATTTCCAAAATAACTATCACATCATGTATTAAATAAATAATTAATTAAAAAAATAACGTGTATGGCCAGGTTGTGGAAATATATGTCAAAAGAATAAGACCTCACAATTCAATGAAAACGTTGTTTCAATTTTTTTATTCCACTTTTCGTATTCTATCGATATTTCATTATACTGAATTTTTAACACACGTGTCGCTCCAATATTATAAAACATTGATTATTTTTTTAATATGACACATATTAATCATTCATATAATAAAATAAAATGTGAAACACAAAAACTTAAACATGTGATCTAATTCGAAAATATGTACACATTTGAACGTTAAAAGCCGTTGATCCACTAATTCAAAAGCTAATTTTTAGTAGGATTCATAAGGTCAAATAATATCGAAAGTGAAAATAAATACCCAAAAATTTACATGAAATATGGGTAATTAAGTTAAAAATGAGACAAAAATTCATATGTAAAATAATGAATTTTTAAAATTTATGAACTTAGATTCACTTAATTTTTTATTTCTGTAGCACGAAATGTCAGAAATGGAGTAAACGTATGAATAAGAGGGCAAGTAGTCCGGTGGAGATTTTCAAAATTTTACCCATTTATATACTTATTTAAAAACTTGAAGTACCTAATAGTAATATTTTAATATATATTAAAAGATATTTATGGTTAAACTAATAATATATTTTAAAATTGATTATAACTAAAGAAAGAAAGTGATTTCTTATTTTTCATAAATAAAAATAAAAACTTTGTGATATATATTAATTAATATCTTGAATTTTTTAATGATTCGTCACTCATGCAATAACAATAAAATTAACAAAAGTCAACTAGTTATTTTTAATGAATGAAATAAGATGCTTTTTATAATCATATATAATGAATTTTTTTGGTAAGTAAAATTAAGTACCTTTTTTCTTTAAAATATTGTTACATGGGTTCTTTATCTAAAACTTAACCTGAATAAAAATGTGAATGAGATCACATGTTTCAATTTCAATTTCAGTGTTTCACATCTTATTTTACTATATGTATAGTTGAGGCGACTAACCGCGTTAGTTACAGCTCGCTTGACTATCTTCATGTCCTCAAGGCGGAACCTCGCCGTCGCCAGCTTCCGCGGCCATAGCTCCACCCCAGCGCCGCCGCTCACGGCGGTGACCTTATCTTTCAGCCACAAAACTCTCATCATAAACTCAACCGCATAAACCAAAGTATACCAAACCATCATAACCAACTTCCACACACTAAACCCCGGCCTCGGCGCGGACCCCGCGCCGAGGCCCCCAATAGTGGGCAGGAGAGCCTGATCATCGGCTCTCCTGCAACAAAACAGGAGCATAGACATCATCGAGATTCCGTCTCCCAGCGCGTGGTGGAGACGGAACACGACGGTCTTATGGGCCGTCAGGAGGTGAATTTCCCAAAGAGGTTTGTCGGAAGGGAGCGGCGACGAGAATGTGAGATCGGCGATGAAGTCGTTGACGGCGTCCTCGTCGGAGACTGATGGGTCGTCGGAGAGAGGGTGGTGGCGGACGATGACGTGGCGGTCAACGTTGACTTTTGTTTTCCGCCAGTGTTCGCGGCCGCCGGAGTCTCGCACCATTAGGCTGCAGAACCGGGGGTTTTTGAGCATGATTGAGGTTTCGATTTCGGATTTAATGGCGGCGGCGTCGACGGCGGTGTCGAGGGCGATGGCGGCGTTGATGATCTGCTCCGTTTGTGGCTGCACGAAGAGGCGGCCGGCGGGGGTTAATGGTTGGTCTTTCTCCATTGAGAATTGAATTAGTTGAAGAAATGAGTATTTTTCAAGAGAAATAGAAACTAGTGTATTAAAAAGTCAGCAGACTTTTAAGACAAAACCAGTTCTGAACAGAGTATTCGATTTTTCTATTTCATTAATATTTCATTATGCTGAATTCAATTCAATTTTAATATTATATGAAATTGATTATTTTTTAATATAACACATCCTCCTTTCACTTTTAGGGGGTGTATTGGTTGTGGATTCTATAGAATTTTTTTGGACTTTCAAAGTCCGAGGGTATTCAATTAGAATTTTAAAAAGTCTTTAAAAATTATGAGGTATTCAATACGGATTTTAAAAAGTCTTTAAAAATCTTGAAGTATTTGTTGGATTCTTCACCAAAAATATAAATAAATTGCACTATCCAAACATTCTTCTAAAACACAAGAGATTTCAACGGACTCTCTCAGAGAGAACTCTGAAGACTAAGGAGGGTGTATTCAATTGAGATTCTATTGGATTTTTTTGGACTTTAAAAAGTAGGTGGATTTATAAAATTCATAGAGTCCCTGCAGAGTTTGACTGATTTTTTTATTGATTTATATGGATTTTCATAGACTTGACAGGATTGTGGAACATATTTTTTTATTGATTTAATTAAATTTTCATAAACTATGCGAGTTAAAAAATAAATTTTAATTTTTTTAAAATTAATATTATATATATTATATAAAATATTTTACCAATAAAAAAAATATATATAAAATTTATTTTACCAATAATATATATATATATATTATATATATAAAGTTTATATATTAATTCGGGGCGGGGCGGGCATAAGATCCAAATCCGACTCAAAGCTCGCGGGTCGGGTCAATATTGTCATTCCTACTTTTGATCTGGGTCGGGCATAAGATCCAAGCCCGACTCATACTCAATACGAGGCGAATCTGACCTGACCCAAAGCTCGCGGGTTGGGTCAATATTGTCATTCCTACTTTTGATCTTTAGTCTTCAGGGTTCTCTCTGAGAGAATCCGTTGAAATCTCTTGTTTTTAGAAGAGATTTTGGATAGTGCAATTTATTTATATTTTTGGAGAAGAATCCAACAAAATCCATAGAGTATTAAAATCCATACACTGTTGAATACTTCAAGATTTTTAAAGACTTTTTAAAATCCGTATTGAATACCTCATAATTTTTAAAGACTTTTTAAAATCCTAATTGAATACCCCGGACTTTGAAAGTCCAAACAAATCCTATAGAATCCACAACCAATACACCCCCCTAAAGATAAAAAGTAGGAATGACAATATTGACCCGACCCGCGAGCTTTGGGTCAGGTCAGATTCGCCCCGTATTGAGTATGAGTCGGGCTTGGATCTTATGCCTGACCCAGATCAAAAGTAGGAATGATAATATTGACCCGACCCGCGAGCTTTGGGTCAGATCAGATTCGCCCCGTATTGAGTATGAGTCGGGTTTGAATCTTATGCCCGATCCGCGGGTATCCGCCCCGCCCCGAATTAATATATAAACTTTATATATATATATATATATATATATAAATTTTATATATTTTTTTTATTGGTAAAATATTTTATATAATATATATAATATTAATTTAAAAAAAATTAAAATTAATTTTTTAACTCTTTGCATCAATATCGGAGTTTATGAGGACTCTATGAATTTTATAAATCCACATACTTTTTAAAGTCCAAAAAAATCCAATAGAATCTCAATTGAATACACCCTCCTAATTAAGTGTCATTTTATAAATTTATACAATAATTAACGTTTATCCATTATTCATACTACAGTACTATATTCAAAAGGGAAAAACTTAAATCAATGTAAAGAAAATGGAGGAAGTATAATATATAAGGGTAAAATTGTCAAAATTAAAGAAAAAAAAGTGTAGGTTAAAAGGTCATACTTGATATATTCCACACAGGAGTGGAAGACAAGACGTTGAAGAAAATTCCATTATGATGTGGAATATCTTATATCCACACACAACAATTTTGAGTTTTGTAATAATAATAATAATAATAATAGCAATTTTATGAATGAGAAACTAGTAACTCACGACATTATTATAGTTGGAAACAATTTTCATAAAAGACTTTTCAAATTGAAGAAAATTGAAAACGACCTATAATTAAAAGCCATTTAATATAGCCTACAAACTTGATTTGATGATATCTATCAATTTCAAAAATAAAGTTTCTTAGTCTATTGGCGTATGCAACTCAACTAACTAACTTAAAATGATAAGGCAACGAGGTTGACTAATAAAAAAATACGGAGTATTTGATTGCTGGTATACTAAAGAATCAAGATATACTAGATAGATAAACTTCACTTTAATATTTTAATACCAATTTATGATTTTGACCAAAAAATATTGCTCCGTGGGACTGAGGTATTAAATAGGTCAAATCTGGATGGAAAGTTTTGAATCAAAGTAAAAACAGAAATAATAATAATAAAAAAAATCATTATTATAGGAGTATCATATATCAACAGATATATAACAAGAAGAAACGTTTCCAGTGTGAAATTCAAATTTATGAAAAATCAGGCCTACACAAATTGGAATAATTAATTTTTTTTGTTGGTCCGGAAGTAAATTGAGTAAGAGATAAATACACTATATTTCTTTTGATAAATTATTTGTACCCAAAACAAACATGCAAAGGTACAAAAAAAATAGAAATTTGGCATTTTGTGTATGCAAAGCCGGAATTTATCTATGTTATGTAAACAAAAAAAAATACGTAGAAAGAAAATCATAAGTAATTAGCTAAAAAGCCGAGTGCAATAACAATAACACCAGGAAATAAATATAAAATTATTACTAACAATAGCAAGTCAATTTTAAAAATAAATTATATAATAAATGACAATTTGAAATAATATACAGTAGCATAGAAGAACAAAGATAAGCCTTCAGTGCAAAAAAGACAACAAAGTACCAAGAAAAGGAAAATGCCATGAATCCTCTAATCCTCTCTCCGGTGGTAAATTTCTTGTAAATTTCGGAAAGATATTGATACATTAAGTTCACTCCGAAATTTACAAGAAATTTATCAAAAAATAGGAGATGATCCGAATCATCAAGAAAATAAGCAAAAGGTATATAAAAAGGAAAGTCGGACGCAGAGGATGAAAAAAAAACATCCAGTTCTCAATGAGACCATTGACACACTTAAGAATTCAAGCAACAAAAACTGTCATATTCCAAGTTCATAATAAGGTAGTAATTCTAAATCACTTTCAACACCGAAAACAATGTAAAAGGACGAAATGAAATTTTACAACGCGCATAATAACATGTCATAGAGGTTTAGCTTATCACTGCTAATAACACGGAACAGCAACTATAGAATAAATATTGAAGAACCACATTTTCTTAAATGCACTAGAAATCATTCACATAAACTTAAACTTAAACTCAAATCACAGAGAACTACTTCAAAGTATAATGGATCATCAAGGACAAATAAACAATTTTATAGAAGAAATGCATTTTTTCTCACATTACAAGTATCAAGTATGCAGTGTTTCTTTGGCTTACTAGACATACCCGACAGGCAGGAAACATACTTGTGTTTCTCAAAATTACAGAAAAGTTTTCAACTTCTCATACTTGCGATTACATATTCTAAGCATAACAAATACAGTACTGAAGAGTTTTCAATCAAGAAATGAGCAATGTCCCATTAACTCAATATAGCAAAATTACAGAAGGGCAGATGCTTCAACTACACAATAGTCAATTCCAACACAAATGCAATTAAATACTATCGGAACAAGCCACATAATATGAACAAATCTAGACAACTTAAAATTACTACATATACCAAACAGGCAGAGACCATACTTATGTTTCTCAAAATTACAGAAAAGTTTTCAACTTCTCATACCTGTGATTGCATATTTTAAGCATTACAAATACACTACTGAAGAGTTTTCAATCATGAAATGAGCAACGTCCCATTAACTCAATACAGTGAAACTACAGAAGGGCAGATGCTTCAACTAGAATATAAGTCTATGCCAAAACAAATGCACGTCTATATCATTGAAACAAGCAACAAAGTATGAGAAAATATAACATATTAAAACCAAGACAAAATGACTGATCAATATCAAACAATTTTATAGAAGCAATGCATTTTTTTCTCGTTACAAGTATTTGGTGTTTCTTTTGCTTACTACATATACCCAACAGGCAGAGAACATACTTATGTTTCTCAACATTACTGAAAAGTTTTTCAAATTCTAATACTTGTGATTACATATTCTAAGCATAACAAATACACTACTGAAGAGTTTTCAATCATGAAATGAGAAATGTCCCATTAGCTTAATATCAAGAAACAACAGATAGGCAGATGCTTCGACTAGACAATAGACTATGCCAACAAAAACGCACATAAATACCAAAAAATCAAGTCACAGAGTATGAGGAAATCTAAACAAATTTAAATCAAGATAAAACACTGCTCTATACCAAAAAACATGATATGGAACATTATATAACCAAACACTGCAGCAGCAGTATAACAGCTATGATAGATGGACTTAAAACAAGGATATGTATTGGGTTGAGACTACACATGAACATGAAAAATGTTCATTGATGGAATTTGATTGGTTATACAATGATAAACAATGGCAATACATACTTCCTGGTCAAATGTATAACAAGACAATATTTCATTGGCAAAGTGAACATTTTAGATGAATAATTACCAATATAAATCACACGTAAAAATACTAAACGATAAATAATCCAAAATCGATTCTATTTATAACCAGTAACCAAAACAGAGTGTCTCAAACACAAACACGTTCGATCCTTCAGCAAAAATAAGAACAAGTACCAAAAAGTAAAGTGACAAACACAAGGTCTCTTAATTTAATTGAAAGAAAATACTGCAGATGATTATAGAAATAAAACCATAATCACTACTAACATTTTAACGGTAGGATTTCTGGAACCTCGAACGAGCACCACGACCTCCAAACTTCTTCGGCTCACAGCGCCTGGGATCAGCCACGAGCAGAGTCCTGTCATACCTCCCGAGAATATCCTTGATCTCCTTCTTTGATTGTTCGTCCACGTACTTCTGGTAAAAGGCAACTAGGGCCTTCGCAATTGACTGACGAATAGCATAGATCTGAGAGGTGTGACCTCCTCCTTTGACGCGGATGCGCATGTCAACACCGGCGAAACGGTGACGGCCGAGGAGAAGGATAGGCTCAAAAGCCTTGTACCTGAGGATTTCTGGTTGAACGAGCTCGATTGGAACTCCGTTGATTTTGATCAGCCCACGGCCGCGCTTGCAGTGGGTGACGGCGACCGCCGTCTTCTTACGACCGAAGCATTGCACGGATTCGGTTACCGTCGCCATGGTTGTGTGCAAGGGCGGAGGGTTTTTCGGAGAGAGGCGAAGATACAAAAGATGGGAAAGAATTAGGGTTTTGGGTGGTTAAATACGTTCTCACAGCTTGTTTGTTTGGGCCTCAGATTGTTGGGCCTCAGAATTACAAAGGTTTAAAACATGGGCTTTTATAATGGGCTCCATTTTAATTTTTGTGTGGGTTTTGAATAAATATTAATTTACTTATCTTAAATATTTCCCCACATAATTGTATATATTTAATTACTATACACACCCCAACTATTTCCTATTTAATAAATTATCAAAAATAATTAAATTAAAAAAATAAGAATTCAAATTAATATAAAAAATATAAATAAAACCTATAAAAAATCGTCTAAATCTTTAAAAAATAAACAAAGCTAAAATAATTAATTTAATTAGTTTTAAAGATTTAGTTGATTTTTTACTATTTTTAAATTTTATTAAACCTTATTTTCGACCTTTTTTTATAAAAGTTATAACGCAAATAAAATATTAATAAAGCAATAGAGTTTTAAATTTTTTTATTTTATTTTTCTTTTAAATATTTCTTTTATAGTACACGAACCCACTAACCCCCATAAATTTTATATACACTCCAAACGTTAAACACAAAAATTCAAAAATTAAATGTAGTTAAATAAAATCATAAATATATTTAATAAATTGCAAAAAATAATTAAATTAAAAAAAGTAAGAATTTAAATTAATATAAAAAATATAAATAAAACCTATAAAAAATCACTAAAATCTTCAAAAATTAAACAAAGCTAAAAATAATAATTAATTTAATTAGTTTTGAAGATTTAATTGATTTTTTAACTATTTTTGAAGATTTGTAATAAATTTAAAAAAAATCAACTTGAAAAAATTATTAAATAAAAAAAATCTTTAAAAGTATTAAAAAAATCAAATATAATTTTAAAACTAATTAAATTAATTGATTTTTTAGCTTTATTAAAATTTTGAAGATTTGTGTATTTTTTATAGGTTTTTTATTTATATTTTTCAAATTAATTTAAATTCTTACTTTTTTAATTAAATTATTTTTGAAAATTTATTAAATATGTTTATGATTTTATTTAAGTATATTAGATTTTTTAATTTTTATGTTTAACGTTTAGAGTGTATATAAAATTTATGGGGTGTTAGTAGGTTCATGTAATATAAAAGAAATATTTAAAAAAAAAAACAAAAAAAATTTAAAACTCCATTGTTTTATTAATGTTTTATTTGCGTTCTAACTTGAATAAAAAACGTCGAAAATAAGGCTAAATAAAATTTAAAAATAGTAAAAAAGCAACTAAATTTTCAAAACTATTTAAATCAATTCAATTTTTTTTTTAGCTTTGTTTAATTGTTGAAGATTTGGACGATTTTTTATAGGTTTTATTTATATTTTTCATATTAATTTGAATTCTTTTTTTTTTTAATTTAATTATTTTTGGTAATTTATTAAATAGGAAATAGTTGGGGGTGTATATAGTAATAAAAAATTATTTTTAAATTTTAGTGTGGTGTGTTTAACATTTGGGGTGTGTATATCATTTTATGGGGTGTATTTTAAAAAATGATCCGTGAAACCTGTTGTAACAGGTAAATGGACCAAAATCAAAATAAATCGGAACTTAATGGACTAAATTCAAAAAGTGGTAACCTGGTGGACTAAATTCAAAATTGTGGTAATTTAATGGACTAGAAAAAATATAATCCCTTATAAATATTTCAATTTTTTAGGGGCTAAAATTTTAAATATCTTTTATATATATATAGAATAATAATATAAAATTTGATACACTTTAACATGTACGTATAAATACTCATCTAGTTCCATATCGAAATATATACAATTGCAATCAGTTGATCCATAAAAAAATTATGTTTCATGAGTTCGTATAAAATAAAATATGTAAACATAGTTTTATATATTTTAAAGTTCAATTCAAGCTCAAATATTTATAGGACCGGCCTTGTCGATACTAGACATGACTTATGTTGGGTCTTTAGCACTAAACAAGATACTATAATTTATAATTTATAAGGAACCGAACAATAGTCCCTTTCCATTTGTAATTTAATGCGTATTTTATTTAGTGATAATTAGAGTTGTCAAAACATGTTAATGTGACGGATCGGTCCACAACCCACTTCAACCCGTCATTTTACGAGTTTTGGCGGACCGATTCACGACGGGAACAGGCTGAAAAATATTCAATTCAATCCAATCCACGGCAGATTACAGACTAGCCCATGAGCTTTTTTATTATATATTAATATTTTACTTTTTTACATTTATTATTATGTATAAAATTATTAAAAAATATAATTAAAATAAAGTACAAATAATTTGAAATAATCTTTGATTAAACCCACACAATTGATGTCAATAATTTTAATCTCCTATAATCAGAAAGTAGACCTAAAATATATATTATTTTGTTTAATTAACAAATTAATTGAACTAAAATTTAAACTTTCTAATTGTTTAAATCTTTATTGCCAAAAGGGTAATATTCAATGAAAGATTAATTGACAAATCAATTGAACTATCAGTAGTAAATATTAATTTGTGAATACAAGTCTCACCATACTCTCTCTCAGTCTACTAATGATAATTATGCTCTTATAAAGAAAAGGTTAAAAAAGAGATTTAAATTTACATTAATTATTATATCTCTCATGTGAATACATTGGTGTATTCTCATTCTCATTCTCAAATCTTAATTTTATTTATTAGTAGTATAATATTTTTGTAATTTTGAATCTTGATTTAAAGTTGAATTGAATTCATAAATTTTTAGTTATCACATTTTTACTTACAATTCAACTTTAAAAAAAAATATATATATATATATTTTAAAGCCCGCGGGCCAACCCTCCCCGTCCTTAACCCGCCAAAATTCACGACTCATGCGATCTAGTTCATACAACTCACCTTTTTTTTAGACGGGGCGAACCGATCCAACGGGTCTAGTCCATTTTGACAACTCCAGTGATAATGCATGCAAAGTTAAAATGAAGAGTATGGATTTGACCAAATTGATCAAGAGACATAATGGCTCTTACTAGGAATAATGCATGTAGATAAGAATTGGATGTGATGGTGATGTGAATATTATTGCACGCCATAATATGAGTTTATTAAGGTCGTGTTTGGTTTAAAATTTCTACAAACTTCATTGTGTGGACAATGACATGAAAGACTTGGTATAAATCTTTTAATTTTGATGTTGCGATTAAATGGAGTTGAAATCCGCCAAATCATATCCTTATGCTCAACCAAACCACAACTTTTAAATTAATTTTGTGAATAAGAAATCAACAATTTGTTGGGAGCCAATTCATTTTGAAGAAAATAGTTGAACAAATATCGATTAATTAATATATAAAGTAGATATATTTGAAATATGATGGGGTATTGTAGAGTTCGCATACCAATAAAATGATTATTTATAAATAATGTGATTGAGAATTTTAAGTAAATAGTTGTCTGTGAAAATATATGAATAAAACTCTGTTGCAAAAATCGGCTTATTTAGATAATCGTGCACATTTTTAACAAAAAAAATGAGGATCCAAATAATACTCATAACTTTACGAAAGTAAGAATAATGAAATTTAACGATGCGAATGAAATCAACACGATTGAAACAAAGCCTTCAAATTTGTCAAATCAAATGTACAACAACACTCATATATGTGGTCATTCATATTCATCCACCATACATTTTAATTATTATAGATATATAAAAAAAGTTGGAACATTTTTTGAAGAATAAGAATTTCAAGTTCGAGTTCAAACGACGCGACGACAAAGGGTGATTCCGTCGCCGACGGGAAGCTGACAAATCTCGATTCTTGGATCAGCAGCAAGGGCCTTGTTGAGCTCCAAGACGAAGTCACGATAATACCTAATGTACTTCCTTAATGGTGCATCTGGTGGAGCCACCACTGACCCGTTCCACAAGGTGTTGTCGTAGCCGATTACACCACCAACTTTAACCAAATCGATAAGCCTCTTGTGGTAGTTTAGGTAATTGTCTTTGTCAGCATCCACAAATACGAAATCGAAGGTTCCATGGTACTTACCCTACACAAAATATATAGAGTGGATTATTAGCAATCAATACAAACCACAAATTCCCCAAAAGGGTTAAAGGCACTATACGTACTATTTTTGCACGGAAATTAAAAGATATAGTACAAAATGTACAGTGAGTCGTTGAGATGCGGAGAGTTGGAAAAAACAGATAAGTATATTGTTTGAAAGGAATTCCATTAATAACTGGCCGTTTTGATTAATTCTTTGGAACAACTCGATGAATTTAGTAGATCGTTTTAGGAGGCCCTAATCAAATGACTATAGATCGAACCTATCCAATTTTTACAGTACGCTGGTTGGCTGTTTACGGCCTAGCTGTACCTACCGTCTTTTTTTTGGGGTCAATATCAGCAATGTAGAAAGAGTGTGAATTTTGTCGTATAAGAAAACAATAAGCTTATGATAGTACGTCCAAAATAAGTATTCCATCTGTTTTACAAGTACTTGCACTAAATCTGTGACACGCAAACTTAGAAATGACATTTTGTATAAATATATGAATATTGTGAGGATTGAATTTATGAAGAAGTTTAATTTTTTAGGTGTACAAACAACTGTGCAACAGACGAAAAATGAAAGTATGCAAACAATTATGGAACGAAAAAAGTAATTGTAAAACTTATGGTGGAACGGATGTAATATTTTTTATGTGTAATCATGAAGTTAGGTAAATCACAAAGAAGTGGTGACTTTGATTTAAGTGAGGAAAAAATGGGTTAAGTGAGAGTTAGTTGAGACTTACATCCTTAAGCATTTCATCAAGAAGAGGCAAAGCGGGACCCTCTCTAAAGTCAATTTTGTGTGCAAGCCCTGCCTTTTCTATGATTGGCAGCCCAATCTCATAGTTCTCCCTATTAATGTCCATAGCCAAAATCTGCACCAAAATCAGAAATAAATTTACACAAATACTCGGGTGTTCCCGTTACACCGTATGTAACTGGATTCATTTTGCATAAATATATATAACGTGAGTTGAACTTTTATATGTAAAGCTTTTAACGGTTACACAAGTCAAACTCATAAATTTAAAATGAAACTATAGCCAACGACAAATTAACCGATTTCTAGGCGAATATCGAGACATAAAAAAGATATGACTATTCAAGAACCCGAAATTCGGTTGGTCCAATTAGGCCAAGACGTTTGATATCTAATCTGTTTTTTTGTATTTATTGCATCAATTTTCCAACTACTAGGTAGGAGTAATTAATTTAATGAATAATAATCTTTCTATTTCAATCACTCCATAATTTTTCTAGTTATAACAAATTTTAAAAAACTATATAGTATATGATAATGATATCATTAAATCAAAACCTATTATTTCATCTATACGTAGTGGGTGTTGATGCCAACAATGATGTCATGTTTATAAAAAAAAATTATATCCGATTTTGTCCTTTTGTGTCATTCATAGAATATCTGATTTTTTTCATTAATACAAATCACACGATTTTAAATCACCATAATTGCAGTAACTTGAGAGATTACTACACCCAAAAAAAATCTGTAATTCCAAAAAAAAAGAAATCATCCTTATTCCCTACCACTTTTTTTTTTTAAAATGCATCCCTTAATCTATAAAGAATTTTATATTTCAAGGTGTAAAAATTATTGTGTAATGTCCTTAAAAATAAACTGTGAAAATAATTACAAAACGGAGGAAGAAGTGGAAGTATGTTATACGGAGTATTACTTTTTTTTTCGTCTCGATTTAATTGACACATTTTCTAATATGTGACATTTCACTATATTTCTACTGTTCTCTTTCAGATCTCTCTTTATTTTTTCTTTTTTATCACTCTTTGTCAACTTTATATGATTTAATGCAGTATATCTTTAAAAAAATCTGGAAAGCTTATGGTATCCTAACCTTTCCATCATCCGGAAGTGCAAGAGCTGTGGCCAACAGAGAGTATCCAGTATAAACGCCAATTTCCATTGTGTTTTTCGCGTTAATCAGCTTCAAAAGCATGTTCAGAAACTGCCCTTCATCCGCAGATGTAGTCATCAGATTCCTATTTCAACCCAAATTCCAGATCATATACAAAATCAGAAAACACAATCCCCATTTATTTTCATTTTCTAATTTTAACGAAATTAAAATCGATGCAAATTAAACAAACCATGGATGCTTCGCAGTTACTTCTCTGAGCTCCTTCATCGCCTCAGGCTCTCTCGGATACACACTAGTTTCCAGAATATACTGTAATTTTTCAAATAAATTCAACAGAATTCAAAATCTGAAACCAGAAATTAAAATTCCAGAGATCGATCGATTGAAATAAAAACTGATATTACCTGGTATAGATCGTCGCTTTGCAAGAGGCTCTTGTGCCCTACCTCCTTGTGCTGAGTTGGTTCCTTAGCTTGGACATTCGTTTCAACATTTTCCGCCATTTTTTTCTGATTTGGAGTTCTGTTTCTCTCTCTTAAACTGTGTGTGTTGTACCTGAGAAAGAAGGGCGTAAATGAATGTGATATATAGATGATTCGAGTCCGGTCCGACCGGCGTCTTCAAAGTTGTTGGATTACGAACCGGCTACCGACCCGGTCCGGGGTTGGTGGGAATGGGATTTTACGAGCCTAATGAGCCGGTGGGCCCAACGGGAGTTGTTGAGTGGGCCTATAAAAGGCCTGGGAGACAATGATTGGTTCATTTGTTGCAATTGCGTAAAGGTGACGCCACATTGGCGATCTGCTGCTTTCGGTGCATGGTGTATTTGTACCGTGTTCGGAGATGATTGGTTGCTTCATCAATCATCAAATTAATTCATAAAACTCTTCTAATTGATGCATATGTTTCCGGGAGATGAATCATTGAGTGTACAATTTAATACACATTTTTATAACCTTTATTCTTAAAATATACTTTTTCGTTCAGGTGAAAGCTATCAAATTTTATTTTTTCATCCGTCTTAATAAAAATTATTCATTTTCTTTCTGATAAATAATTCATTCTCGAATTTCATTATATTTTTTTCATCAATCACATCACATCTAATACATTTACTTATTACTCACTCCATCCAACAAATGACACAAATTTTAAGGGAAAAAAATCGATAAAATAAGGGTATTATGGAGTCTATTGTGAATAGGGGTGGAAATAGGCTGGGCTAGGCTAGGCTTTACATGAAAAAGCCTGGGCCTGGTTTATAAATATTGAGTTTGAGCCTGACCTGTTATCTGTGGACTGTGATAGACTTTTTTTACAGCCTAAGCCTGGCCTTTTAAGTAAATAGGCCAGGCCTACGAGCCTTTTAGAAGCCTATTAAATATGAATCGTAGTTCAATATTCAAAGTTGCAAATAAAATTTACTACCAAAATAAATGCATTACAACTATGAATTTAAATACAAACATTGTAATGATTTCAAAAGTACTAAAATAAATTTAACTTACTTTAATTTAATTTAATATAAATGTTAGTACTAAATTTTAAGAATAACTTATTATAAAATATATATAAATATAATATATAATGTTAAATAGGCCGGCCTGGTAGACTTATAAGACCTTATTTAAAGCCTAAGCCTAGCCTACTTAACTAAATAGGCTTTTTAAAAAGCCTTAGCCCGGCTCATATTATAAATAGGCTAGGCCTAACAAGGCCCTTAGTAGGTTAGGCCGTAGGCCCCTGTCGGGTAGCCCGGCCTACTTCCACCCCTAATTATGTATAAAATTATTATTTATGAATAAAGTTAATGATAGATTGAGTAATTAAGTGATGATTGAATAGTGATAATTTTCATAAAGTGTATGAACTACATTTTTTGGACGGAAAATATAAGACAAATATGACTAAATTTTGTGAACGGAATGAGTATTTCTTAACATCTATGTCTAAAGCTTCAGCTTATGGGTACCCAGCTTACACCAAGACGGAGGGAGTACATATTTTATACCTATGTCATTACTTTCATACACTCCGTTTATATTTTTATTTATTTTATTCATAAAAAAATATAAAACTACTCCTCGAACTTGTTACATATTTTTCTTAAATTTTGTATAATTCTAAAGTGTAAATTCCTTCGAGGCGAACGGATATTAGTGAAAGTATTATGTGTTAACCGGTTAAAAAATTCTATAAATTTGAGGATTTTAAAATTCTATAAATTTAAAAAACGAACTTTAAAGTTATTTAAAAGTCAAAATAAACTTCATCCATCCGAGTGAATATGGAGTAAGGGGCCCATCCAAATGATGGTGAAAGTTTGGTGAGAAGTGGGAGACAATGTTTGATGGAAATTACGACAAAAATGTTTCAAAAGTGGGTAGGGGACCTTTTTTTCGAGGGGCAATTTGTTTATTATGATACTTGATGAAAGTATACTATTTGTTAATTTTATAAACTTTTATAAATAAAATAAAATGAATGATTGAATTGATGATAAAAGTAATGACATTTTGTGTAAATATATTAATATTATTTATAAAAAAAATTATTTGTTACAATTAGATGACAGAGAGAGTATTTGTTATAATTCCACTATTTATTTATCAACTAAACCAATAGGATTTCTTAAATATTGACTGATTTTCTTATATTTATAACTGAGTCGATTTAATTTAATTATTTTGATTGTTTTGACCCTTTCAACCTTGACTAATTTAAGTCTTTTTCATAACCTCCCCTAAGTGTGTATGTACTAAAAATATACTCCGTATTGGGTATATATTCAATTTGTTGGAATAAATGATTGTCGACAAAGTGGGATAGCTCAAGTGGTTAGAGCACCACTACCTAGGCCTTAGGTCCTAGGTTCGAGTCATGGGTAGGGGAAATGAGATGGGTATTTAACTTGTAATAAAAAAAAATAAAAATTGTGCAATTGATTACATAAATCTTTATGCAGTGGTATTATGTGCAATTGATTACGTTTATACAATTGAAATTAAATATCAATGAATTGAATTAAATATTAAAATTAAATAAATTGAACAATAAAATTCAAGTATATTTGTACACCCAATTAAATAGATGAATTTTCTGTCAAAAAAATTAATATATTTGTACACCCAATTAAATAGATGAATTTTCTGTCAAAAAAATTAAATAGATAAATTTGACATCATTGTAAAGTTTTATAAATAAAATAAAGTAAAAAGTAGATTGAGTGTGGAAAAATAATAGTATATGGGTAAATAAGAGTATATTTTGAGAATGGAGTTTAAGAAGATATTTTAAAGTGTGCAAATTGGTATGAGACGGTATTTAACTTCCATAAAAAAAAAAAAAAGAGAAAGTAAGTACCACTTTTAGGGCCTTTCCGAATTTACTATTGCGTTGGTGCTTTTGGGCTGCGCGGCCCAATCCTTTGTTAGACCTATTTGGGCTATACCATATAATGAGTGGGCGCGGCTAAAGGCACCCGGATTTCCTATGAGTACACCCACGGAGATTTTTTCTTGTTTCAAGGGTGGTGCGAAAAGACGTTTTTACCCCTCATTTAGTTTTTAAAAAAAAAAAGTCGGATGAGTACACTCATCTATTCCAGTTCACAAGCGATTCATCATTTCACACCCGAATCATTCCGGATTCCCACCATCAACACAAAAACATCAAAAATACAAAAAATTCAAAATTTCAACAACAAAAATAAAATCTTAACATGTACGAAAATTTTACCAAAACAAAGTTGAGATGTTCGAAAATTTTAACAAAACAAACCCAATATGTTCGAAAAAAATTTCAAAACAACTTAGATTTGTTCGAAAAAAAAATTCGACCATCTTGTTCGAAATTTTTTCCAAAACAAACTCAAGTTGTTCGAAATTTTTTCCAAAACAAACGCAATATGTTCGAATTTTTTTCCAAAACAATCTCGATATGTTCGAAAATAATTCCAGAACAATTAAAAACCCTAATTTTCCTAAATTTTCAAAATCCTAATTTTTTGGGACGGTAAAAATTGTAAAAAAAAAAAACTTACCTTCGAACGGCGGCGGCGTGGGTAGATGGGTGCGATGAAGGGGAGTGGGAGGGGTTGCGGCCGCGAACGGCCGCGAAGGGAAGAGGAAGGGGCTACGGCCGCGAAGGGGAGAGGGAAGAGGGAAGAGCTGCGGCCGCGAACGGCCGCGAAGGGGGGAGGGAGGAGCTGCGGCTGCGAACGGCCGCAAAGGTGAGGGGGAAGAGGTGCGGCCGCGAAGGGGAGAGGGAGGCGTGCGCGGCGCCGCGAGGCAGAGGCGGTGGCGTGGGCGGCGGCGACACTGTGCGAGCGGCTGCGTGGAAGGAGGAGTCGGCGTGGACGACGCCGTCGTCTTTAAGAGTGGAGGAGGCGGAGGAATTGTGTGGGTGTACGCTTCTAATTTTGAGAATGGGGGAGAATTTAGGGTTTTAATAGAATGAAGGGTATTTTTGTATTTTCCACGTGGGTGTCCTCATCCATTTTGTGGGTGTCCTCATCGCGTGGGTGTCCTCATAGGATCCTTGGGTGCCTTTAGCCGCGCCCATAATGAGTGCCCTATTTTATATTTTGCAATACCTTATTTGTTTGACCCACGGTTATTTGCACCAGTTTTTATGAGTTTACCCCCAATTTATGAGTTCATCCCCGTAAAATATCGTAACTGCCCTTAATCGTTTGTTGTTCATATTACTCCACACATGCGCACACTAAAAAAAATAGTGTAGAATTTTTTTGAGAACTTCCAGCGAACTAGGCTCTCAAAATTGACAATTTCACGAAAAAAAAAATTCGAGATCTAAGTGAAATTAACATATATTCGTTTTAATTATACAAACATACAACAATGTGGTCAAACAAACAACCATAGCATGAAAAAAAACCAAATAAAAATAAATATTATTAACCTATTATTAAACCGACTACCATCGGTATTGTAGGAGGAATGAGAAAAGTGGCGGATTCAGGATTTAAGATTTGGGGGTACAAAAAATATTAAGTAAAACACTACTCATTTCATTTCGTCGAAAGTTGTTTACCCATCTTTATCTTTAGTCATTGTTGAGAGAGAGAAAAATATACTGAAATGTGAGAGAAATGTGTTTGCCAAAAAATGAGTGAATAGTTTTCGTTGTGACGAACAAAAAAGAAAATTTTGATTAACTTTCACTAGAATGGATAGAGTATTTGATAATAAAAGTAATACACTTGATGCAACTTAAATAAAAAAGTTGTATAACATCATTTAGCCGGTGAAGACTGAGGAGTAATGTGTGTTGACTTCTAAAACTGTGAGAAAGTTTAAGCAGATTTAAAAGATTGGACCATTTTAGTGGGAGCAAAAAGTTATTTTGAACCTTTTTAATTTGGGTTGAAAAATAAAATGGGGATGCAGTTAGCAAAATTTGGGCAACAATTAATTAATTAATAATTTTTTTTACCTAAAATAAAATAAAAAAAAAAAAAAAAACATTTTGGGGTACAGCTGTACCCCATGTTCTTCATTAGATCCGCCACTGAATGAGAATACTGAACATATCTGCAGTTTGTGAGGAGGGGTGAACTCAGCAAGAGGGTTGTAATAAAGGGTGCAAATAATAAACGTGCCCGATTTGTTTTGGTTCAAAGGCTTTTGCCAATGCCTTATGCAACCCACCTTTGGCCAGTTTTGTAAAGGACACTTCCCCCTTCAATTTATTAATTATAATAGTGTAGAAAATTTAAAATACCCTTTAAATAAAGTAACACTAAAGGTTTGAAGTTTTAAAGAAAATAGTAATTGGATAAATTATTAAAAGTGTATTTAACATTCTCTCAATTGGGGGGAGTGCATCAATTGGGGGAGTACGGTTAATAAAGATGGAGGTGCAAATAGCCGTACCCTTTGTTATCCATTTTATTTTATTAAAAAAATTGTTTTGGTTTGGAAAATGTTATCCATTTTATTTTATTAAAAAAATTGTTTTGGTTTGGAAAAAAAAAGGTGGTCCAATGATTGCTGTATACATGACACGCAATCTGCGAATTTTGAGAAGAGGCAAAAAAAAAAAAAAAAAAAAGCCTTGTAATATGTAAATGACAGAACTTGATGACTGCTGACGCAAGCATTGGTAATAAAGCTCTAATATCTGCAACAACAACCTACAAAATTCCAATTTTTTTTTAGGTATAAATTAGATAAATTTAAAATATGATGAAATAGTTGTGTTAGTTATAAATAATTGTTTGTTAATGGAGTGAATGACAATTTAAACCAATAATAAGTGTTTAAGCTGTAAAGATAAAATACTATATATAAATAATAGGAGTATTTTTTTTAAAAGAATAAAAATAATAAAATTGAAAGAAATGAGTGATCTTTTGAATTTTATTTAAATAAATTAGATCCATTATTTGTTCATTTAAGTGCGTTCATAATATTTCATTACAAGTATTGAGCATGAGATTTGAAATTTATTTTTTAAAAATTGAATCTTATTTTGAGAGTTATTGTCTCTAGTATAGTAGTATTAATTCTGTCTAATGATAATACAATAATATTAATATTCTGTAAGTAATATCATTTCTTAAAAAATAATATTAATATTTTACATCGATGTTTCCATGTAAGTTTTTACCTAGACATTGTGAGAGGGTTAAAAATAAAATAAAAATACTCTATATTTGATTAGAGCTCGTTCGATGTATAAATATTACAATTTGAGCATGAGATTTGATTTTTTTTTTTTAAGCACACTTTAACAATTAGGCACTCAGCTGCACTTAAATAAACCCTATTTACGTGAAATAAATGTTTTTTTAAGAAAAAAAAATTGTAAAAAGGAATTTGGTTTTATGTAAAGTTAGACTGTAAAAATAATTTTAACGTGAAATCATGATTATACCTGAAGGTGAAACGTAACCCTCGCGGTGTAACTTTTGAATCATAATTATTACCTAAAACGTAACCACTACACTGTTTAACAACTTGCTCATAATTAATTAATTATACCTAGAACGACGGAACTATTACAATTTGAAGGATTGGACTACGAACCCGCATATATATATATATCTTGTAAGGAAAGAAATTGATTTATTTTACTTTTAGTTCGTAATACCAATGGTCTCTTTGTAATTGTAAAAGTTGAGTATCTCTTGTACTTAATTTATTATTATTATGTGATTTTTTACAAAATCAGCATTTTGCATGGAAATATAAAACTCCAAAGCAATATAAACCTCACATTCTTTGTAAAGTTTGAAGCTAGGTATATAGAAATGACAACCGGACAGGTTTAGACCATGTCAAGTGGGTATGAATTGGGTCATGATTTTATAAAATTTTATTTTCTTCATACTATAATTAACACTCCATTACGTTAATTGGTGAAAAATAAATTTTAAAATTCAAGTGCACAGAAAAAGAGAAGATAGATTTTTTAGCAATCATTGCATTCAAAATCTACATTTATTTCTAATTGTCTATCCGAACTTATCTATTTACAGAATCGATAAAAATAAAAGAGTATGAAAAATTTATAGGCAGAGACGGACTAAAATGACAAAATAAAAATTGATCAGTGAATATGTGAATCCAAGTATATTTTACATGCTTGTGTGAATACAACACTAAATATATATTTTTTACATGATATAATATTAATTACACTGTAAATCAAGTAAATATAAAATATTAATTGTACCTGTAAATCAGGTAAATATAACACGTAAATCTCGAGTTCACGCTAAATTACAAAATAAAATAGGGTAAGTAACATCATTACTCATTAGTAAGATATGAAATTAATAATGAGTTCTTTATCTTGTAGAATAAAGGTGGACAGTTTTAGCATATGAAATATCGCTGTTTAAAAATATTTAATTTTTCTTTTTTTTATATTTGTAGATTAGATAATATTTTGTTCCATCTTGAAATAAAAGCAACCTTGGCCTTTTTTCAGAAAAAGTTTTTCTTATTAATACATTCCAACCCATCAAATTAAAACTTTTCTCCCCAAAATTATTTCCCTCTAAAAGTTTGTGACACATTGTTTGGCTAATAATTAAATTGTTAAAAAGAAAAACTATAATTAGCTGTATATAACACCCTTGTGTTATGCAAGCTATTAAATTTTGTCATTTAATAGTTAAATAATAAGTGGCACAAATTTTAAATAAGTTGCAAAATATTAATTCAAGATTCTGTTTGATAGGATAAATTAACTAAAAATGGATGAGAAATTAAGCTCATAATAGACGCCTAATCGGTCTAAATTAATTTTTTTACTCAACACATAAAAGAACACTCAATTGTATACCAAATGATTGAAAAACACATTATTAATTCTGGACCAATTGAAATATTCGATATGATATTAGATATTGTATCTCATTATATCTACCCAATGATGCTCAAATAGAAGATAAATCATATTCCCTCCGTCCACAGTGTTCAATTTCTTTATTTGTTTGTCCACAAAAAATATATTCATTTCCGTTTATGAAAATAATCACTTTATTTTTACCCTACAATACTCTTTCTTTATCTATTTTTTCTAAAAACACACACTTTTCGCATCATAGACGCCTAATCGGCCTAAACTAAAAAGTTTACTCAACACACGAAAGCACACTCAATTGTATGTATATCAAATGATTGAAACACATTATTTGCGATTTAATTCTGACATTAGATACCATATCTCAATATATCTACCCAATGGTGCTCAAATAGATGATAAATCATACTTCATCCGTCCACAAAAAATATACTCATTTCTATTTATGAAAATAATTATTTTATTTTTATCTTGTAATACTTTTACTTTATCTATTTTTTTCTTAAAATACGTACTTTTCGGAATGGATTATAAGAATTATCATAAATACAAACAAGAATAAAATAAAACAAAAATATTTAAGTGAGGTGGGTCCCATTTGAGAGAGAGAGAGAATTTGTGTATTTGCATTAGGTAAGGCTCTTGTTTTGAAACCGGTAACGGAATTTTGGCTTATGATTGTATTTTGGTTTATTCCAATTCTTACCCCCGGGAATATTGCTTTACTTTTCTCTCCCCCTCTCTCTCTCCTATATATACTCTATTTATTCATACACAACTCATATCATCATTAGTATAATACACAACTTCTATATTGTTTTTTAAGGTTATAAGGTATGGGTGAAGAATTTGCAAATGAGGGTTTGTTTTGGGATGAGAATGAATCATGGGCATTTCCAATTTTAGCTAGTGAGGAAAATGATGAGGACAAGGTTTTGATAGAAGGAGGCAAGATAGTGACGAACGAGGAGGCGCCGCCGCCTGTTGTGAAGGGGAGGAGGAAGAAGAGCGCGACCGCGAAGGCGTCAACGAGCAAGAACGAAGGAAACGGAAGCGGCGGGGGCGATTCGGATGAGCATGAGCTACATATTTGGACGGAAAGGGAGAGGAGAAAGAAGATGAGGAATATGTTTTCTAATCTTCAAGAGTTGCTCCCCAAACTCCATCCAAGGGTAACTTCGACCTTTCCCTTTTTTACATTTTATTTAATTTCTTCAAAAAATCAAATAATTGCCTAATTTAAGGAAGAGCTTCTGATTGAAGTCGTGTTTGTAAATACAACAAACGGTTTTCAAATCACTTATTATCAAAGCATTCAATCACAGTCTTTAAATAAAAAGTGATTTTGAAAACCGTTAAGTGTATTATATACGTCACAATTCCATCTTCGATCCCTTTCAACATCTACATTAATTCTTGTCAAAATTACATGCAAACATTTTTATCAACGTGCATTTTTCTTACCAATTTATTACTCTTGCAATTTTTTTTTTTTAATTTCATATATGCATATTTAATAATTAGATGTCTTTGTTGTTTCCACTTGGATTCCAAAAATCTTTTTTCAAATCCCAAAATGGGGATTATAAAAAGTTTGTTTAATAGTTTTTTTTAAAATTTAATTGATTATTAGTACTAGTACTTCTAAATTTTGTATACAATTAAAATACATATTTGACACATATACCCTTCATAAGAAAAATGTAAAAAAATAGGTTAAACAAAGAATATCAACTTACCTCTATTATTATTTAATGAAACATGTGACAGACAAACAAAACGACACGACACACTTTTTAAAATAAAATTAAAAACGACAAACAATATGAAACAGAGTTTTCGTTGCAGGCAGACAAGTCCACAATTGTTGATGAAGCAATTTCCTACATCAAAGGCCTTCACATAGTTCTCGAAGATCTCGAGAATAGAAAAAAGGAAAAACTTGAAGGTGTAATTAACGTCTGTGACGCAGCCACGGTCACCCAACCAAGGCTTGCTAACGTTATCCCATCAAGAGAGGAATTTCTAGCTGAACAGGGTGTCACAAGCGCGGTCACTTTAGCAAGCCCGGTGTTTTCGGGCCCACAATTCCCGCCCATTTTTAAAACATGGACTACTCCCAATCTTACAATCAATGTGTGTGGGAGTGATGCCCATATCAGTATTTGCTGCCCGAAGAAGCTCGGTTTTCTGACCGCCGTTTTCTTCGTCATGGAGAGGTACAAACTTGACGTCGTTTCCGCCCAAGTTTCGACGGATCGTGGTGTGCGTATGTACATGATTCATGCTCGAGTAAGATCGAATTTTCTCTACGCTTTTGTTAATTTTTTACTATCTCTGTTTCATATTGTTTGTCGACGTTTCTATAAAATTTTCGCTACTTTTAAGCACGCAGATTAAGACAATTGATTGAGATAAAGAAAAAATAAGACATAAAATACAAAAATTTGAGTTATTTTATGTACATAAGAGTGAAGTATTGAAATATAAATTTAGAAAATATTTGTTAGAGAATGAGAAGTTTATAAATGGACAGACCAAAATGAGAAACTTGTAATTAGACACCAGCAGTATTTCAAAATGTTTGTCGGTTTAGCTATTTTTCCACACTTCTCACTAAATTATCCATACATGTAATTATTGTATTCTTAAAATTCTCCTTTTTTTACACACTTCTTTCCTAATAATTGAGTCAAATTATTCCCCATTTCCTTTTTTTCCGTTCATTTTTCCTTTTCTCTCTCTTTCATAATAATGAGGGGTGAATTTGTTGAAAAAATATGGAGTATTTTTTAATTTAAATACAAAACGACAAACATTATGAAACGGAGGGGTATTAATTTATTTATCTTGAATGTGCAATAATTATTTTTCTTAATTTGGTGTTTGGTGATTCAGATGAATGGAGGTACAAATCAATGCCTTGGAGCATTCTTTTCAGTGGAAGAAATATTCAAGACAGCTGCAGCAGAGATTCTACTTTGGCTTAATTCCTAATTTTCTTTTTGTTTTTTTGGAACCACAAGTTTATTCTTTTAATTCAGAATTTAATTATATGTGTTATGGTTTAGCCAGAAATTTTCATTGATTTTTCTGCATTATTATGAATTATTTTCATGTATGATTATTTATATTTTTGCTCAAGTCATATGATCATTTTTATTTCAAATATGAACAGCTTCCAAACTTGTTTTTATAAATTGAGATAAACACACATTCATTGGGAATATGTTGTTATAATGATAACCATTTTTTTAGTTATGACAATATATTTATTCAGTGTAATATTAAATCACCCCAATTATTTGTTATACAATGAAGCTCAAATCCTTTTGATTTATGAGCATATTTTAAACTAATGATCCAAGTACAAATTCGGAACGTGCAGTGTCGGAAATTGATAATCGGACGGATTTACACTGTCTAGCGATTAGGCGGTTACCTATTTTTTTTTTTTTTTAGGTAAACACAATTTTCACCTAATCAATAGAATTTGACAAAGAAAATATTGCACATTGTGGCAAAGTTATGAGTATTACCTAGATCTACGTTTTTATTGAAAAATGTGAACAATTGTCTAAATATGACTTCTAAACCCAAAAAAAAAAGTTTAAAAAAATTATAATATTGGCGCCTTGGTGCTGACTAGGCTGATTTTTCACCAAAAGCGTCTAGAAAGACAAAATTGAGTCATTCAAGGGGCGCCTAGGGCCTAGACGGACAATTAGGTCAATTTTTACAACATAGATATGTATAATTAATGGGCGCGATTATACACACACCAACCTATTGAGGACACCCACTGGATGAGTACACACACCGTAAGTTGAGGACACCCACGTGAAAATCTCAAAAATACCCACTGGATGAGTATACATGGAGAGACAACCTCAAAATGTCTATATATGTCTTTCTTGAACTTTGCAACTGGAAGACAGATTCTTGAAAGTGACATGTCCTTGAATTAGGAAGTAAACGACTTGAAGCTCTTTGTCTTGACTTTGATGCACTCTTCCCAATGTCTTACTCGAAAATTCAATAGTCAAAACATGGACATTCCTTCTGATCATTGATTCCATGATAAGGGACAACTACCCTTATCAACATGACATATCTGCTTATCACTTTCAGCTGACTTGACCTTTCAGCAGTGTTGGCTAGCTCTTCAGTTGAGTTGGCTCTTTAACTTTACTGATCATTGTTTGATAGCTTCTAAGCATCCATGCTTCCATATTAGTAGACCCATCAGCACAGTTGTCTCTTGCTTTAGACTTGATTGTGAACATTTCAGGTTTAGTGTGCTTGGTCAATTTTGATGGACATCTCCTCTGATCTTTATTGCATGTACATCAGCAGACTTGGTCTAACTGAGGTGTTCTTCTAAAATTTATCATTAGGGAGATTGTCTCTTATACTGAGCTGATCTGACTATCAGCACACAACATTTATATCATTAGCAGTGTTGGGATCAAACTTGATTCTGAGCCTTGAGGGGACTTGATTCTTGTAATCTTCTAAGCTTGTGTTCCCCTTCAACTTATGCATCTAAATCATTTATGAGCTGCCTAACATGTCAACTTCTCAACTAGCCTGATCTACACGTTCCAACATTCCTGAAACACGTTCAATATAAAATTGACTTAACTTACTTGGCATGTCTTAAGGGGTTTTGGTATCTTAATCAAAATCTCATTTTATTCCCAACAATGATCATGACTATTTACAAAGTGGAGTTATTCGGTTAAATGAAAAGGAATCACGTACTTATTTGAGCTCCGACACTCCTTGCAGATCTGATCTGAATGTTGATAATTTGACTAATGTCCATACTCCTGAATTTTTTAATAGTTTGAAGTTCTTTGGTGTACCTGATCATGAATTCAATTTGAAAATTGGAACGCCGGTAATGTTATTGATAAATTTTTATTTTTTTATTTTCTATCGTTTAAAATTTTGTATTTTTTTTATCTATAATATTTTTTTCTAATGTTAGATTGGTTATAACCATGTTGGGTGATAAAATTCTTGAAGCTAAGGTTCTAACTGGAAGTAGTTGTGGACAACTGGTATTGATACTACGACTTACATAGGTACCTTCTTATCCTAAACTGTCTTTCAAGTTTCAACGTAGACAGTTTCCATTAATTGTGTCATATGCTATGACTATTAATAAAAGTTAGGAGCAATGATTTTCGATTTTCTAATGTAGGTGTTTTAAAAAAAAAATGTATTTAGTCATGGTCAATTATATGTAGATGTATCTAGAATAACAAATCGTCGTGGTTTGAAAATCATGTTATGTCATGACAACAATCGTGATTGTAATATCACAAAGAACGTAGTGTTTCATGAAGTTTTTAAAAATGTATGATTTTATAATAATTTAATATTTAAGTTTGATAAGTTTTAAGTTACTTACTCCCTCCGTCCGCCTATAAGCTTCCCATTTTACCATTTTCGTCTGTCCGCCTATAAGCTTCTCATACCTTTTTTGGTAAGTATTTTTTCTTACACTTCACTTTATATTTTACTTTTTCTCTCTATCTCTCTCCTCTCTCAATCACATCACTTGTACTATATCTATTATTTAATCACTTTTCTTAATCTCTGTGCCAAAAAGTAACGTAACACTTATAGGCGGACGGAGGGAGTATTTTTTATAAGGTAAAGTCTAGTATGCACTCGAGTGCATGTTGTGCACCCTAGTCTAAAGAAAAGTGTATGTTATTAAACTGAAAAATACAACACAATATTACTAAAAAGTGTAAGTCACTATAACTAAAAATATTATTATACAGTTTAATAATTGAAAAGTGCAACACCATTTACCAAAAAGTGTAAGTCAGTAAAATTGAAAAGTGCAACATGGACTAGGGTGCACAACATGCACTCGAGTCCATAACAGACCAACTCTTTTTATAAAGCCATTACGATTTTAGATTATTTCATTATTTAATTGAATGCAATTTTAATTATTACGCATTAATTTTATTTATTTGTATGCTAAGTTTAAATTTATAGATATAATTTAGCAACATTTTATCAATGTTTATTTTATTATTTTTATAAATTCGATTTAGTATTATAAATATTAGTTAGCAATAATTAATTTTTACTTACGATAATTAAGAATAAAATTGTCAAACTTTCCCAACTTGAATAAGCTATTGAGTTTGGTTTGTAGAAGAAATTTATATTACATAATTTAGGAAATCAGTAACATTACAAACTCAATCAGTAACATTGAAATTGGTATTACATACTCCAATTGATAATAATTTAGGAAAAATCAATCAAAAAATGACACATCAATAATCTCAACTTTCTATTAGTATAATAGGGAACTTTAAATGATTTTTATTGATATTTAATTATTTAGATAAAATAAGTAACATTGAAAATTGTATTACAAAATTAAATGAAATCGATAATTTAGAGAATAAATTGGCGCTCACATTATTCCTTTTGTTCTTCTGTAGGTTTTGAAACGGGCTTAAGGAGGCGCTCCAGTTCGATTACAGGGTACAGCAAATTCCGATCGCGATGATCTGCGGGGTGCTCTCTCAAGGTACTTTTTGTTCTTCTGAATCTGTGAAATTTGTGTTTCCAGTATTCAATGGCATATATGTTAGTATCTCTTTAATTGACAAGAAAATAGTTATGTTGGATTGATTGTTTTGGACGCCATTTTATCGGCAGTGTTCTCTGGGGATTGCTGTTATGCTGAAATTTTTGGAGATTGCGGCAGATGATTATATATTTATGCTCAACTCTTATGTTTGTTAATTTAGATACATAATTACTGAATTCTGTACGATTCAAGTTATATTTGCTATGAATTTGATACTTGCTTAATGATACAGGTATTATAGAATAGAAAATTGAAATTTGAAAATAATAATTTCCATCATAAATCAGGGAAATTTTAGGGTAATTATTATAGGACTTTTGGTTACCATATTTACAAGATTTCGTATCTTTACTTTGATTCTTGCCGGGCCAACGACTCACTTCACTGGAATTAATTAATTAATGGTAAAGTCTAGTATGCACTCGAGTGCATGTTGCATTTTTCAGTTTTACCACTTTTCAATTATTACTAAAATTATTATTATACCATTTATCAAAAAGTGTAAGTCAGTAAACTGAAACAACATGGATTAGGGTGCATAGCAGACCAACCCTTAATTAATTCCCTGAGATTTTGTTTCGACGAAAATCTTTGGTAGGATGCCAGAGAGGAGAGACAGTATTCCATTGGTCATGGACGCCAGTTTTGCCGAGTTAATCAATCGGAGGAGGCCGAATATCAGCTGTGGCAGCAGAAATTGTGGGAGGGATAGTTTTTCATATAATCGGCTAGCGTCCGTAACTCCTTTTCGTTGGAGAGATACGCCAATGATGGGACCATTAGGAAGGGGTAGTTCGGGACGAGAAAACACGTCTCCTGTACTGGGAAGTGGTTGTGGACGCAGCATATTGCCTGCTGGGGATCCTAGGAGGCCTCTGCTGGACATTACTGCTGCTGTGGAGGTAGTAATGTTGCATTTATATATATTATGTTTTTGTTCCTTTCTTGAATACTGATTAATTGGGTTAAAAGTGTAAGTGGCTATGAGCACTATGCTTGTAAAGGAAGATCTTTTAAATGCAGTTGATGGTTTTAGTTTGAAATCTAACAATTTACTGGTTGATAAATTATTATGTGCGTTTTGGGGTTCTTGATTGCGTATTAGCCCTCGTAGAGTAGGATAAATAATCTTTTGCCTCCTTTGCTTGGGATTTACTAGCTGTGTCATTTTGCATGATTTTAATATTCCCTTGTAATATCAAGACGTGGTTTAGCAAGCAATTTTTAACTTTAGATGATTCTCTACATAGGCAACTGAACGAACTATACTCCAAGACCGGATTGTTCATGATTCGTCTGCAATTGCTCACCTTGAGCAAGATATATCTATGACCAACCAGAAGGATAAGGATGGAGATTCTTCTTGCTTAACTCCTCAACAGAAGCTCTTGAACAACATTGACACTGTCAAAAAATCGGTGATGGAAGAGCTTCGTAAACTAAAGAGAACTCCGTCTGCTAAAAAAGCTGAAAGAGAAAAGAGAGTCGAGACATTGATGTCAATCAGGTAAAGCACTTTCCGTGTTCTTCATGGCCTCAATCTAGGTTGATACTGAAGATTGAATTCTTGGTTCAACGATTATTTCTAGATGATCAAACTTTTGTACTCCATCAAGTACTAGACTACTAGTATTGTGTTTTTGCTGCAACTCATTAGAGATCATGACTTTGATACTGCTATGCTATGGTTTAGTACAGTATTTTGTGGATCTTAATCTCTATTGCTACAATTTTTATTTATGATGTGATTGAGAAGTTACTAGACTATTTATGAATTAATGAGTAACATTAATATTTCTCAAAAGAATTCTTCCCAATTTTTAGATATTGATAAGATGAACTAGTTCTTGAGCTACCTCAAACCAACTTGTTTATAAATAAGTTTTTTCTTTGGAAAGCTTAAAATTAAATGTTTATGAATAATCCTCCATTTATTTTCATAAAATTATTATTTCTGACATTAAAAAATGTGAACTTCTCTTGTGAGTATCGTATGCAAAACAGGCGAGGTGGATGTTAGGGGACAACATTGCTATTCGGACGGGGCGAGCCTACGAACGAAGATCCGGATGAGGTAAGGGCATAGTAGGAAGTCAAAGATTACGGGTACATTAATCAACCAGTGACCGTCGTCTGTCTATACTCTATTCATCTCAAATGATCAGTGAATAGATGGTCACTATATATAGGTTGCAATCGGAGAAAAAAGAATTGTTATTAAGATATATGTATGTATACTAATACTATAGTCTATTTTATCAGAATAATTTTTTTAATATGGATATAATAGTTATTTTCTGCTTTAATAAAATAAAATTACATTTATCTATATATATATATTAAATGTTAATAAATATTTTATTTTTTTGCACAACCCGCGTAATTAGGTAGCAACCGCAGCACTCAAACTTATTATAAGTTGATTTACGCCTTTTTTTTTTTTTTTCAATAATTTTCAGATATCCATCAAAGTCCCGCAGCTAGTTTTCTGTATGTATTCATTCCATTGTCATTAAGTGTTCTAAATTCTAATATTGCAATTCATATGATGAACAAATTTATTACATTCACCAGATCACCAAAATACATAATCCACAAACAGAACAGCATGGTACTTCTATTATGAGAGGAGAGGAAATTATGAGTTTGCATCATCATAAAACAAAAAAGGACATTACTGATGAACTCTTCTTCCTCTCATCTGATACGAGGTACGTTAGGAAAAGGGCCTAAAGGTTCCGTCTGTGTAACTGGAGGATTTGCAAATAAATTCCAGATTTTCAGCCTCTCATCGGTAGCTACAGTTGCAACATTACAGTCATCAGGGCCCTGCAAATAGAAAATGGAAAACTCAGTTTAAATGAATTTAGATAAATCGAACCAATGAATATTAATTTATCAATACCTTAGCCATGCTAAGCACCCTTGATGTGTCAGCATCATCATCATCGTACAGCTCTGCGATCTTAGCCATAGAAGGGTATTTCCAAAGATTGAGCAGATTTTCAACATAGCCATGTCCGCTCAAAAGTTCATTCCCAAACTTCTGAAGCTGTATAAACTGAGTTGAAGCAAGTCCCAGTGTCTGTATTCCAAAACTTTATGCATGGATGTAGTACGCTCCCAGCAGAGGCAAGAAGATTACTCTGAGAAGGATACCATGAAATAGCTAGCATTAACTGCAGCAGCAGAATGATTGTTTAAACGATGAAGCCATTGGTTGGAAGACGTTGAGGAAGCACACCATATGTGCACTAGGTTGTTATCATGGCCTCCGCTGGCTAATTTTCGGCCGGATGAACACCATTTCAAACAGGACACCTCTTCACTAACAATGTGGGGCTCTCTTCTCACATCATTATTTATAATGACACCGTCCATTCCTCCTGATGTCAGGATGTTATCATCCCTCCAATCAAGAGAGTCGTTGTTCTTGTAGTGTCCGCAACTGAAAAGAGTAGAACATATATAATACCTACCATTAGACAAAATTGAGGAAGAAAAAAGAGATTTTTTCTTTAAGCATCTCATATAGTTAGAACAACAGAAGAACCTGATGAGCATGCAATTTATTGAAAAGGAAAAATACAAGTATCATTAATTGAGTATCTGAAGCACAGCTGGACATGAGAATTATCAAAGGCAACAGCAAGACGCCTCCCATCGGGTGCCCATTTGACACTCGTCACAATCTGATCAGCAAAATCAAGCCCACCTACAATCGAATTAGTGGAGGCGTTCCACAAGTGCACCATACTTCCTCCCAATGCAATAGCAATAACATTGTTGCTACTCCAGTCCAACAAATTGGCAGGGGAATCATTATCAACACCAGGAGCATCCAAAATTTTTATTGGAGTCTGTTAATTAAACAATAAGATTACGTATAATTTCAACAAACAATATTCAATTCATGCAAACACCAGATCATAATATATATATTACTTGCCTAGCTCACATGTTTTTTATTTTAAGTATAATAAAAAAGACACGTGGAATAACGATAACGAACAAGTAAAGCATATTGTTGATAAAATAGAAACTGAACAAAAATAATCTCACCTTAAGTTTTTGAGGAGGGTTGAATTAATTCTTAGTGAAGAGAGAGAGAGAAGAAGAAGAAGAAAGAAGCTTATGCTCAATATATATATATTTGCACACTTTCCATATATGAATGTCCCATTACCATACCAATTTGCACACTCCATATATTCATAACCCTCACCCTTAAAATATACTCATATTTACCCATATGCCATTACTTTTTCACACTCAATCTACTTTTTACTTTACTTTATTCATAAAAGTTTACAAAACTACCCCTCAAAACACCACTCATTACACTTTTTTCTTACACATTTCTTAAAATGTGTGCCGTCCCAAGGGTGCAAGTTCCTCTGGGACGGAGGGAGTACTATATAATTAGAATTGAACTAAATATTGGGTTAAATATTAAATTTAGTAAATTAAATATTAAAATCCAATAAAAATGGAAGGAGTGTCAAATTTGGAAATTCAAATTACTTAATTTATTTAACATAACAAATTTTGAAGGGAATCTTTATTATTAAAAAAAAGGCAAATACTTACGTGTACCAGTTACATACACTCTTTTTTTAATAAGTTCACACTCCCTTCTTTTAGTCACTTTACAAGTTACATACATGATACATGTAACTAAATTCAATTTTTTTATTATTAGTTATTTACCTTATCTTTTATTAATTTCACCCCCCAATTTTTTTAAAAGAAAAATACATGTAAAATACTATATTACCATTTTATCAATTAAATTAAAATACAACTCATTAAAATTATAATTATACACCGACTATCGTTTCACCAATGAATCACCACGAAGTCAAATATTATTCTATTTTTTTAACTTTCAAAAAAATAAATATAAAAACATAATGAATATAAAAAAAAATATGAAACTCAAAAATAAAATTATGAAATAAAAATTTCAGTTTTTTTTTTTCAAAAAATGACCAAAATTTAGGAAAAAAAAGCGAAAAAAAAAAAATGCTAAACTAAAAAAATTCAATTTGTTTTTTCTAATTTGGCTATAAATGTATGAATATGACATGCTCGCTTTCTAGTTTTAATCTGATTTATAATAACTAAAATTATTTTGTTATGTTTTCATTATTTCTACAATGATATATAGTTTGTTACAAGTTTTTAAAAATTGTAGATTATTTTTTAAGACTAATTAATAACATAATCTAATTGAAAAATAAAATTTATATTTAGAAACTTAAATGAGTGGAGAATTGGGGAAGAAACCAGCATAATATTGCATCAACTTTATTATTTTCTTTGTGGTCATCTCCGTGTGTTGATGCATTCATATGTTCATTGAGTGTGAACGTATCTATTAATTGAATCGTGTGTTCAGTGTGATTCATTCTCTCTTTTGTTCTTCTTACTAGTTACTTAATATCAATATTTTAATATTGATGTATTAATTTGCATGGTATGCCTTGAATTATATATGAATGTGTTAAGTTATGTATTTTTTATTAAATATAATATTAGTTTAAATACGATATAGTATTAGTACGCCTATGATATAGTACTAGTTAATATATTGTATAGTACTAGAGATTAATGTGGGTATAAAAATATTACTCCATTTAATATATGAACTAATACTATACAATATGTAAATTAATATTATACTATATTTGAACTAGTACCATAGAGTATATGAACTAATACTATACAATGTGTGAACTAATATTATACTATATTTAAACTAGTACCATAGAGTATGTGAACTAATACTATACAATATGTGAACTAATACTATACTATATTTGAACTAGTACCATAAAGTATGTGAACTCGAAAATATTAGAACTTGTACCAATATAAACTAATATTATACTGTATATGAACTAATACGTACTGCATATTAACTAATAATATACCATAATACTTATCAATTGTTATCATAACACTTATAAACTAAAAATTATTATTTATAAAAAACTAAAATAAAGTGATTAAAAAATGAAAGTTCGAATGAAAATAATAATTAAACAATGTAAAACGAAGTAAAATTTGTAAGGAATAGAGTAAAATTTTGAAAGGATAAGATGAATATTATACACCAATTAATTAAAGTAAAATAGTACCAATAGAATTGAACACTTGTAGCTAAAAGAGATGAGAGTTATATTTTTTAAAACAAATTATTATTATACTATTTAATATTTAAAAAAAACAATTAATATTATTTTTAAATTTTTTTTATTAGACTTTAAAATTTTAGAATAATTATTTGTGTTATAAAAAGAAAGTACGTGAAAAAAAATATTATTTGAAACACAAATGATAAATAGAAAGAAAAATAAATTTAAAAAATAATATTAAAAAGAGAAATATAAATATCAATTGAAGTAAAATAAAAATAAATGCTAAAAAATTAATGGAGTATTATTTTTTAATTATAAAAAAAATAAAAAATTAATTGAAGTAAAATAAAGCCCAAAAAATTTATGTGCTAAATTGATATAGTAAATGGGTCATGTGTTATTTGTAATGAGTTATTGGATTGTATATAGTAAATTGGTCATTTGTTATTTGTATTGTGTTATTGGATTGAATATAGTAAATGAGTGGGTTATTGGATCCAGTTACATACATGTAACTGGTACACAAGAGTGCAATTCTAAAAAAAAAAAAGGATTAAAATTGTGTAAGGATTACAGTAAAAAAATATTTAGATATTATTAACAAATTATCTAATTTTGTCCCAAAATATTGTACTCCCTCTATCTATAAGTGTGATTACTTTTGTTTACACATGTTTTTTAAAAAATTATATTTAAATTATAAAGAATATATTGAGATAATGAGTAAAAAAATATATTTGGTAGATACTCAATTTTATTAGTAAAGTAGAAAAAATATTTAAAAATAAACTATTTAAATAGAATAAATATATTTTTTGTGAATTAATTAACTTGGAAGTTTCGATAAAAATAGAGTAAAATTTTGAACATTTTTAGTGTTAAACTTTTTTGGAAATTGGACAATTTTTTATTGCAACTTTGCGATCAAATTTGGACAATTTTTTGAAAAATCTGGACTAAAACTATATAATTGTGTTAACTTTTTTAGGCGGTTGCGAATAGGTTAAAGTTATGAGATGAAAATAATTTTATGGTAGTATTATATTTAGTCAATTTAAATAAGATTTTTTCAAATATTGTATGGATAACACTTGGTAATCCCTAGTGCACCATACCTCTAATTTTAATTTTTTATTTATATTTTATTTGTATAGCTAATTTAATGAGTTCACACACTCATTAAATTATTTTTTTATAAGTTCACGCACAAATCATTTATTTTTTATCTTATTTGTACTCGTTCATTTTATGAGTTCACCTCCATTTTATTTTTTATCACATGTATCTGCCCGCTCATTTTATGAGGCCACCCCCAAATATTTTTTTTAAAAATAATTACATTTAAAAGACTATATTATTCTTTTATTAATTTACACAAAATATATTAGAGTTATCGTCAATTCACCATCAAATCTCCCATATTTTTAGAAAAAAAAAATCGTAAAAACATAAATTTTTTTAGAAAAAACTATCGAAATTAGCCACAAATCTTGATTTTTTTTCTTTTTAATTTTTATACCCCCTCCTCTTTTTCTTTTTTCTTCCCATTTTTAGTTTTTATTCCAAACTTTTTATTAACTTTTACTTTTTTTTCCTGCCTTTATTTTCCATTTTTTCATGTTTTTTTAAATTTTAATACAAAATAATATTATAGGTATAATTTTATTATAGTCGGTAATACAATAAGTAATAAGTAACTAGTAATACCATAATTAGTACTCCCTCCGTCCCATGATTATTTGCACACTTTCCTTATTGGAATGTCCCAAAATTATTTGCACTCTCTTAATATGGAAATATCTCACAAAATTAATACCCTCCCAACATCATTTTATTTTCAAAATTGACACTCATTTTTTACATACTTTTTACTTTACACCTCATTAAAACACCTAAAATACCCCCTCATTTATCTTACATCACCAATCACTTTATTCCATTTTCTTAAAAAACGTGACGGTCAAAGTGTTTAAAAAATGTTGGGACGGAGGGGCTAATCAGTAATACCATTATCAGTAATTAGTAATATCTTATACAATAACAAATAATTCAACACATCTAATTATATTTAGTAATACCAAAAATAATTATTAGTAATACCACAAATAATTTCACGCATCTAATTGTATTCAATAATACCAAAAATAATTATTAGGAATACCATAAATAATAATCAGTAATATCATGAACAATATATACAATAAAAAATAATTCCACACATCTAATTATATTCAGTAATACAAAAAATAATTATCAGTAATACCATGAACAATAATCAGTAATACCATTAACAATAATCAGTAATACCATGAACAATAATTAATACGGAGTAATCAATAGACAGTTATACACACACACGAGATTTTAGCACACACCTCGTACGATTAAGACACACCCCATGAAAGACCGAATATACCCTTCTCCTACTTAACCATAATTCTCCCCTTATTCTCTCAAACCATATAGCGTGAAAAAAATACGCCGCTTGGGACACCCACTCCTCTCCTAGCCTCGTCGGTCGCCGCTCAAAGCTTCGCTGCCACAACCTTTCTTCGTTGCCACACAAAGTCTCGCCGTCGTAGGCTCGTTCATCGTCGTCGCATTTGTTTCACCGATTTCACGCGCGTCTGCTTCGTCGTTTGTTCAGGCCTCACTGTCCGTCCAAGGTTGCGTCCCAAGCCGCCACCGTTCGTGGCTACGTCTCAAGCCCTCGCGACTTCCTCCTCCTTCTGTCGCGTCTCAAACTGTATGTCCCTCTTTCGATTGTAAGTTAGAAAAATAGATTTGTCGCCTCTTCCTAGTTTCTGCCGCCCCTCCGTTGTCAATTTTCTTATAGATCTGTCAACCTTAAAATCATATGTAAGTTTTTTTTTCTCCTAGACCTCAAAATCTCAAAATCATTGATTTGTAAAAAATATTGGTGGGTGTCCACCTCAATATTGTGTGTACATATAATCGTGACCTTTCATTAGATTTGTGCGACCCATTAATTGTCTGCACCGAAAAAAGTAAATTAGGCTTAAACTTTAAATGAAATTGAAGAGTTTATATACACGCGAGTGTATATAAGAATTTGCATATATAAATTAGGATTGATTGTATTATATTTTGTTTAAATTAATAGAAGGGAACTATAGTAATTTTAGGTGTAATTGGTGTTAAAAAATAATTTGTGGGTGAAGTAAACAAAAGCGGGGTGTAAATAACCGTGGTCAATTGTTTATATATAAATTATGAAAAGGGCATTATAGTAATTTTAGATGTAATTTTTTTTAAATAATAATTATTGGGAAGTGAAGTCAACAAAAGTGGGAGTGTAAATAACCGTGGTCAATTGTTTATAGAGTATATAAATTAGGATTGATTGTATTATATTTTGTTTAAATTAATAGAAGGACACTATAGTAATTTTAGATATAATTTTTAAAAAATAATTATTTAGACGGTGAAGTCAACAAAAGTGGGGGTGTAAATAATTGTGGTCAATTGTTTATATAATTTGTGGGGGTGAAGTCAACAAAAGTGGAGGTGTAAATAATTGTGGTCAATTGTTTATATATTTTGTGGGGGTGAAGTTAACAAAAGTGGGGGTGTAAATAACGGTGGTCAATTGTTTATGTAGTTTGTGGGGGTGAAGTTAACAAAAGTGGGGGTGAAGTCAATTATAAGATTGAAATTTAAATTAGGTGTGTACGGTGCATACGAGTGTACGAGAGAATTAGGCTATCACGTATGTGTATAGACCTCAAACTTTTGTGACATTGATATGAATCAATTTTTCTTCCTAAATTAGAACTTCAAAATTGATCACAACCATCTTTCAGGTAACACAAAAAAAATTATCAAATATATACATGTGTAAAATAAGAGAAGTAGAAAGGAAAAGAAAATAGGAGTACTATTACAAAAGATGAAGACGAGCAACTTAAAAAAAAAAAAATATCAAAATGACATGATAAACTAATGAGTACTCCAACATTGTAAAATCAAATATTGTGCATTTAAATATATTATAAAATAAAATATTGGACAATTATCAAGAAGAATTGAAGGTGAAAATTATTTAAAAAACTAGGATAAGTAGCCGTTGAAATAAAACCGCAAGAGAAGAAACGCCGATAACCGGCTGATAAACCACTTGAAAAGATCGTGTCTTTTCGTGTGCAAATTAACCAATACTATAACAGAAACCTTTTCATTATAAATTTGATTAAATTCTAATATTATTACTTCTTTTTCATTCGCAATTATTAGATAAATGCATTTTTTCTATCTCCTCGATCCCTTGCAATTCTCTAGATTAAATTTAAATTAGGTGTGTTTAATGTTAGCCGATCCTTTTACCAAACCCATCCCTAGAGATGCTTTTCTGGGACACATAAAGGGTTTAGGTTTACGTAGGATCTAATGTATTACGGAGTAAATGTTGATTGTTAATGTTATTGTTGATATAACATATTGTATTGTAATTATATGGCGTTTCATATAATAGTATGTCTACAAGTTAAAGAAAATTGGCTCTCTCATACGAGCAATTAGTTCTGACAACGAGGTATGTGCAGAAATGAGATTATTATAAAATGATCGAAATAGATTTTACCACAATCTATTAGACTTGTTATAAAGCTGAATCAATGGATTCCCTGGACTATAGTGGGAGGGAGATCTAAGTTAAGTGTTAAGGTATAGCACTTGAACTTTGATTTATATGATGTAAATTTAATTAAAATGACATACACTTCAACCATGGAAGATATAACATCATAACATGTGTTTCATATCACATGTGCTAAATTGGCCATAAGGAAATGAGAGATAAATCCCTTTAATCTCATTGTATGAGGCCTTGAGGTTTATTAAAACCTCTTAGAGATACCCTTAAGACTTTTGACAATATTTTAAGTCTTCACTCTAGTGTTGCTACTTTAGCATGTTGCCAATATCTGTGAAGCATACGGCTATGCGGTACATGTCTAGGAAAGCAGCTATAGTGGGAGTCTGAAAGTATGCGTATGAAAAGGAAGAATGTCTTTATTAACATATTTTATTGTGTTTACGACCGGTCAGTCATGTTGAGAACGTGATTATGTGCACATAGATAAGATAAAGATCGAATATACTCTTACGATTACGAGGGATAAAGAGATATGTCAATTAATGTTAAAAATCTAAGAGTTCTGGGGTATTACGAGTTTTTTAAATTTCTTTAAGTAGAACTGGTTGAGTTGCTATATATCCTTAACAAGTGTATAGCGAGGAAAACTCATATTCTCGTGAGTCACACGATTTATTTGTCTATATGAAGAAGATGATATGTGATGTTATGCAAAATGAGGTAGATGAGTGAAATACTCAAACTTCATGTGTGAGTGGGAGATGTAAATTAATATTATATTTGATATTAATTATATATATTTATTTAATATATATTTTACACCCATGAAAAAATTAAAGGATAATGTCAAGCGGGAGTTAAGTAACTGCCCACTGACAACCGCCTGCAGAATTCTATTTAAGATGATCAGTTCTGCAGTTATTACGTTTACGCATTTTCACACTCAACTGCAGAAAATCATTAGAAACATTAACATACACAGAAGAGAATTCTGAGTAAAGAGATTATCCTTTCTGGCAAATACGATTGTGGAAACAAAATACAATTAATATTGTATTCGACTGCGGGATCACAGTTCGAGTGAGATTACGTGGAATACCAACTGGTATATCAATCTTCCGCTGTAATTAAGGTATGTAGAATATCCTTAATATCCAACAAGTAGTGTAATATTACTCAAATGGTATTTTAGGGTTTTTACACTATTATTATATTATTAAATTGATAGAGATAGTTTTCTAAACTGAAATGGAGGTGTAAATAGTCCCACCTTCTTTTTTTTTTTTTTTTTTTTTAAGATGACATTATTCATCAATCACTACACTTGTTATGGAGATTCTAATTAGTTTAGTTTGTATTTAATGAGATTATATTTTGGGTGGTTCTAGTGAAAAATTGTCCCTGTCTTCAAGTGGAAGATCAAAACTCAAATATTCTAGTTTTATGCCTACATATTTATGGAATGGTCCATGTAAGATTCCATTTGTATGGTCTCATTTTTATGGCTTTAACCATGAGTCACCATCACATTCATATATGTATACCCTCCACCTTTCACTATTATCTATTCAACTTGCATATGATTGTCCTCCATCCCAAATGCTCACCCGTAATTGTTTGCACCATTTTATGGACACACAAATTAAGAAAATTATGTAATGAGTAGAGTATTGAGAAATAATTTTATAATTTTTTATTACTGAAGTAAAGTGAATGATTGAATTGATGGTAAAAGTAAGGGCATTGTGTGTAAATATGTGAATATTGTGAAGGTGGAGTTTATAAAAAAAATTAATTTTTTGAATGTGCAAACAATTGTGAAACGGATGAATAAGAAAATTGTACAAACAATTGTGGGACAGAGAGAGTATGTTTTTATATTTATCTGAACACACAAATTTAGAAAAGTGATAAATCAAGGATATTGTAATATTTCCTCCGTCCCACAGGAATTTGCACACTTTCTATATATGGATGTCCCATACCAATTTGCACACTTCATAACTTTTCCACACTCAATCTACTTTTTAGATTACTTTATTCATAAAAGTTTACAAAACTACCCCTCAAAACATCAATCATTACAACTTTTTTTTTTTTTGGAGTGTAAAAATTAATATTGGCAAATAAAAAAGGAATATGGGAAAACTGATTTGAGACTGGAAGAGTATTATAATTAATTTCTATTCAATCAATATTTATTAAGTGTATGCTTGAAATCTAGGAGTGTGTTCTGATTCAAAAATTCTAAGATGTAAACAATTTTTAAAAGATCAATTTATATAAAACTTTGTTTTGACTTTAAATGGGGCTCTCACAAATGAACGGTGAAATTGATTCTCTGATTAACCGACCCTTAAACCAGATAACTTTTAAGATATAAACAATTTTTAAGAGATAAGTTTATACATAGTTTTATTTTGATTTTAAATAGAGCCCTCACAAATGAACAGTGTAATTGATTTGTTGCTAACATGGTGGTAGTATGGTCAAAGGATATTGCCAAATTTGCAATCACCTCACAATGGACATGATGTCTCCTGTCCATTGTCAAATTGTCACGCTCAACCAGCCCCACCATTTTAAATTCCATCAAATTTCATCCAAGTATATCTCAACCTTAGCAAACATCTCACCTCTAAACACAATCCATTGGCATAATTTACATAATAAAAAATTCCACCACATCCTGTATACCCTATTAGTTTGTACATAGAGAAGGAGAAATGAATGATTTTTTTTTTTCTTTTAAGGTTTACAATATCAATGCATATAGATTAATACATTTTTAATCACTATATTTTTAAATCGAGATAGATCAACTTAACATCGCTGCTCCTTTCAATTGTGGGAATGTAGGAAAATGAGAGTATACTTTGCACACAAAAAACGTCTAGCTCTTCATTATTAATACGAGACAAACTTCATAGTAAGAGTAAGATAATCTTGTGTCAAGATAAACAATGAAAAATAAGGTAAAGACTTATCAAGCACCAAAATTTAGAGTGAGGTTGCAGAAAGTGTAGAAAAATCAATGATAGGGAAAATAAAAAAGATACAAACTAAGCAGACAAACAAGTGATCGAACACTAAACTCGATGTTCAAATTGAAACGGTCGAACACTAAACATGACATTCGACAAAAAATTATCTTACACGGTTACACCCTTACATATACCTATACATCAAAGTATAGTTCTTCAATTAAATCTCCATAATCCATATATTAAACATTTAAAAAAAAAAAAAAAAACTCTAATCATAAAACATGTACCATCATATATAGAGCTTGAATCGTTTGATCACATTAAAAATATAATAGTCCTTTTCTTTTGTTATCAAAAAAATACAGTAAAAAAAATCAGACACTAATTTTTCTCTATTTACCATAATGTAATCCTCCTTAAGTTAACTCCACTCTTGAATAATCTGTCTTCGTATTAAAATTTAGGGTCATTTTTTTTGAAAATTTTCATTTTTCAAAAAAGTACGACGTGGCTTCCAGCAAGATCCGACGATTTTGCAATGTAATCATGGGGCCATGAATTCCTGAGCAATTTCAGCAGCATTTGTGCTTTACGTTTCGCCCTCTCCGTGCAGCCGCTCTGAACGAGTAGCAGCAACTGAGTCAAAACGCCGGCCGCCACCGCGTCGCGCTGAGCTCGCTCCGAAACCGAGCAAAGCGACAGCAACGCCCCGGCGGCGTACTCCGTCGCACGATCGGAGATTTTCAATATGATTTTCACCAGAAGTGGTACAGTCAAGGCGTGCGACCTCAGCGCCGCGCAACCGGACGGAATCCGACAGAGTAGCTCCACCGTTGCCAGAGCTCTCTCCGAGTCGCACTTTTCGAATTCTGATAATTTGTCAATGAACGCTTCCACCGCCCCCGACGCTACCGCCTTGTGCCGGTGCTGCTTCACTAAACACAGAGCGAACAACGCTTTAATTCCGACCTTCAATGCCCGCGGGTAAACCGAGGGATACTTTAGAATCCCGACGATACCGTCGAATACTCCATCTGCACCGCTGATCTCCGAACGGAGATCCGGCGACTGAATCGCTGAAGCAACATTCTCAATAACCGCCGCCGAGTTGACTCGGACGTCGATCGATGAATGGAATAGTAAATTCACCAGAAACCTAATCCGATCCGGATCGGAGGCAACGCAAACACAATCGGATTCAGGTAACGTGAACATCGCCAAAATCGCGAGGGATTCGTGATTCAAATCTGACGATTCTGAACCAACGCCTGCAAAAGCAGTTGGTAACAGAATCTCAATCGCACGATTAGCACCAATAACAGAACGATTCTTCTCAGATTCACGCGCAATACCTCTCAATCTCACCAGCGCAGAAATCCTCCAGCTGAACGGAGCCGAAGCGGAGGAAGCCTGACTCAACAAACTCCGAATCAAAACAGGATCGGCAGGTTGCTTCGGAGTCGGTATCCGTTCAACGCCGAAGGACCGATTCGCGACGCACCAATCCTGAATAAGGCGGCGGAGAGTGTGGTTAGGGATGAGGGTGAAATCCGTGAGGTGTACACGCGTAACAGGGCACGTCGAATTGCCGGTAGCCACCCATGATTCTATGCTTAAACGGTCGTACGTTTGGCCGGTGCAAACGGCAACGGGATCACGCATCAATTCCAGCGAAATCGGGCACCGGAAATAGTGAGGGACCTGGAAACTGGTATCTAACGCCTCCAATTTTGCAGGCATGTTTCTTCTTCTTCTTCTTTCTCTTTCTATATAATTTTTTTTTCTGTTTTTGTTGAATATCTGAAACAAACAGATATATAGAATGAAAAAAAGGTGGAAATTCTGTTTTCAGAGTGAAATGGGAACAGAGGGACAATTGTCTCTGTTTTTATTCTGACGGTTTCTGAACGTTTTTGGCTCCTGTGCGTTTATCCGCACACACGAGTTGTGTTTATAAACTCAGGGGAATGGTGGGGTTTTAACTATGGTTGGCAAAAGCAAAATGTGAGTGGGGGAGCCCTACTAGCCTCGTGGAATTCCGGTTCGATAACAAAGACTGATTAGACTCGATTAAATAAGTATTTAAACTTTTTAAATTTTAAAGTATAATTTAGTTTTAATTTAAAGGGTTGGTCTGCTATGGACTCGAATGCATGTTGTGCACCTTAGTCCATGTTGCATTTTTTTTCAGTTTTACTGACTTACACTTTTTGGTAAATGGTGTTGCATAATATTTTTAGTACACTTTTTAGTAATATTGTGTTGTAATTTTCAGTTTTAATAACATACACTTTTCTTTAGACTATGGTGCACAACATGCACTCGAGTGCATACTAGACTTTATCTAATTTAAATTATAAAGTTCAGATGAAGTTAATTTACATTCAAGTTAAATTAGATATTATCGTAATCTAATCTAATCGATTTTTACTACTAAACATGCTCTTATGTTATATACTCCATCTATCTCATTTTCACCATGAAGAAATATACCCCTATAAGACATTCATTTTTTTATTTTACATTTTATAAATGATGAATCTAAAATGAGACGAATGAATTAGTATAAAATGGATAATGAATAATTGAGACTGAAAAATGGATTAAGAAGAGAAAATGTTAAAAAAATACTCCCGCAGTCCACAAAAAGTAGTCTCGTTTGCCTTATATTCTTTGTCCACCAAATATGTAGTCTCATACATTTTATGGAAACTATCACTCTTCAACATCACTTAATTATTCAATTTGACATCAACTTTATTCACAATGGACCCCACAATACCCTATAATACCCTTATTTTATCTACTTTATCTATTTTTTTCTTAAAACTTGTGTCCCTCCTACATGAAACTACATTTGGTGGATGATGGGAGTATAAAAATAATCTGATCTTAGATGAGACTGTTTCGTGAATGATTGTTTTATTCATGGAACTATTATATTTTTCTATCAGTAGTATTAATGATTGTTTTATTCATGTTTATACCTATGATAAAAAAAATATATATGAGAATGATAAAATTGAAAAAATATCATTAACAATTTTTTTTAATAAAAAAAAATTATTTAAAAAATGATCGATAAAGTAACGGTGGATTACTATATAATTATCGTACATCTAAATAAGAAAATCTAAGAAGAAATTTGGAGTGGTGTATGAGTGTATCCCACATTTTCAACATAAATCCACGCGGATTCACACTATGCGTATGAGTGTAGATTTGGTGGGGGAGTGGATTATGAATAATACTCCCTCCGTTTTTTATTAAGTGTCATTTTATCTTTTTTAATATTTTCAAAATAAGTGTCATTCTACATTTTTTTGTTTAATTTTGACAATTTTACCCTTATACATTATACTCCCTCCCTTTTATTTATCTTGATTTAAGCCTTTTCCCTTTTGAATATAGTACTATAACATAAATCATGGATAAACTTTAATTATTGTATACATGAATATCACCTACAATATTGACCACATTCATTACTAAACATAAATTTAATATTTAAATTGGTTATCATTAATGAAGGGTATAATGGTCCATGATTATATATCTTAATTTGTTGAAAATTGTTAAAATGACACTTAATTAAAAGTGGAGGTAGTATAAATTGAGTAAATTACATAATAGTTCCCTTTCTTATATAGTAATTTCTACAACATTTAATTCACCAACTTTAGGTATTTCCTACATAAAATAATCTATTTATAGTTAGGCAGTCTAAGTGTAGTAGTTACTCATCTATTTCATTTTTTATTTATTCATTAAATAGTTGTTTAAGATCAATTTTTTTTTTCCATATTATTAGATGCATAATTTTGACCATACCAAGAATGTAATTAACAAAACGATATTTGGCGCAGAGCTAAAAGCCATCGAACACAATCTTACTTGCAATTTCAGGCTCGAATATCTTCCATGGCACAGAGGGTTAAACGTGATCGACAACATCAAACAACTGCAAACACTAATACATATTTGGCTTTGCATAACCCTTAAAAAGTGACTTGAATAGCTTTTTGAAAAAAGGATTTTTCAAGTGCAGCTCTCAAAGATAGAATGTGTAGTATTGAAAAAAAAATGGACTATATCAACATTAAACACAAGAGAATGATGAATGAAGTAGTTTATAGTATGGGTCATTTGAGCTGCAACATGTAAAATCCCCTATTATACTAATAGGGAGTTGAATTTGCTTACGTGTCGTCTTCTGGTTGATTTTACCTACGTGTCGTCTTCTGGTTGATTTTGCCTAAATTATCATTATCAATTATGTAATACCAATTTCAATGTTACTGATTGATTTTACATAAATAATTCAATATCAATTAAAATCATTCAAATGTGTTATGTTACTAATTTTCTAAATTATGTAATACTAATTTCTTCACAATTAATAATCCTCTTTCCATTGCAAGAATTTATTGAAATTTAATTCATCTATATACTCATAGGCATTTTTAAGATTATTTTGTATATTAATTAAAGGTTATATCAAGAAAATTTCCGTCTTCATTTCATTTTACTTTTCAATTTTTCTGATTTTTACATTTCGCGTAATACACGCGGGTGATAATCTAGTTTTATATGTTCTCATCTTCTCTAGATTGAATAAAAGTAGTCTATTTTCGTGGTGAAACGAAATATATCGTGTTCTCAATTGAAATGTGTAAATGATTGTCTTTGCTCTTAAAAAAAATAAAAAAATGCTACTATATTGGTTGGCTAATCTACTCATTAACTAAAAAAAAACACTTTTTTTTTCTAATTAAAGTGGCATACATTATACTCCTATAGAGTAAATATTTTTTTCCCTTCCCACTACAATAGGTAATAGGTAATGATGAATCGGATTAGGAGGATATATATATATATATATATATATATATATATATATATATATATTAATTATGAGGACACATGCAATTCTAATGATGAAACAATAATAACGATGAAATGCAAATATTTGATTAGGAACAAGGAGTACAAAAATACTCACTCCGTCCGCCTATAAGCTTCCCGTTACTTTTTGGCACAAAGATTAAGAAAAATGATTAAATAATGGATATAGTATAAGTGATGTGATTGGAAGAAGGAGAGAGATAGAGAAAAAAAATAAAATATAAAGTGAAGTGTAAGAAAAAATACTTACCATAAAGGGTATGAGAAGCTTATAGACGGACTGACTAAAATGGTAAAATGGAAAACTTATAGACGGACGGAGGGAGTACTCCCTCCATCCTAGAATAACTTGCATAGTTTAACCGGCACGTTGTTTTAAAAAAATGAATTTAGTGGTTGATGATGTAAGATAAATGAGGGGTATTTTAGATAATTTGATGATGTGTAAAGTGGATTTGATGATGTGTAGAGTGAAATGTATGGAAAAAATGAGTGACAAATTTGAAAATGTTGTGAGGTTATTAATTTTGTGGGGGTATTTCCATATTAAAAGTGTGCAAATAATTTTGGAACGTTCCAATAAGGAAAGTGTGCAAGTAATCACGGAACGGAGGAAGTAGTTTTTTATTTTAAAAAGTTTGTTAATTTATTATTGTACTCCCTCCATCCGTCTCAATGAAAACTACATAATTTTTCTTATTCGTTCGTTCTAATGAAAACTGTCCACTCTTTTTTTAATAAATTATTTTTTCTCATATTTCATTATTATACTTTTCTTTCTCTTAATTGCATAATCTTTTTTAACCTCCGTATCTAAAATTGTTTGCTTTCATCGGAACGAAGGGAGTATTAATTAAACTCTTGATTAGTGCGGTGTAGTCAATGATTATTATAAAAAGGGTTGAAGAATACGTCAAAAGAGCTTCGATAATCATACCGATTTAAACAGTGGATTTTAGTTAATGATTAACATATTATATCATGATTAAATAACGATAAATAAATTAAACAAAAAGTATTTTATTATTTATTTATTTTTGGTGGGTGGAAGCCAGAAATAAAGAGCTGTGTTGTTTGGGGTGTGCAGTTGACTGTTGGTCAAACAGTCAAACATGAATAGAGGAGTGTGCACTGCACGGGGAAAGGTGACAGCCTGTCACTCTACTGTCCACTATTTTTATTCTATTTTTCACTTTAACTAAAATTTAAACATAATCAAAAGAAATGGAGAATTTCATTTGTACATCATTACTTGGCAGATATTTTTAATAGTATAAGATATTTAGTTTTTTTTTTCTTTTCATATGAATCATATCTTATGTGATGATAAAAAAATTTGATGCCTCTTAATTCGTAAAAGGATCGATTAATTCGAGAGATTAATTTCACCGTCTATTTGCTTGGGTTTTGTATAAAGACGGAATAAAACTATGTATGTACAATTTCCTTAGGGCATGTTTATTTTGGGATTATGTAGGATGGGGGAGATGGGGATGGGGAAATCCTGGATGGAGAAATCTTGATGAATAGTGATTGTGTGTGTTTGTTTTGAGATTTTGAGTAGGATAAGATGTAACTTTATGTTAAATCAATTGTGTAAGAGTGTGTAATGTTGTATTATAATATTATATAATGTAACTTTATGTCAAATCAATTAATAAGAGTGAGTGATATTGTATTTTATAATAGTACTCCAGAATATATAGATATTTTTAGGAGTTGATGAAAATGGATGTTGAAATCTGGATGTAAAATTCCGAATTAGAACAAGACGGGACGTTACGTCCCACGTCCGGATGTGTGAGTCCCAAAAGAAACGTACCCTTATATTTTTCTAACTCAATATCTCCCACTATCTTTTTAATAATATTATTTTCTAAAATTAGTTATTTGGTGGGAGAAAATTACATCTCTTTAAATATATATGTGAAAGAAGGATTTGAAAAACTACTCCTTTTTAAATAGTTTACATTAGTATTGTTAAGTTAATAGAGGATTTAACAGAGCAGCTTGTGAGCTCGACTCGAACTCGACTTTATCGTATAACTAAACGAATTTCACTCAAATTCGTTAGATATTCGAATTGATTAACGAACCGATTCAAAGTCGATTCATTAAACTCAATTTTTTTTTAAAATTCTATTTAGCTCAACTCGATAGACTCAATTACGAGTCGACCGTGTTTTAGTATTCGTCAATGTAATCAAGTCTAACTCAACTTCGAACTTCAAGTACTCGACTCGGATAATAGTTTTATACACAATTTTGCTATATTTCAAGGAACTCATATGAATTCAGATGATATGAATGTACATGAATGGAATAATCATAGTATATGTCGACATATCATGTAAAAATGTATGTATGTCCGTTGGCGTGGTCAATATGTTGACAACACAAACAAACCCATTGAACGTGGACATGGTCCCAGCTAAGCCACGCCCAATTTACCGACTTGTTATATTCCCACCATTTCCCCTTCCATCGAATTATCGGGCACCGGTTTGATTCATCTGTTTCATTTTTTGGGTTCGATTTCACTGAATTTTTAATATGACACATATCAATCAATTGTATAATGAAATAGAATATGAAACACCAAATTGAAACATGTGATTTAATTACTTCAAAATCGACAAATTTTATATTTATAATTGTAATAATACTCCCCCCGTCCATAAACAATATGTTCACTTTCCTTATTTGTCTGTCCACCAAAAGTATGTTAATTTCATTTTAGGGTACAATCACTTTATTTTTACCTCACAACAACTTCACAATATCCTTACTTTATCTATTTTTTCTTAAAACTTGTGTCTAGCCAAAGATACATAGTTTTCGTAGACGGAGGGAGTAATTAGTAGAATGATAGGTAATTCTAAACTTTTTCTACTTTTAATAATTATTTAGTAAGTTATAGGTATATATATATATATGAGCAATGGAATTATTTTTTAAATAAATTGAAAGTGCACCTTCTAAAGTTTTTTAATTTTTTTTTTTTCACAATTCTAAAATACAATTACTTTGTGATAAAGTGGAAAAGTTACTTTTTGATTAAATTGTACACTGCCCTACTTTCTTCGAAAATGGATTACATCATGTAGGTAGGGTAGAATTTCACTTTTGCTACCTTTTAGTGATAACTTTACTTTATTAATACACAAAATATGTATAGTAACTCTATATTGTATTATATTCAACATAGGAGCACAATGTAATATAATTGAAAATTATAAAAAAGTTAGAACATATTAAAAAAAATGTTAATTGCAAAAAAAATCACCATATTTAGAGTGGATATCGATTACAACAAACTTTTTTTTTTTCTTGTAATTTTATACAAAACTTTTTTTTATAATTCGATGCATCTGTTTATTTTTTACTAAAATATAAATAATGTTGCTGCCAAAGATGTATCGAGGTGACACCACATAGATGTGAAGATTGATGAAAAAAAGTTCTTTTTTTGGTAACTTTCTAAACATTTAAAGTAAAAAAAAATGCAAAAATTATATCTGAGTGGACTATGATTAAGTGGGCCAATCCTATTTTTATGAGTTTTTTTTTTTAAATGATAATAACTAGTTCAATTGATGATTTTTTTATGTGTTTTTTATAAGTAGAAACGTTTTTTTTTTAGTCTAGTGGTCCATGTGGATACGGCCTACAACTATTTTTAAAGTCTTTCTATTTATGCACGATTTACAAATAATTGAATCCGCCTCATATTGGGCCCTTTGTCACAATTAATTATTTTATATTATGTACGATATTTGTAAATTCAGATTTTATTGAAATATTGATATCTTATTGCTTGGGCCTATTTTGGGTCTACTCAATTTCTACATTTAGTAATCACTCAGGTCAATTTCACACCTCCATATATTTAATCAATTTCACACCAATAATTGTACAAAATGTATTTAACTATATTTTTACTATTTCATATTTGTTAAATTATTAAATACTCTGAATTTTTAAACATACTCTTTATATGAAAACTATCCAACTTTTATTTTTGGAAACTATTCATTCTCACATTTCTTTTTTTTTTTCTCTCTCAATCATATAATCATCTCTAATCAGTGACGGACCCAAAAATTCAAAATTTGGGAGCCCGATTTACAAAATAATATTATATCTACAAAATTATTTTATTGCGGAGTATAAATTTTTTAATATATCTCATTTAAATTTAACGACTTTTATTATATTTTGAAGAGAATTAATTTCGATTGTTCCATCTCGTACTAAGTGAAACGGTGTTAAAATTTAACTTACAACTATGTAGAGACATTAGTTACTAGTATTAGATAAATGTAGAGCTTAAATTATACTCCTCCATCTTGTAATGTCTTGCTTCAACAACTTACTTTTTAGAAAAATGGATTTAGTGGGGGTGTGAGGTCAAATAAAGGAGGAGTGTTTTGGACGATTTAGTGAAGTGTAAAAAAAAAAAAGTGAGTAAAAAATGGATAGCAATTTTAAAAATAAAGGGTATTAATTTTGTAAATTATTTTAATATTAGAAGTGTACAAATAATTCTAAAACGTCTTAATAAAAAATAGATAAATAATTTAAACAAAAAATATATATAAAAAAAATATATAGTGGGGGCCCACTGTTCCCGTTGGGCACCACGTGGGTCCGTCTCTGCCTCTAATACATTTACTTACTCCCTTCGTTCTATAATAAGTGCTATTTTCATGAAATTTGTTGGAATTAAGAAAGGGTATAAAAGAAAATTTTTGATCACATTAATTTCCTACAAACCTTTCCAAATTCTTTATCCAATTTTCTTCAATTATTTTCAATTTTATGTCTCAAATCATTTTCAAATTGGAGGATATAATGGGAATAAACAGTGTAAAAATTCTAAAACAACACTTATTTGTGTAAAAAAAAATGATTAAAACAACACTTAATATAGAAGTGAGGGAGTATTATATTATATTCTTTAACCTCCGTGTCCAAAACTCATGAATAACTAATTTGTGTATTAGGTATAAAAAATATGCTTATAGACGTGGTAAGCAAATATTCTCTGCCAGAATTGAGACAGCATCCATATAAGTCTCACTTTTTTTAGTTTATTATTGAAGAATATTAAGACAAGAAACCTCAACTTAAAGCAAACTAGCATAGTAGAATTTCTTGTATTTTCAAAAAAAAAGAATTTCTTGTAATAATCCACTAGTCAAGCATATAATAACAAAAATAAAACTATCCCGTACCAAAAAGATGGTCCACTATTCAACTATTTCTTTTTAATTTGTCTCAAAATATAGTATCCATTTATTTTAAAGTGTTAAAATGTTTAAAATGATCATATTTACGGAATGATTATTGTTTTAGTGTTCAATAAATCCCCCTATATACTAATAGGAGTTTAAGTTTGCCACGTGTCAAGATGTGATTAAATTTGATGATGTGTCTTATGGAAAATAATTGTATTACATGTGTCATAATTAGGTTGAGTTTATTTTTTAAGAAACTTTGATGTGTATATTTACTATTGGTTAGAAAACATATGAGTCATTAATATTAAAATGGAAAGTTATATCTAAAATTAAATTAAAATGTTATTTTAAATACACTTTCTTTATAAGTATTATTTTTACCTAAAAATATATCTAAACATTTTGTAAAGTACATTAATTTAATTAATCAACATTTTTTAAAATTATTTATAGGACTATCTAATTCATATAAAAAACACTTTAATTGGTATGATTTTTTTTATTAGAAATTATAATTCAATAAATTATTTAAAATAATTAATTATATGATAAAATTTGAAATTATAGGAAATAAATGTATACTATTAAATTTTATTAATATATGATTGAAAATATGAGTACTATTATATAAATTATTATATAATAATTAATACACTTTATGAATATTGGCATTTACGAATAGTCCGCGTAACACGTGGGAGTTCTAGCTAGTAAAAATATATTTAAAAGTTATAGGTAAAATTCAAAATTTTAGGCATAATAAACGATGTTTTATTGATCCGTTAAAAAATGAAAATGTACGGGCATTTTGGAATGAGAGTAATTTTTTTGTAGAGCCCATAAATCGTACTTTAAGCCTATATCTCTCCAGAATTTTGCTCGTTTCTTCGCGTTTTCCTTCAGCCCTCTGGTTCAATTTCCTCCGTCGTTCGTTTGCACAGCTGGGGTCACGTATCCCCTTTCTTCTTCGAGCTCCCAACAGTATATCGCTCGTTTGCTCTTTCTAGCAGAATTTATCAAGCCACCCCTTTGATACAACAGGATCAACAGACATTTAACTGCAAAGACGTAAATCCAAACACTATTAGCAAGAGGCTTTTCGAAAAATCTGGAAAACAAACCTTTTTCTCAAGAATTATCAATAGTAGAGAGCAAAATGCAGAGACTTACGTATTTTAGCAGATGGATTTCGTTTCGGAGCAGTACTATCCCTTGGGCCATCATTCCGGAGCTGCTAACCTCAATCGTCTTTCACTTCCTATAGTTAAAACAACGAAATAAAATCAATCTATTGCTCCCCATTATAGCAACACGCAAGTGGTGGACCTATGCATAAATTTCTTGAATCGAATTGTACGACTTAAATAACAAATTTAAAATTCTGGATCTGCCACTGGCAACACGTACTGGGGCAAAGAAACCTTATGAAATAACAAAGCTGCCACACGGGAAAGAAATGGTCAAACTTCATAGCATATGAACATAGACATAAAAGGGAGCTAAATGAAAGCTCTAGAGTTCGATTTTTTTGAGTAATTCTTCAGAGTGACAGTACAATCACCTGTCAAGAGCACAAGCCTCTCGTTGAAGGCCAATTTTCCCTCTATATGAAGGCTTGACTAATCGAACATAGTTCCTAAATATCACTCTTTCATTGGCTTAGAAGTTAGAACCTAACTATAAGCAGCATGACCACGAGCAATTCTCTAACCTACAATTTTACGACAAACAGAAACATATATACGAAGGTTAAACTTACTCTAGACTTTTATGTTACAATCATCGTTTTAATAAAAACCTACGACACTATATAAGTTAAAAATTAGGCACATTACGGACATTTGTGGTGTTCATTAGAAATGAAACTTACGAGGAATACTGAGAAGCAGTGAGCCTACCTTAGCTAGATTGATGTCCAAACAAAGAACAAGCAGGGAGTGAAATTACGTTTTAGCCACCAACAGCAACCAGATACTTCCTTTTACTTGTGGGTTCCTCTTGCAACAGCACTATATCCTTCACCTTCTCCAACAGCATCTCCAGATGATTCACACCGAAGCTCAAATAATCGAGCTGTCTCTTATATCTTTGCTGGTATATTGCTTCAAAACAATCGAGAAAAATTCGACAAGAGTAGCTCACCAAAATCTCTTGAAGTTCATACTTAAAGTTGTAAAGGCTTTGGTCAATACTTAGAGATTGATCACCCACGTCCAAATTAGATTTCTCTCCTTCTTCCCTATTGCCATTTGACCCGACTACCACCGCTTCATCATCTGAGAACTCTTCAGAAGACCCAACTCCATTTGTTACATCAATATTGTCGTCCTGAGATCCGGATTCATTCTTATTCCTCCTAGCTAAAATTACAGGACTGTCAACTCGTCCAGGTTTTGAGTTACGGATGCACACACATTTCTTCTGGCCTTTTCCCTCGACAGAAATTGTATCAGCCATCTTCTTAAGGAGGTTTGCCAGCTTAAATGCCCCGTATTCAGAAACATAAAGAGGCTTCCCGTAAAATTTCTGATATTCTGCTGGAAGTCGGGTTAGTGGCAAACTACCACCAGACAATTCAAGTAATTTAACCAATTGGCCCTTCAAATCATTTAAATCTCTGGGTTGCACCCACGTCAACTCATTCAGAGTTCCTGATGAAACAACATTCAACTCAGATGGAAGGCTATGCGATCGAGAACTTGTGGGATTTGGAGGCAACATACTTGGAACGCGATTAGGCTCAGATGGAGACTCAGATACATTAGAAAAATCTCTTCTATTTTTTGATATTCCTCGATACACTATCGATTCTTCTTCATGTTCACTTTCCGTGTGGTTGTTGATCTGACACTCCACCAAAAGCCCAGCGATCGCTGCTGTAGCTGATCGAGGAGGGACCAATGCCTTAGCGGGGGTCATAAAGCCTTCCCCACGAGCAACACTAGGCCAATCCCAAAGGAACCTGCCCGCATTACTTAGGGCAGATGATACCCCCACCCCAGAAGGAATCACAAGAATTATAGTGTATCCTCTCTGACCCAAAATATGGAGAGCGGGTGCAAAATCAACGTCGCCTGAGATCAGCATGATGGATGACGGTGGACGATTGTCAAGGGCAAAAAGGAACATATCGACCAGTATTGCCTTATCAGCTGCATCCTTACGCCCATTGGGGACATCTATAAGCTTGACACCAGTTCTCTGGCATCCTTCTCTTAATCGTCTGGGAAAGGCGTTAAAATCCCCATATGCAGAAAACATTGTTACAGCTCCATCAATTACAGGGTGAATTCGCAAAGCCATCCTAATGTTACCTCCCACGTCTTCAGGACGCACGTCACTTGGCACAGGACAGTTCTCCATGTCCCAAAGAATAGCCACAGGACAATGAGAGGGGCTTCGGTTCTGATGCAACAGAGATTGATATGGATTCGTGTTTGAGGTTTCCATTTGTTTTGAACCATGCCCCCAGCATTCTGATGGAGCTGACAATGTGGATGTTATTGAGCTCGACATCACTGATTTAAGTAGTGACTTCTACCTTCATAATATTAAGGAAAAGACTCAGTATCTTCATTGAAAGAAAAAAAAAATAGTGGATAAAAACACTAAAATGGAACAAGGTAAAATGAAAGAAATCGAGCTTCATGATCATTGGCATTAGCTAAACTCAAGGTTGAAGTTCTCAAACCACGTTTTTTCGCTACTACTCAATCTTTACACATTGGCAAATTCTTTAAATTTTAGATTTAATCCTAAGGGCCCGTTTGGTAGCCTTGAAAAGACCATGGAACGAATACACAATTTGCTATCGAGCTATGCATTACTCTATCTAAGATACACAAAGATCTGCAAAAGCTTTCTACACCTACAAAAAACCAAAATCCAGAAGTACCAAATTGGTTTTCTATAAATTGATGAATCAATCATTTAAGGTCAAAGACACACTCGATTATGTGCAGACCAAATAACCAAAACACACACCATTTGCAATTCAATCCGGGTCAGCTAACGACTAGACTATAAATATCTCAACATATCTACAAAACGAAACGGGACCTCATTTGTAATTCAATCCCGATCAGCTAACGACTAGACTATAAATATTTCAACATATTTACAAAACGGGACCTAGATAAATGCATAATTGCAGATTCAGCTCCACAATCTCGACAAAAATCTCACTAGTTCAAATCCTACCGAAACGATCAAGAAAGCAACAAATTGAAAAGACTAATTTCCCAATCAAGAAAGATCATTCTTATTCTACACTACACAATCAAAGATCCACTTCTTCGATTCTCCAAAAACCCACATGAATTCAGAAAACCCTCGTGAATATCCGTCAACACGAATGGAAATAAGGGATTATTCAAAGTAAAAACTTGCCTGAAAACGAGACGGGGCGTCGTGTATTGGGAGAGTTAAAATCTGAAAATCAAGAATCAAGAAAACAAAAAATATGAATGAGATCTAACAGTACATACATACAGTTCGGATTCTTGATTGCGTCAAAGTTATCGTTGCGTAATTTATTAGGATGCGAATACAGATTGTTTTTCTTGTATATAGGCGGCCAAGGGTGAAAGGGGCGGGTGGGGAAAGTTGCTAAAATTGGGAAATTAGTCTCGCTCCTTCTAACAATTTTTGTATCCCTCTAATTTGTTTATTTTTGTTAACTTTTTTTCCATTCAAGACACTTGAATTGGAAATGTGTCGGTTTATAAGTAAGGGTGTGTTTTGAAACTTTACAAACTGCTTTCAGAATCACTTATTTTTAAAGTTGTCTCTCACAGCTTTTAAAAAAAAAGTGATTCTGAAAGTGTAGAGTTTCAAAATACACCCTAAGTAACTTGCTTATCAAATTCGGTAATTTGTTTTAAATTAAAAATACAGACCTTTTTTTTTATTTTGGAAGGGGGAGTGAGTTCATGAGTACTTAATCCTTACAAATACAAAAAGAAACAAGAAACATTCACGACTAGGGGTGTCAATTTACCCCACGATACAAAAATTGTGGGTTAGTGGCCTTATCGGGTCAACCCGATAACGACACAAAAATTTGTGTTGTGCTCGTGTCGATCTGTTAAATACGATAAAATTAATATTTAGTCTATTAACCTGTTATTTACATGATATGACACGACACGTAATGAAACAATAATTTAATTTTTTTAATTTATATAAATATATTACTTTTTATATATTTAAATACAGTTTTAAATTTATTTCTTTCTTTATTGTGTTGTCATCGTGTCGTGTTACGTCGACACAGAAATTATCGTTTCGACACGAAAATTGTTGTGTTTGTGTTATATCGATACATATCCTTATTGTGTCGTGTTCGTGTTTGATCTTATCGTGTCGACATGAGAGCACAATTTGTCAACCCTAGTCACAATCAAGACAAGAGTTCAACTCAACACCTATACATTCTCTAAACATACAATCATTTTTCACGTCCAATCACTAACATTACATCCTCTAAGCATACACTCGAGTTTTGGTGTAAGCTTTAAGACAGACATTACATCCTTTAAGCATACACTCGAGTTTTGGTGTAAGCTTTAAGACTTAGGAGTGTGTTTCTCGCTATCCTAAGGGGCAATCCATACAAAATTTTGTTTTGAATTTAAATATGGTCTCTACAAGTAGACGGTGAGGTTTGATCTCTCAAATTAGTCGATCATTGGATCGAAATTATTTATAAATGGCTTAAAAACATAATGAGGGTAGAAGAGGCAAGCAAATATATGGACTTATTGAAATAGTGAAATTCGGCCCGCTAGGCCCATTTTGGAATTTGGGCTACAAAAAGTGAAATTCGGCCCACTATAAATGGCTTAAAAACATAATGAGGGTAGAAGAGGCAAGCAAATATATGGACTTATTTAAATAGTGAAATTCGGCCCACTAGGCCCATTTTGGAATTTGGGCTTACAAATGGGCGCGGCTAAAGGCACCCAAGGATACTATGAGTACACCCACGCGATGAGGACACACATAAAACGGATGAGGACACCCACGTGGAAATGTCAAAAATATCCTTCTCATCTCAAACCCTTTATCTTCCATTCTTCCTTCCATTCTCACATTTTAACACAAAAGGGTGCACCCACCTCCCCTCCCTCTCAATCGGCGCCGCCACCACCACCCCTCCCTCCCAATCGGCGCCGCCGCCCACCACCCCTCTCTCCCTAGCGGCGCCGCTCCTCCCCTCCCCACGCGGCGTCGACAGTGCCGCTTCACTCCTCGCGTCGACGCTTCGTCCGCCGTCGCCGCTGGAGAAAGGGGTTTATCCACTGCCCTCATTCGCCGCCGTCCCTGCCCTCGTCCGCCCACCACCCATCCCTCCCTAGCGGCGCCGCTCCTCCCCTCCCCACGTCGCCGCTTCGAAATCCGCCGCCGCCCCTGCTCGTTCGCCAACCACCCCTCTCTCCCTAGCGGCGCCGCTCCTCCCCTCCCCTCCCTACGTCGTCGCTTCGAACGCTGCCGCCGCTGGAGAAGGGCGAATCCTTCGCCGCCGCCTCTGCCCTCGCCGCCGCTTTCAAGGTAGGTTTTTGAAAGTTTGAAAATTTTAGGAATTGTAGGAAAATTAGGGTTTTTAGGAGTTCGGAAATTATTTTCGAACCTACTGAGTTTGTTTTGAAAACATTTTCGAACAGTCTATGTTTGTTTTGAAAAAAAATTCGAACATTCTGTTTTTGTTTTTGAAAAAATTTCGAACCTCTTGTTCGATTTTTTTTCGGACAAATTTAAGATATTTTGAATATTTTTTCGAACAAGTCTGTTGGGTAAAAATTTTCGTACATCTTAACTTTATTCGGTTATTATTTTCGAACATCTTAAGAATTTGTTTTTATTGTTTTTGTTGATTTTTTGTGTGTTTGTTGAAGAATGATGTTGATTTTTTGTAATTTGTTAGTGGTGGATATGATTTGCAGTGAAATAGAACAGGTGGGTGTACTCATCCGCCTTTTTTTTTAGAAAAGTGCAAGAGGGGTACAAACGTCATTTTGCATACCCCTTGTGTTAAAAAAAATCCCAGTGGGTGTACTCATAGGATCCTTGGGTGCCTTTAGCCGCGCCCATAGTGAAATTCGGTCCACTATGGACTTATTGAAATAGTGAAATTCGGCCTGCTAGGCCCATTTTGGAATTTGGGCTATAAAAAGTGAAATTCGGCCCACTATAAATGGCTTAAACACATAGGGCGCGGCTAAAGGCACCCGGATTTTCTATGAGTACACCCACGCGATGAGTACACACACAAAATGGATGAGTACACCCACGTGGAAAATCCAAAATTGCCCTTAACATTTCTCCCCCTTCCTCCCTCCATTTTGTCCATTCGGTACACCCACCCCTCCCAACTTCTCTCCCCCATTCCCCACTCTTCTCCCCCACTCCCACTCCACCGTTCCCCCCTCCAAAAACGAAACCTCACTCACCTGCGACGTCGAACAGGAGATTGAGAGACATGACACTGCATCGTTTTTTTGAGCATTTGAGGAGGACGCATTTTTTTTTCTTTTTTGCAAAAATGGTTAAAAGTTAGTTTTTCTTGCTTATATTTGAGAAGAAGAGGAGGACGCGTGTTTAATTTCGGTTTTTGTTGATTGAAACATTGATTTTATTGTTGTAGGGAGATTTTATTTTTTGAATTTGGTGTTAATTCATGCATGTGTTGATTAAGGTTGGTTTTTTGTGTTATAATCATGTTTATGTGTAGAATGTATCAATTTTTTATGTGTTAGGATGAAAATAAACCAATTGACATCTAATTGGCATGGTTTAGCACGATTGCAGCGTTTTGGACTGGTTTTTCGAACATGGACCCAATGTTGAGATTTTTTTTTCGAACATTTGTCAAATGTTCGAAAATTTGTTCGTTACAGAGACTTTTGGGTAAAAAATTCGACCAAGTACAACTCGCGGAAGTTTTTTTCGAACATGGACCCAAATGTTGGGAAGTTTTTTTCGAACATGGACCCAATGTTGGGAAGTTTTTTTCGAACATTTGTCAAATGTTCGAAAATTTGTTCGTTAAAGAGACTTTTGGGTTAAAAATTCGACCAAGTAAAACTCGCGGAAGTTTTTTTCGAACATGGACCCAATGTTGGGAAGTTTTTTCCGAACATGGACCCAATGTTGTGAAGTTTTTTCCGAACATTGACCTAATGTTGGGAAGAAGTGATGACCCTTCGAATTCCCGCGTTTAGATAGGAGGTGGGTGTACTCATCCGTCGTTTTTTTAAAAAAGTACAAGAGGGGTAAATACGTCATTTCGCAACACCTTTGGGACAAAACAAAATTCCCGTGAGTGTACTCATAGAAAATCCGGGTGCCTTTAGCCGCGCCCAAAAACATAATGAGGGTAGAAGAGGCAAGCAAATATATGGACTTATTGAAATAGTGAAATTCGGCCCGCTAGGCCAATTTTGGAATTTGGGCTACAAAAAGTGAAATTCGGCCCATTAAAAAAATTAAATTTTGCAACAAATATATGGACTTATTGAAATAGTGAAATTCGGCCCGCTAGGCCAATTTTGGAATTTGGGCTACAAAAAGTGAAATTCGGCCCATTAAAAAAATTAAATTTTGCAACAAAAAAAAGCACGCCCGGTGGGACTCGAACCCACAATCGCCTGATTAGAAGTCAGACGCCTTATCCATTAGGCCACGGGCGCTTTTGTTTTAATTATTCAACTTTTATATTTATAATTCCTTCCGGAAAGCCAAAACATTAATATTTGGCACTGGATAATATACTGAAACCAAAATCAAGCTAAGAGAAGAGAACAATGGCGTCTCTCTCTCCTCCCTTGTTTGCCACTTCCAAGATTCCGACAGCCATTTCCGCCGCTTTCCCCTCCTCACGTTTCTCGATAGCCGCAGTAATCCAAAATTGTAAATCACAAGAGAAAACAATTCTCAAAAGACGCTCTGCGAAACCCACCAAAAATATATCACCAATTCCCACTCTCACTCCCTCGTCTCCAGTTCCTCTGAAGAAGGTTCAATATTAATGCCTATTTTAGTTTTTCAATGGGTGCTCAAAGATTTTTCGGGGTTTGGGATTTAGGGTTTAGGGTTTAGTCTTTTGTTTTTAATTTGTGTGTTTATGTGATAGGTTTTGGTGCCAATTGGGTTTGGGACAGAGGAAATGGAAGTGGTAATAATGGTTGATGTCCTGCGCCGCGCCGGAGCAAAGGTGACGGTGGCTTCGGTGGAGGAGCAGCTGGAGGTGGAGGCGGCCGGTGGCACTAAGCTGGTGGCTGATGAATCTATCTCCTCCTGCTCCGACGAGACTTTTGATCTTGTTGCATTGCCGGTTAGAGCTGCCTACTCTGTTATAATCATATATTTTATGTTAAATAGCTTGTTTGTATAATGCATTAACTGTGTGTGTATCTGTGAATGTTAATATCATTATACTGATTAGTTAATTTGCTGAATTTAGATTGAGAACATCTATTTCTTTTCGATTTTCGAATTACTTTGTTCTAATGTGTATACTTTTCGACAACTTGGGGCGTAGTTCTGATTGTTGTTTGTGAATTCTTGACCAGACTTTATCTTATGTGAGTAGGGAGGAATGCCGGGCTCTGCGCGTTTAAGGGACTGCAAGATTCTTCAGAATATAACAACGAGACAGGCTGAGGCGAAGAGGTTGTATGCTGCAATATGTGCTGCTCCAGCAGTTACACTTTTACCTTGGGGACTACTTAAGAGAAAACAGGTAGTTGTTTGATATTTTGAAGTTTCTAACCATATTTCTTGCCACCGTGTATTTGCAATGTTGGATTTACTGATTGGTTCGTGGTTTATCGTATTAGACAACTGGTCACCCTGCGTTTTGGGACAAGCTTCCCACGTTTTGGGCTGTCAAGTCAAATATACAAATATCGGGAGAGCTAACGACTAGTCGAGGCCCTGGCACTTGCTTTGAGTTTTCTGTGTCACTGGTGGAACAGCTTTTTGGTGAGTCAATAGCCAAAGAGGTCTGTGCTTCAATGGTAAGAACGTGTTAGCTTTTTGTTCAGAATATAAACGAAACCCATGTGTCATTCCAAATATTCCTTATTGAAATTATGAAACTTTGCTGCCAAGTGTTTGAAGGATATGCATATGGTAATTACATAGGATTTCATGAGTATATGGAACTTTGAGGTGAAGGGATTCGGGGTTCTCTTGCCCTTGTGACTGCATTGCTGTTTTTTGGCGACTTGTTGATCTTGTATTTATGCCTTCTGCATAACTAACTTCTTTTAGTTGTTTGCTTGTCTCGTTGTACAGCTGTTAAGTGTGGCTGATGACAGTTCTCGAAAAGAAGAGTTTGATGAAGTGTCTTGGTCGCTTGATCACGCTCCTCGGGCAAGAACTTTAGTTTTCCTTTTAGTGTAAAATTTCACTTTAGTATATCTATATTTATGTACGTTATTTTAGCACTCTTCGAGATAAATAATCTGGTTGTTGTTTCTTCATTTTACGACAGGTTCTTGTTCCAGTTGCCAACGGTTGTGAAGAAATTGAAGTGGTCACCATTATAGATATTCTAAGACGAGCAAAAGCAAATGTAGTAGTTGCTTCCGTGGGAAGATCTTCGCTGATATTGGCATCCAACGGGACAAAATTAATGGCAGACACGACAATTAGTGCTGCTGCCGATTCAGTTCATGATCTTATTATCCTACCAGTAAGGATTCTATACTCGTTTGCCCTATTGCCCTTGTAGTGGTATTAAGAGCTGGTAGATCATATTATAACTTTTAATGTATTCTTTTCGTATCCTCCAAGGGAGGGACTTTAGGGGCTGATCGGCTACACAAGTCTAAGATTCTGAAGAAATTGCTAAAAGAACAACAATCGGCTGGGAGAATATTTGGTGCTGTAAGTTCGTCATCTGCGATTCTGCAAAAACAGGGGTTGTTAAAGGTAGAATGATCATCTCAATATATTTTTTTACTCCATTTTAGAGTATGATATTAAATTAAATAAAATACTTTCTCCTGCTTAAAACAGGATAAAAGAGCAGCTGCTCATCCTTCTGTTATAAGTGATGCAGTCAGTGGTGCTCGGGTAGTTATCGATGGCAAAGTGATTACTGGTAAAGGACTCACTGCTTCAACAGATTTCGCCCTTGCTATTGTGAGTAAGCTTTTCGGGCAAGCCAGAGCGAGGAGTGTAGCCGAGGGTCTCGTTTTTGAGTACTCTAGATAATAAGGCTGCCTGCCACCAACTCTGGACGAGCGAATTGGTTGTTTTCGAGCACAAAGCAATCAAGAAGATTCTCAACGTGGCACATACAACATATTTACATTGAGAATCATTCTTTCTTGGGCAGAGAATATATTCCTTTCGGGGTCCAAGAAACGAGCAGCAATCGGCTTAAAATGGCTTGTGCTCGGGTTTGTGCTCGTGCAACGACTTGGATCGAGGGACTGGAAATACAACTTCACACAGCAACAGGGATTCTGCCTTCACTATAAAGCAATTATCGTGTTGTTTGATTTGGGAAAAGTTGCAGGAAAATGACCCTTTTTCAACCATATTCAGGCTTACTAATTATTCGATCCTATTGAAAAGTTGTGTGAATTTTATGTTTCATTTTTATTACTGTTAGTAAATGTTACGTGTATGATGATGATATTTTATACGAAAAAACTTCTGTAAATTTGGTTTCATGTAAAAAAAATTTAGGTATCATTTTTATGCAAAAATTATTGTGAGATGAAAAGAGTATAAAATAAAATCTCATCATATTTTATTATCCATTCTTAAGCCCGTGAGGTCACGGCCCCATTCATTTTTTTTAAAGATAAACCCTAATTTGCCATATTTATATTATAAATATAATATTATTAAATATACTGGGTCCAAGATGAGGCGGCGCAAACTTACTAAAGTAGGTAGATAATATGAATATTAAAATTTGAATTTATTTTATGCAACTGAATTCATATTGTTTGAGTCGGAGGTCGGATTGTCGTTTTCTGGAGAAACTTTCGATAAAATTCGAGGTCAAGAAAAAATGTACATTATTCTATCAACAAGGTGTAAGGTAGAATAGTGAGAGTAAGACAAACACAAGTGTATTATAATAAATGTGATTCTTTAATTTTAAAAATAATGTTTATCTATTTAATTTTTTTATTTACACCAAATTGCATTACTTTTTAAGCATTAACAAAAAAATATTTTTTAATAAAGTATTCATACTATCCATTCTACAAAAGAAATAAGTTTATTACCTTTAATATTTAAAGAATAAATTAACTTACCAATGACCACCCAAGATTTCAGTCATACATGTAAGAAAGAATCAGCATTGCTTTGGTTTCATACACATCTCTAGATCCCTATTCTTTTATTTTCTAATGTAAAATACTTTAATAGTACTCTCACCTATTTAAAATATAGTAGTATGTCATTCATATATTAAGAAAAAATAAATTATTTTCATGTTATTTATAATTAATTAATTTATATTAAAAAGTATAAAACATCTCGTATAATTTATAAAATAATATAAAATGTCAAAACAACTTATATTAAAAATAGGAAAAAGTATTTACTTATTGTTTCAATTTTAGAAAAAAATTAACATAAACTCTGCTCAAAGATGAAACGCATAAATCGAGAAATAGTCATAAATAACATTTACCTAAATTATTGAAAAGCTGAGAATATTCTAGGCCTTTAATTTGTCTCCAAGAAACATACTGTCCTAATTCTGGTGATGACCTGTACAAGCGGTGCCACGTCATACCGTGGGCCCCACAGCCTCGTAAGATTTAGGCTAAACCCAGCTGTGCCCCCACAATAATAAAACCAAACAACCCTCAATTCCGCACCCCATTATTCCCGCTCCCCTACGACGCCGTTTTCCCCATGTCGGAATCAGAACCACCGCGTCTCCGCCGCGGACCTCCTCTCCCCTTGTACAAGCAGCACTCCTGGTCCCCCGACATCCTCCGCGACGAGGCCTGGACTAACCGCCGCAGAAACCACCGCCGCCGACGCGGCCGCAGCCTCACCGACGATGACCTAGACGAGCTCCGCGCCTGCTTCGACTTAGGATTCTCGCCCGATTTGGATCCGAAGCTGTCATCTACTTTTCCTGCACTCGAATTCTACAACGCTGTGAATCGCCAGTATAATAGCTTGTCTAGATCTTCTTCCGTCTCGTTTTCCGATTCCGATACAGCGTCGGTCGGAAGCCCCGTCCCCAGCCCCGCTGCATCTATTGTTGATCCAGGTGAGTTAGATCTAGTTTTTTTTTTTTTCAATTTTTTTTTTGTTCGAATCGTGATTAAGATTGGGGAGAACTGAATTTGATTTTGAAGCTGGTGATCCGGCGACGGTGAAGGAGAGATTGAGGCAATGGGCGCAAGTGGTGGCGTGTTCAGTGCGCCGATCTTCATCAAACTTACTGTAATTCGTGGAGAAAAGAAGGAACTGGAAGGGATATTGGAAATGGAAACCCTAATTTTGTATATTTAGAATTCTAATTGTTTTCGTGAATTTGTTGTTGGTTGCTATTTGAGCTTCTGGAATTTTCGCCGCTGAATTCTGTGGTTGAAGATTACAGAAGTTGTTGTTCTGATGATTGGGGTTTGTAATATACATTATTTCCTCAAATGTCTTTGGATTTTTTTTTCAGAAAATTAATGACAATGTAGAACGTTCAATTGTGTGTTTTTTTTTTGTTTTTTTATTTTGAAGATCCACATTGTTGGCAATGCTAAAAATCAATTGGAAATTGGAGGATTGAGCTGAGAATTGTGGAAAAGATTAGATTGTGTTCCGATTCTCGGAGAAAACTCGCTCCGTCCGGGTGAAAGTTAATTGACAAAAAAAGAATGAGTAGTTTTTATCGGACTAATAAAATGGGGACGGAAAGAGTAGGATTTTACATAATTGGCAAATTGCGGGAACAAGGCTTTATATGGACGGGCTCGTTTTAGGAATTGTTTGCAAGTTTTTCGAACAATTACAGGTTCCTTCTATGTTTCAAATCTTCACCACTATGTCAATTTCTAGGAATCAGAGACTCTTTAGGCATGGTGTTTTCTTTAATATTCACGCAATTAAGTATATTTTGTGTTTTGGTATAAATTTTATTTTAAGTCTGATTAAATATTTATTTGAATAGATGACTATCTTTCAACTTGCAACTTGTAAGTCATATTCAACTCATAGAACCTTGTCATGGTGACATTATAAAGAACTCACTTAAGATAAATATTTGACCTTTTCAAACAATACTTTTCCGTCCGGGTGAAAGTTAATTGACAAAAAAAGAATGAGTAGTTTTCATCGGGACTAATAAAATGGGACGGAAAGAGTAGGATTTTACATAATTGGCAAATTGAGGGAACAAGGCTTTATATGGATGGGCTCGTTTTAGGAATTGTTTGCAAGTTTTTCGAACAATTACGGGTTTCTTCTATGTTTCAAATCTTCACCACCAGGTCAGTTTCTAGGAATCAGAGAGTCTTTAGACGTGTTTTGGTATAAATTTTATTTTAAATCTGATTAAATATTTATTTGACATCTATTTAACTATCTATTTTGAAATAATATACTCCATATAGATGATATCTTTCAACTTGTAAGTCATATTCAACTTATGGAACCTTGTCATGGTGACATTATAAAGAACTCACTTAAGATAAATATTTGACCTTTTCAAACAATACTTTTGTTTTGAAAGAAAAAAATGAGTAGACTGTTTAGATTTCAATGTTATTACATTCATTTTGACCAATACTTGAACAAATTTGCTTTATAAATTATACTTTATATAATATTATTCATTTAAAATTTGGTGAGTATAATCAATAGAGTTCATAAATCTGAGATTGGTAGATCAATTTGCCCTTTTTAGTCTTAAATCTTATTATTAAAATTTCTCGTTTTAACTATTTTTTTTCACAGATTTTCCTAAATTACCTATTGTTCATCCTTTTTACTTTTACTCATTTCCTTTCATTTTTCTCTCTTAATTTATAAAAAATATATTTTTCTTAATTTTATACAAAAATGACAATTATTGTAAAGTGGAAGGAATATTGATTTTTGTTGGATGGATCATTATGGAATTGTAATAAACTCATCCACCAACTTATATATTGTCTCTACTTGATTGTATCTTTTGGATCTTCCAAATTAAAAATATCCTTCCAATACTCCAAACCACTTTTTTTTTTTTTTTTTTTTTTCAAATTTGTAATAATATCAGTTTCATTTCAATAATATAATAATATTATTTAGCTCATGCTTTAATCGCGATAAATAATAAAATTTGATTAAATTAACTTTGTAATTCCTTAAATTATCGCACTTAATTTATCTCATCTATACTTTATCGACTTTACTTATAAATAAATACTCCATAATATTTTTTAAAACATATGAAAAAGTAGTGTAATCAGCAAATGATCAGGTTCATACACTTCAAAAGTCTCGAGTTCCAAATTCATTGAATCCATGATTAGATATTTCTTGTCAACTTGCTCTATTTTAATTGTTTTATGCTACAAAATTACATTTATTGCTCCAGTATATATTAATAATGAAAAATAAAAAGGTCAGAGAATGATTTAATTAAAATCATATTTTATTTGACATATTATGTACTCCGTAAAAAAAAAAAAAATCAATAGAAAATCATCACAATTTGAAAAAAGATTTTGAATTGTAGGTCTTGGGATTTATTATGGAATTAAGCCTTAAGAAATCTTTCATCATCATTGTAGGGAAGCATATCGACTGATTTAGATATTCCACATAAACAAAACATTTGCTTCATAGCTAAAAAAATAAAAAAATCGGTTCAAATCGGTCCGATCTTCGATCCATCCTTTAAAATAGATTTTGGTCTCGATCATAGGTTCCGATTCGATTTTAGATTGGTGCACACCCTAGTTAAAAATACAAATTAAATTGATTTATTGAGGGTTGACACTGTTTTTTTTTTCTTCTAAATTTCAAAAAATAAAATAAATATATATATATATGTATTTGTATTTTCACTAATTATTTTATTATGTGTTTAATTCTGTCTAAAATTAAAAGAAAATAAGAAAATTCATGAGTTTTCATGAAGATTTTTTTTTAAATTTGTCAGTACATTGGGCCAACCTACTTTAATAGTAATAAGCAATTAATATTTTAAGTTAACAACTTTATAAAATCACTCTTTTTTTATTAGTAATTTTTGAAAATGAATGTTTTTCCACTATATTATTAAAGTTTGCAACCGACAACGTAAGTCAACATCAATCTATATATATAATTATTTTGTATTTTCACAAATTCAAGATCAGAAAGGAAAAATAAAAACTCACAAAAATTATGTAAAAAATTGCATTTTTTTTTGGTTAGCTTGTGCTCCAATATACTTGTTCATATATGGTGGGTTTTTTTTTTTGGTAAGTATTAATTAGATAAAGCAAATAATAAAATACTTCATTTGTTCGTCTGTAAATTTTTCATTACAATTAGGTACACAGATTAAGAAAAATGATTAAATTATAAATATAATATGATTGAGAGCTAGAAGAGATGCAATAGAGAGTAAAATTAGTCAAGTGTAAAAATAAAAAAAAAAATTGTAAAAAAATGGTTTGGAAATGAAATAATTTAAAAATAGATGGATTTCAAATAACATGATTTTAGTGAGGATTTAAAATCCTCTCGATTTTAACAAAAAAAAAAAAAACTAAACACTTGAAATTCATAAATTTACTTTTTAATCCAAATAAGTGAAATAGATTTAGGTATGAATTTTAACAAGTGAAGATTATTGGTTTAAAATCCATACCTAAATCCCTCCATCCAAACACAACCTAAGGTACAATACTTGTAAGAATTTAATAAATAAAGGAACCACAATATATTTTCAAAATTATATATTATCCCCACCCCAAAAAAACATAATTCCCCGTTCACGAAACGTAGACTTATATATTTTATGAAAATCATCATCCTTTAATCATCATTTAATAATATAAATTATCATTAACTTTATTCACAATTTACTCCACAATATCTCCACTTTATCTATTTTTCTTTAAAAAAATGTGTCAAACCCCAATAAAACTATATTTCATGGATGAAGTGAGTAAAAAAAATGAGTCCGATCCATAAAAGAAAATGAACATACTTTTAGTAGACATACAAATAAGAAAAGTGGACATATTTTTGGTGGGAGAAGGAGTATTATACTCCCTCCATCTATATAAGCTTCTCATACCTTTTTGGTAAATATTTTCAATTTTTTATTTTTACACTTTACTTTATCACTTACTTTTTTTCTCCTCTATTCAATTACATCACTTGTATTACTTAATCAATTTTTTTAATTTCTGTGTAAAAAAGTATTGAAAAACTTATAAGAAAATGAAAAATATGAAGAACCGAATCATCTAAATATCTAATGCGGTACAAAATATTTAAATACGTGTAATAAAGCGTGTGGAAAAAGTGCAACGGCTGGACCAAACTATGGGTCGGGCCCCACCCGTCAACTTTAATCAAATTCAAGTAGTCTTTCACATCACCGCATGCCTGACGCCACGCGCCACAATCATCGAACGTGGCGCGTGTAGAGACGCGCAAATACGTGCAAATAAATATCTGGCTAACAGATATTTTGAGCTGACGTGGCACCGACCCAATGTTTCCGCCACGTGTCAAAGCGCCTCCATGTGGAGCATCCTTTAACTTCACTCACCGCTTCTCTTTTCTCCCATTTTTTTCTCTCTCTCTTAACCTTTTTTTCCAGCTAAGGGCTCTCTCGTCAAATATCTTACAATCGCCATTTTTGGTATGCGTTATACGGAAGGAAACCGCCGCCGCCTATCGGAGGAGTCTCCGCCGCCATCGACGGTTATTTCTTGCGAAGATGAGCTCAACCGCTCGAGCTCCGACGCGTCAACTTTGCCTGCTGAGCATCGCTCGGTAAATACGTGTATTTGGTTTCGGTTTTTATCAATTCCTGTTCTGTGTGTTTTTTATTACGAGTTTTGATACTGTAGCTGTGAGTAATTTGATGGATGATATTTTGTGTGCTGTGATTTTGTCGCGATGTTCGTGTGGTAGATTTTAATGCATTTTGGAGAATTTTCCGTGGTTTTGTGTAGATCTTTTCCTGCGTTTTGCCTCTGGCCTTTTTCTTCTGTGTTATAGAAGGATAAGAAGGTTGTTAGACTGAGGGGATGAATAAATATCTGTTGTAACTAGTAAATCTAATGGCGTAGTTTTCTGTTTCTGTCGATCCTGATTTTGGAGCAGGACGAACTTTGTAGAGCTTTAATGTGTGTTGTTATGGCATGAAAATAAATGAAACTGAGTTTCGGTCAAATATTGTGAGGGTTTGTGGGCGGTTTTTGAAATTCTGTTGTATTTATTTGGTATGTAATCTAACCCTTGTAGGTAAATTGTGGATAATGATGATTATGTGATTAAGCTCTTCTGCACGATAATTAGTATGCTGAGCTCTATCCTTTTATCTGATCCGGTAGTGCAGAAAATGTGCAGATTTTTTTTAAAACATCTGCCTAATGGGCTTTAAAATGTGAATTGAATGTGAATTGGACGACAGGGATAGTCATCGTCTCACTTCACCCTGTTCCATTGGTTGTTTTGTCAAACTTGCTAGCTTCTTATATTGGCATATCGTTCTGCATGTTAATCGTTTAGCTCTATTTGTGTATAACAAAGAATATCCTCACATTTTTTCTTCCTTCAGATGAGCACAAAGTGGACTGATGAGAAGCACAGCTTATATCTTGAAACTTTGGAAGTCTCATTTGTTAAACAGCTGCACCAGTCAATTGGTTTACTTCGACAATGCTCAAATCAGAACAAGAGAGGCAACAATTCAACTGTTATGCGCTCGATTAATGTTGATAATGCTTCTGAGAAGGTGATGCACTCACATAAACCCATATTTTATGCATTCTCCTAAGTATTTTTCTGGATTACATATTCAATTCTAGATATTGAGAAAATGTATGTTACTTGTGTGTTTTCCAGTTCAACTACTACAGGGGCGATCCTCTTTCAAATGTTTCACCTGATTCTCTTAGTCCTATTAAGAGTCCAAGGGTGTATCGTTCCAAACGCATTTGGATGCACACTCCTGCAGCATCCACTTATATGCCAGGAGACTTAACACTTTGTGATACAGAGAATCACAGTGAAGTTGTGGCATCTTGTGGATTAGATACTTGTTCACAGCAATGTTCTGACAGTAGCCATGATGATTCACATACCTTAACAAGAGGTGATTTGAAAGAGCTGGTGTCTTAAATTCACAAAGATTTTGCTTTTTTGCCAGTCTCTCTTTTTTCTGTTATCTATAAAACAATATTCTTTTTATTGAACACATGGCTATATACTGTAATTTCCATTAGAAAAAGATGTGTGGGTGGAATTCCTCATTTGTCAGTTGAAAGATCAATATCCAGTCATTCAGCTTCTTGCTTTGCTTCATTCCGGTTTTACTTTCATGCGGAAAAATTGGACGTATATACTTGGTCATTTCTCTAGTATTTAATATTTATACTGTCTAATACAAACTATTTGGATTCATGCAGAGGGTACAGATCAGAATTTTGTTGATGAAGACTATCAAACTAAAACATATAGTGGGTCTCGAGTGAAAAGGTTGAAGACAGCTTTACCAAATCAGTCATGATCAGGTAATGCCTCAAATTTATATTCTTTTTAACATTTTTATTTTTGCTTTTCTGTATAAAGCTATAGCAGTTCTATTCTTGATCCACACATCATTTTGAGGAATTCTCTTACAACAGATCATTTAGCAATTGTTAGCTCTTCTATCTTAAATGTATTGAGATCTTTGTGTCTATCTATCCAACATGAATTTCTGGTTGCGAGCGATGTTTCTGTGAGACTTTGCTTAGAATGAGTAGAATCACAAGAATGATACCTAGCTTTTGTTTAACTGTAGGAACAATTGCAAGCGAGATCCATATGCTACCCAACAAACCATGTTGTGCAGTACAAAAATGTGGGTGTTATGGTTTCAACTTTGAAGTCATCGTATTCGAGAATTTTCCCACTTGCATTGATTTTGTAGACGAGGCGTAGATGTAAAAGGAAGATATTTGTATTTGCTTCGAGCGAGGGCGAGGCATGGTGAAGTAGTGTAAGTTAGCCCCTTTCCAAACCAAAGCGTGCTTTACATGGAGCCGTGCTGTAGTTTAGTATAGTATGTTTGTTTAATTTGATTCACTATTTTGCAGAATGTATATATGTTTTGTCCTTGTGAATTTATGAGGAGACATGGTTTATATATTCTGTGCTCAGAAATAGGAAAACTACACACAATGAGAAGTTGTTTATCTTACAAAATGTGATCCATGTAATATTCTCATAGGAATTTCTTTGGCTTAATACCCAAATATGATCAGAAAGAGTCACACTGGTATACACTCAATTGCATAGTTCAATTGATCTACAATTTTAACTTTGGTAAATTTAATTTGACTATTGAATATTTACCCAAATCACTTAACTGTATTCTATCTTAAATTATGTGCTAACATTCGGACAAACGTGCATCTCACCACTAACGTGAACCAGACAGAATAATTTGTGCTCAATAGGCTGTCACGATGAAACGTTCAAAATAATTAAAGCTTCTTACAGCCTGATTCTACAATTCAAAAATAAACTAAAAGCATTTCTGGTTGGAAGATTTTTTTTTTATACCTATAAGATCCACTCCATGATCATTTGATATATATATTTTTTTACCATCTCCAAGTAATGTTCACAATAATACCCATTATTTATTTACTCCCTCCGTCCAAAAAAATATGTTCATTCTATTTAATTAGTTAACCATTCAAGTATTTTTTATACTTACCAAGATGTATTTTTTGGTGGACGGAAGAAGTATAACAGTTTACAAATGTTAATAACCGGCCCAAATATCTAATTGGCTTGAATTGAAACAAAATAAAATTGGATAGTTATGATGTTATATTTTAAAGTGTACATATATTGTAAATTATGGAGAATTTTGATTTTTGAGTGATTTAATAAGATGTAAATGAAATTTGATGAAAGTTCTCAAAATGTGAATCCAAAATGAATTACAATTCTACAATGAACATTACAATTAAAAAAAGTGAAGAAATAATTATTCAAACAAAGAATGAAATATTAAATATTTGTTTATTCTAATATGGTTTGGCCAGTAAATCTACAGATCATTAGTTGTTGGTAGAAGCCAAAGGAATTATGGACAGCAGGTACACAAATTAGAAAGATCCTTCCCAATTCCTCTATCTTCCCTTCTACTGCTGCTTCATCAATCCACTCAATTCCTTGAATTCTCTCCTTTTACCCCCTTTCTCCCCTATTTCCGCGCTTCAATTTTCCGAGATTTTGTTCCTCTTCATCTGGAACCACTGCGAATCGTGCTCATTCGTTACACTGTAGATTTTGGTTGAGTTACTGATTGATTTTTGCCAATTGTAATTACACCTCTCACTTGTTGTTCCTCGATTGATGCACTCTTGATTTGAATTCTGTGATGGAATCGTTCTGGACGCACGATGGCGTCCCCAGGGTTTCACATTTCATCATCGCGGTTTTCTTCGCTTTTGCGTTCGTGGCGGCAAGGTTTTTCCTCGACAGATTTATCTTTAGTGTAAGTTTCTTTTTTTTGACCGAATGTTTGGATGTGCGGAATTGTTTAATTCCAAATACTCGATTCATTTTGCACTATAGTTCTTCAGTTTTCCTGAGTTATATGGTGTTTATTGTCAAAAGAGTTAGAATTAAAACTAGGTTTATTTAAATTTGGAGAGTAATCTTGGTGTACTTTGCTGGGTGATTTTTATGTAGTAGTAATAAATTGCATTTTCCATGGTTTGAGTGGTAGAATGGGTGAACTTGAAAGGGCTATTGTGATGATTACTTTGTTGATAACTTTTGTAGTCCTTGGAGAAATGAAAAGCTCAATATAATTCAGCTTCTGATATTGTGAGAGGCTCTGTCAAAAAAAAAAGAGGCAGCTTCTACACTCCGTTTCTTTGGATGTTGAATACATACATGATTTTACTTGAACTACATTTTAGTAATGCGAGTTGAACTAATTCTTGGTATGCAAAAGATGATATGATTGAGTCTTTATTTAAATTCTTTTCTCTAATTAAGTATCCAGTGTTGCAGCTTTGTGAATACTCTGTACTGAGATAAATTTCTGATTATTTTGTAGAAATACAATTATATATAAGTGAATGTACTCACAATTATGGTAGAAAATTTTGTCCCTGTTTGGGAAGATTTTCCTTTCTCACAATTGATACTATCTATTCCAGAGGTTAGCACTTTGGTTAACACCTGGAGGTACTACTAAACTGAAACTAAATGCGGAGAGAAAGGCAAAGCTAGCAAAATGTTCAGAGTCCATGTGGAAGTTTACATACTATGCTACTGTTGAATTTTGTGTTTTGGCAGCTATCTACAAGGAACCATGGTTTAGAGATGTAAAGGAATACTTTGTAGGCTGGCCTAATCAAGAACTGCAGTAAGTTTGATATGCCCTAATGATTATCTTAGCAATGAGCACATGTTGAATTTATTGAGAAGAACAGAGTATATAGTTGTCAACACACCTAGTCTAATTATTTGAGTTTTCTATTCGATTCCACTGCAATTCCCTCGTTTCAAATTGTCTTCAGACTCTTGTCATATGCTCTTCTCTGTTGTTGCATGGTGGATGGCTGTATTATGAATTAAGCACATGCTGTCTTGGAGACTATTTATTACTTTTTGATCTGATATCAGATGGTATTTGCAAGATTCACCTAAATGCTTAGGATAATTGAAGTATATATTGGTGCCATTATATGTTCTTACTTACAATGCTATATATTTTCTAAAATTTTCATGATCAACCCGGAAGATGTCATTAGGAATATTTAGGATGCAGGTGGCAGATTACGTAGACAATTACTTTTGATGTTAATTGGCCACAAATATATGGGTGCATGAACTTTATGAAAGTGTGTCTTAAATGCATGTTTTGTATATGGTTCAGTTTTGTACTGAAATTAGCACTTGCCTTATTGTTTCAGGCTTCCCTTGACTCTTATCTACATGTGCCAATGTGGGTTCTACGTCTATAGCATTGGTGCCCTCGTTACCTGGGAAACACGTAGGAAGGATTTCTCTGTCATGATGTCTCATCATATTGTCACCGTGATCTTAATTTCTTATTCATACGTGACAAGGTATTTTCTGGTTATGATCATGAGTTTATATCCATTTATCTGTTTCCCTCAAATTACCAATTAAGGATGATTGGAAATTGTTCGAATTGAAAGATTGAATATATATAAAAAGATGAACTTATTGATAGACTATTTGGATGTATTTTGCTTAGGTTCTTTCGGATAGGAGCAGTTATTCTTGCAATCCACGATGCTAGTGATGTATTTCTGGAAGCTGCTAAAGTTTTCAAATACTCTGGGAACGAACTCGGAGCAAGCGCATTCTTTGGTATGTTTGCCGTGACGTGGCTTATGCTAAGGCTTATATACTTCCCATTTTGGGTCATAAGGTCATCGAGGTTGGTTCAGTAGTTATTCTCACTCGAGTCATATTTTCAGATTTTACAGAGCTCTAATCATCTAATCCTTCTCTTGCTGTTTTTCCTCAGCTACTACTTAATCGACGTCTTGAACCTGTCACTGACGCACCACGTGGCAATGTACTATGTCTTCAACACAATGCTGTTAACCCTTTTCATTTTCCATATATACTGGTGGGTTCTAATCTGTGCCATGATCACAAGACAGCTGAAAAACAGAGGAAAAGTTGGGGAAGATATACGATCAGGTATGCTTCTTGATAACATTTTTTTTACTTGATTATGGAGTCTTTTAATTCTTAGGGCACGTTTACTTTGCTTGATATGGGGTGAATTGGTGATTCAAAAAATAATATAGGTCAATAAAAAGGTATGGAATATAAAAGAAAAAGAAAACCTAAAACCATAAGCTCACAAGTCGAGCCAGAGGCCAGAGTGCCGTTAAAACCTTGCCTGGGAAAACACTCCTTAGGGACAAAACCCGAGGTCAAAAAATAATATAGGGTATTCCCTTTGATACATGATATCTAGTCAAAATTATATCGGTAACTTTAGTATAGGGTATTAGTTAGGCTCATCAATTATATTTCCCAGATTTCCGAACGCGTTATGTTTACACTAAACCCTTTTGTAGCACTATCATGTCAATTTGTGTGTTCATGCCGTCAGATGAGTTGTATAGACACACAAAATAAGGGTACAATAAACTGGGTCTGGTACTTTTACAGCGACGGAAGGGTTAACATAACATACGAGACAAACATGGGTTTGGATGAGTTGGTTCATCTTTAACACTTTGCAATTCCTTGACAGATTCCGAAGACGATGATTAGACGGAGACATGGTCTGCTAGACGAGAAGCATATTTATTAGCCCGGTGATTATTCCTTTCGATTCATTCAGCTAAAGCTTAAGCCCAACACAACTCTATAATTTGTGCTTTCTGTATTAGTGATAGGAGAGAAGGATAAAACATAACAGTTTTTAGCATGATGATATGATGATATTCACGTTTTTAATGTCTGAGAAGTGAGAATATGATCCGTGTACATATAGGCTTTTGTACATTTTGCTTGATTTAATATTTTTATTCCATCGAATCAATGGATTGATTTTCATCTTTTTCACTGTCCACTGTCATTTTTTATTTTTAAAATACTTATTTCCATTTGAAAAACAATCTCCCTCCGTCCCTGAAAATTTTGCATTTGATGGAACGAAGTTTAAGAAAAAAGTGTAATAATTAGTGTATATCGTGAGAGTGACTATTCTCAGATGTGTTATGCTTTCGTAAAAGCGTGTGTGTTCCGTAGCTTATCTGTATTCATATTTGTATTCTAGTCAATGGCGCTCATGTATCATGTAGATAATGAATTGATAGATTGAAAATAAAATAAAATCATAATTAAGGTAATTTGGGTTAAAATTTTTTTTTTTTTTTTTTTGATTACAAGTTAAATACCGTATCCCTTTTTTCCCCTCCCCATGACTCGAACCTAGGACTTGTGGCCTAGGTAGTGGTGCTCTAACCACTTGAGCTATCCCACTTTGTCGGTTAAAAATTTGTTGGTCAAACTCGGATAATTAAATTTAACGTGAGTTAATATAGATTAAATTTAATTAAAAAAAAAAATCCTGGTCATGTAGTAAAATTACCTGCTTGTAATCTACAAATTTTTTAGGTGGTCCGATTCCAAACTTTTGACCCATAATTTTTTTTAAAAATATCTTAAATATTTCATACAAGCTCGAATTAAATTACTTCTATGACCAATATTTTCATGATAGATTCTAACATTACCACATAATCGTATTGTAAAATTTGATCTTTAACGCAATTATTAAATTTATTGTATTAATAATTCATATAAAATAAAATAATTCAAATTTTCTATAAGATTTTAATTTAACATAAGTTAAAAATTTATAAAGTTATTTTAACACTTTTATCATTACATTTTTTTTTTAAATTATGTGTCTAAAATTTTCTGTAAATATTTCGGGACGGAGGGAATATATGTATGGAAGATTATGAATAAGGTGAGTAAATATTTTTTTGGGTAAAGTCTATGCACTCGAGTGCATGTTATGCACCCTAGTTCAGTTTTACTGACTTACACTTTTTGGTAAATGGTGTTGCACTTTTCAATTATTACTAAAAATATTATTATACAGTTTAATAATTGAAAAGTGCAACACCATTTACCAAAAAGTGTAAGTCAGTAAAACTGAAAAATGCAACATGGACTAGGGTGCATAACATGCACTCGAGTGCGTACTAGACCAACCCATTTTTTTGTCTTACGTACGGAAATACATCGTCTTAATACAAATTTCCAAAAGTCAAAGATAGCTATGAATTTTATCGAGTCTTTTCGTGTGAGTCAAAAAATAGTGTTCTGTTGTACTATTTGATAAATTACGGCTTTTCATATACTGAGGTGCCGTAAACACGTCATCAACACCATGCCACGTCATCATTTTATTTCTCCACGTGCATTCTAACACGAGTAAACTCAGTGTTTCAGTCTCTGAGCTTCCAATTTAAATACTTACAACCTTAAACTTTCCTACCATCAAAAAATCAATCGAAATTATTACAACTTTAATCTGTTCCACTTTTCGTATTTCACTCTTAATACAAAATATGCAAAGAAATATTAACAACGGCGGCGGTTTAAAGCGCCGCCGTCCTCCGCTACTTCCCGCCGGCGCCGGCCACCACGGCGGAGACTGTGGAGGGTTCTTGTCTGTTTTTGAATTGGATATGGAAACTTGCCGGTTTTGCAGGATAAAGGGGTGTTTGGGGTGTGATTTCTTTGATTGTCGGAAAAAGAAGAATTACAGAGGCGTTAGGCAGCGGCCGTGGGGGAAATGGGCTGCCGAGATAAGGGACCCCAGGAGGGCGGCGCGTGTGTGGTTGGGGACTTTCTTGACGGCGGAGGAGGCGGCGCGTGCTTACGATAGGGCGGCGATTGAGTTTCGTGGGAGCAGAGCTAAGCTTAATTTTCCTACTGAATATGCCACGGGGGCAGTTTCGACTTTTCAGCATCAAGAAAGTGGGTCAAAGAATAAGAAGAGAAAACAGGAAAATGAGGATGAGGAATTCTGGGAATTGATGGTTGGAGAGGAGGATGGGATTGAAGGGTGGATGAGGACAATGATGGGTTTCAATTAAATATCGAAAGTTCGGACTTTAGACGAAACATATAGATAAGACAAAATTTAGTTTCTTCGGCGGCTGTTGCTCTGTTTTAAGTCTGCTGTAGTTTTTTTAGTGAGTGTAAACTAGAAATTATACACAGTTTTGAGTAATTATAAATTTATTTATACTTCCCCTAATAACCCTCAATATTACTCAATTTATTTACTTTGTACATAAACGAGCTCCTTAACAACACGGAAGGAGTAGTTGATTAAGTAAAAACTTCTCCGACTATGGCAACGACAAAGTTACAGGATCTTTTGTGATTTTATCTCGACTTCTCCCATTCCCTAGCGCACGTAGCATGGCCAGCCACGTGCGACTTAAGTGACTCATAATGCACGGTTTTAAGACAACACAGCACATATCTGCGCTAAAACGTTACACATCACTTCAGTGACTCATAATGCACGGTTTTGAGCACTAAAAACTAAAACTCATACCCGAAGGGAAATCGGCATGGGCACAGGCTTCATGCTACGATTGATGGTCGAAAGTGGAAACCGAACAGCAGGGCCTAGTCAGGTTGGAACTATTTAGAAGATGAGAATATACCAGAAAAGTAACTAAAAACTGTTAAAGCCATTATAGAATACATTCTCATACATATCTAGCTCAATCCCATGGGAAATTTGTCCATAGATCGGAAATAATCAGTTAAGTAGCATCTCGATTCGCACAGACTTCAGATAAAAATTACAAACCAGATGACATTTCTCGTTACAATGCATCTCGGGCAGCAATCCTGCACGTTATAGCATCTGAAACTGAAGATACCCCCAACTCCAATGCCGGTATTTTGAATTGCTGGTAAAATCCAAAAACAAACATCAATACGACAAACATTTTCACATAGAGAGAGGAGGCAGAAAACGAACAAACCTTCAGTATCTGGGCTTGGTCTGCTCGTTTTTCCAATTCCTCCAAGCCTACTTCATTTCCTTTGATAAGCCCCCTTATGGCTGGCATCTGGAAAGAGAGCGATAATTTTGCAGTCACTCAAACAGGCAAAGCAAAGAAAAGCTCTAGGGAAATACGAGAGTTTGTAATGGATCCTCTCTCACCTCATCAGCAGAAGCACCAAAACGAGCAACGAGGATGTAACTCGTGGTGTCAGAAATGCCACACCTTTTTAAGGATTCCGATATCTGATAGAAAAAACAGAATGCTGTAACTCAAGTAGAACATTTAAAGACTAAAGATTAAGCAAATTCTTTGTTTACATGTTTAGATCCCGAGTAATTGTAAACAAGCTCTGAGTGAAGAGTGCGGGTCGTCAACGTCTCTCTTGATTTAGAGACGAGCGTCTTATAAGCAGCAGCAAGAACTGGGAAAACATCTGGTATCTGTCTCGAATAATATCAGAACATATATAATACATAAAAGGAACACGTATCGATTCTAAAACACTTGCACTTACAATTGAAGCATTGAGAAATGCTACTTCTGGTTCCAAAGTTCCTGCTTGCATCAAGTCCAAAAGTTCCCTGCATAAAAACACTATAAGCTCTGAATTCATACATAAAAGTTTCTTTAATGGAGATTTCTGTAACAAAAAGAACATATGATGAAATGAAAATTTCAGAATTTGCAGAAACACCATATCATCCATAATCCCCAAAAACATCATATCATCCAAAACATATAAACATCAGTATCCATAATCCCCAAAACACCATATCATCCAAGGGCAAAAGTTGAGGCACATCAAAACTACAAAATTTTCTAGAAGAATTTGTGCGAGCAAAATAAACATGAAATGGCGTCTCTAATTACGAAGAACAACTAACACTATATTTGTTCATAGAGGCAATTGTTTTCAATGGAGATTTCTGTAACAAAAAGAGCATACGATGAAATGAAAATTTCAGAATTTGCAGAAACAATAAAAAGGTGAAATAAAAGCATACTTGGAGTTGGTGACATCGATAAATAGAGCGAGAGAAATTGTGCTTCCATTGACGTCAAATGTCTTCATTCCGGCGATCGTGGAGTTTTGAAGAAGATAGCGAATTGGGGTTTTTTTAGGGTTCGTCTGCGCTAGGGTTTTAACTAGTCGAAAAGTTTCAAGGGGAAGTTCAAAAAAAAAGTTTAAAAATATTATTTGATCGCGTCAGGTAGGGGTCGAACCTACGACTTTCTGCTTAGGAAACAGACGCTCTATCCACTGAGCTACAGACGCTTATTGTTTTTTTATTCAAATTATGTACTTATAATTCACTATAAATAAGCACAAAAAATTAATTAATGTCATAAAAATAAGTTATAAAAAAACATTTACACTGGACACAAAAAATCTATTATATATATATATATATTTATAGTATTGATGTTCTTTTAACTCTATTAAAATTAAAATAAAAAGCTAATACTCCATAAAAAAGAAAAGTTGATTTGAGACAAAAGAAGTGTCAATGTTTAGTGCAATGAATAACTCCTCATGTTCTTAACAAGTACGATTCCATAATTTTTTTCCTCACTGGATGTACATATATATTAAAAATTGTAACAATGAGTAGGGATTTGAAAGGTAATTTGTAAATTTTTATATATAAAATAATTAAATGAGTTGATTTATGTGTATTAAAAGTAACGACATTTTGTGTAAAATTGTGGATATTACAATAGTGAAATTTGTAAATGATTTTTCATTTTAAGGATGTGAAATTATTGTAAGATGTCTCAAAAAAGTACATTTGTATATGTTTCACATTTTATTTCCTTTTAAAATAATTCAATTTTATTTTTATATTTTACTTTTTCTCCTTTTCAATCATTATCATTTGTAATATTAACAAATTGTGTTAATCTATATGTTTAAAAGTAATGAAAGCTTAATTATTTTTATATGGGACACTTATTTTGATTTGAAGCTTATCTATTAAAAAAAATGTACAGTATCATTTTTGGAGGAATTATTAAAAAATGTATTCCTTTCATCACGATGAAAGCTATCCATTAGCTTTGTGCATAAAATGTGAAAAGATGTTGCTAAAAAGAGAATTAATAGATTGAATAACTTTTATTTGAATAGACGAAAAAAAGAAAGTTGAGTAGAATTTATTGGAATAAAGAATCCCAATGAATGATTAGACCATAGAAGAAAAACATGCGAAAAAACACGGTAACGTTGCGCAAGCCGAACCGTATAAATTCATTTGTACACACAACAAACACAATTTCATTCTCTTTCAAATCTCAACTGTTCTGTTATCCACACTCTCAATCAAATTCTTCTCCAAATTTATGAACAATTTCATTGAATGTTGCCCATAAACCCTAGCTCAATCCTCCCCGCTCCTATCACCGCATTCCGGTTCCGCGCCGCCGCCGATAACACGCTTCCGACTGCTTCCGGGAGAATTGACTACGGCGATAGCAGCCGCTCCACTTCTGCTGCCGCTGCTAATGGTATTAAGAATTCTAAAAGGGAGAGGTGGTCGAGAGATCGCCAGAGCTACCTGACTGATGACGATGATGCTTTGCCGCTTCCGATGACGTGCCCGAATACTTCTCCGGTTTCGCCGGAGGAAATTGATAAGAGACTCGCATGCGATCCTGTGATAATGGTAAATCCTAGTTCTATTATGGAGTTTAGATCTTCGTAATTGATAAATTGCAAACGAGTGAAGCTTAGCTCAATTGTGCTGATTATGCCACATGTTCTATGTTAACTTGAATAGTTTGAAGATGTTTGAGTCTATTCTTTTCGGTTGTTCATGTGGTTGGATGTTTTGACGTGTTTGCCAGTGTGAATTATTGCAGAATTTCTTTTGTGAAAACGTAATTTTAAGTTAAAACAATAGTTCCAAACTTCCAATACTAAAATGTTGGCTTCAAATTTGTTTGATGGTAGTTGATTATAAATCAATCTATGTCTATTCTGTACTGGTGTGCAGAAGTTTGAGTTTCTTCAGCATTGGTTCATTTGCTTATTTAGTATTCAATTGTTGTTGTTAGCTTGCTGCCATAGTAATTGAGTTGTTCACTTGTTCTGGTGAATACATTCGACTTTTTGGTTGTTCTTTCTAATAGTGGTGCTTTTCTAAAATTTATCGTCCATTGTTTTTGTTTTGATGCCCACAAGGAAACTTCTTATCTGTCGTTAGTAGAACTGTAGAAGCATATATTATATACTAGTGGGAATTTGTAAATGTTCCATTTCATTCTCTATCAAATAATACCTTCTGAATTATTTTCGTTCGCCTCTGTATACACGATGGCAGGATTGCAAGCCAATGGTTTATGAATGGACTGGCAAGTGTCGTAGTTGCCAAGGATCTAGATTAGTCAGCTACTATACCAAAAAAGGAAAAACGATCATCTGCAAATGCATTCCTTGCCAAGGCATTGGTATTAATCTCGTCTATCACGATTTGTGAGACTTTTATTTCAGTTTGGGTCGGAATTTCTATTGTTGTCTGATTTTCCTACAATTTTTACTTGTGGTGAGTCAGTTGCTAAAGCATGAACTTACAAATTTCCAAATTTTGCCTGACTTTGCTGCTAATACTGTAGTATCCAGGAATCTGTTCTATTGGAATTTATCTTATTGGCAATAAACTTCTAGCTTTTACATTCCTAAATTCTTGTTTTCACATCCCTAGCGCTACTCATATCTTTTCTAATTATCTCATGTACTTAAAGAATCTAAAAAATACAATAAATTTATTAAGAGCATTGCTAGTCAATGCAGTATAAGTTAAAAAAAAAAAAAAAATGTCAAGTGTCACTGTTTGGGAGCGTCTAAAATCCTCATAAAGTGAGATGAAACTTTCTCGAGAGAGTACGTGATTTTACTTGGTTTACAGATCTAACATACCTCAAACGATAGGCCTAAGGTCAAATAGAGAACAATAGATAACATCATTTTTGCAGGCTCTTTGGCAAAAGATAAACCACTTTCATGCGATGAACATCACCATCACTTTCCTTGAGCACATTTTTCAAACATTGGACATGACAAAGTACCTAAGATCTGAGATTCATACTTTGTTCTGGATGACCGGATGAGCACAATAATAACTGAAAAACCATAGTATTTCTTAAATTCTATCTGATTGAATCTTGGTCATAAACACTTTGTTTTGTCATAGGATACGTGCAGAAGATAACATCCCGAACAGAAATTGATGTGATGGAGGACTTGGATAATGGAAAACCGCAGTGATGTGGATGCAGATCATACCTTTTGTCTACCCCTGGTATTTTCTTGCAAGATACATTAATTCTTCTAAATTATTTGTACTGCCTCTGTAGTTCATCGATTCAGCCAATATTTTGTTATTGAGAAACGTACTTGAGTAAATTTTACTAAAACATGCCACGTTGTAACTTTTGTCCATGAAGAGAAGACAGGTGAAAAAATTTAGACATGGTTTAGTAATTACTCCAAAGAATTTCATTCATCAAATCCTAAACGAAGCTCGTCAATATCATCTACGTGTAATACGAACACACAAACTTATGAGATCTAAAAAATTACTCCCTCCGTCCTGGTGAAAGCTTTCCATGAGCTTTGGACACAAATATTAAGAATAAAACTATTATGATAGAATAAGTAGATGTAATTGAGAGAGAGAGAGAGAGAGAGAGAGAGAGAGAGAAAAGAATATAATGAAATGTGACTGATTGGGGCGGACTAAAAAAAAAGTTGAAAAGTTTTAATTGGAACGGATGGAGTATAATTTATGCAATAAAAAAAATTGTGGATCATTAGAAATAACTTATCCTTTAAAAGTTATTCCATTCTGGAGTAAGTCTTAAATAAACATAGGCAACATTCAATGTACTACCTTAATAAAATAACCTGATTCAACATAGAGAACAAAATTTACTAAGATAAGTTAGAAATATGTGTAAAAAGACAAAGGTTGTTGACTAGATGGGAGACCAAAAATAGACACAAACCTAAGTTTACTCCACCTTTTGATGAGGGTTTCTTGTCCAGTTTTTGCCTTCTGAATATTTATTTAGCAGTCTATGGAACAACATTAATTTGACTAATCCAAAGTAGAAAATAACCATGTGAGGTTCAGTTATGGCCATGAAATGGGAATATCTTTTACTAAGTTTATATGTAGGAAAGAAAAATAAATAAGGAAAAAAAGAGTTGTTTAATTGGTAAAATTAATGTTTCTTGTCTCAACTCCCATGTGAAATTTCGTATAGGGTTAAAAAAGAAGACAGAGTGTGTGTGTCAATTACTCAAATTTAGTATAAGAACTGAAAAATATTATGTTAATGCAAGAGTTCTTGATAATGATAACAAAAATTCATGATGATAAGGCTATATTTACTTTGAATTTTTATAACCTAGTTTTTTATTTTAAGATCCTGCATTGGCTTTACTTCGGAATTTAAAAAACTGATATTGATGTTGTATGCAATTAGATTTTAAGTGATTTGAAAATATTATTAATTGTACAATTGAATTTTGTGGTTTAATTGCACAGTGCAATTAAGTGTACACAAATGTGACTCTTATAAAAATAATATAACATCATTCTACCCTTACGTTTTGATTTGATATAAAGTTAAATCTCTATCTATTCAAAAACTCAAAAGAAATACATATTTATGTTTATTAGAATTTCAAAAACATTTTGATAATGGTGTAAATTTTGTAATTAACAGAGAAAGGATAAATTCAATGAACTTGAATCACCTGGTGAAGAGAATGTCCCCGTTCCTAACCTTAAAAGCAGTTGTGCCATGTGCTAACCAATTGTTATTTTCTAGGATGCAAACTAAAAAAAAAATACTTCCTCCGTCGGGTATAAGTTTCTCATTTCTTTTGGGTGTTTTGATTAAAGAATATAATAAAATAATAGATGTAGAGTGATGTGATGATGAGAGAGAAAATAATAGACCAGTGTGAGATGAATATGATAAAATAATAGATAAAAGTATAAGTGATGTGATTGGAAGGGAGAAAATAATTTGCCAAAATTAGAATGAGAAACTTATTGTGGGACAAAAAAAAAAGTGGAAAACGTATAGTGGGACGGAGGAAGTACAAGTAAAAGCATAAAAAGAAATTAATTTTAAAGTTTTAATTAATATACTATTTATAATGTGATTTAGATCTAATGATGATTATTATATGGAATTCACGTTTATGGCTCAAAAACAACGGCATAATTTAGGACAATAATCATCTGCTAGTTTCTAACTTCCTATATAAAGGGTGTATCCACATTGCATGTGAACTCCTAAAATAGACCAAAAGAAGTGGAAGAAATTTTTTAACTTCTCTCCAATGGCATGCTTAAAAGATGATCAAAACCAAGCCTTGTATAATAGCATCATGAGCCCAAGAATCTCATTCTCAAATGATTTTGGTGATCTTCAACTGCCTATCAAGCTAGAAAACAGCTATAAAGAAGCCCCCGTATCGTCAGATTTCACGTTTTCTGTCCCTAATTTCGCTGTCAACTCTGCTGATGAGGTGTTCTTCAATGGCAAAGTGAAAAGGATGACTATTGGAGACGAGCTTCTTGCTGGTGATGACGATGGTTACGCGTCGTCGAAGGTGGGAAAAGGTACAAGCTGGTGGAAGCAGAGGATAGGTCTGAAGAAAGGTGAGAGAAAAAATATTGGAGGTTTGGGGAGGATAGATGAGATGAAGACTTCAGAGAGAGTTTTTGAGAATGTTTTTTCCAAGTTTAAGAGGTGAGGGGGGGGGATTTGTTGTGTCTTGAATTTGTTTTGTAAAGTTTTGCTGATTAACGAGCCATCGTTGGCGTTTGATTTTAGAAGTCTTGCGTGAAACTGTCTCACTGTGAGACCGTCTCTGTCTCGATTTTAAACCCCCTTCATATAATATAATATGTCATTCTAACAACATTCATACAACTATTTTCATGTTATTACTAGATTATACAGTTAATTATATGTACTAGCTGCTGTATTTACAATCTCAAATTCCAAAAAATGAAGCTTTTCATAATCTTGATTTATGTTTAATGCCACTGAAGGGTGACCTTCTACAAACAGAAGCAAACGGCTCTCCGTTGAGGGTGCCCGAGAATTTGATATCCCAACATTCTACGTTCTTTGGAACACAAGCGTCGAACAGTATCTGACCCAGAACGGTGTTTGTGCACATACGAGGGATTGGCGACCTCTCTTTCTTCCGCTCTTTCTGTAGGGTTTCGAATTCTCTTCTGTTTTGATACTCTGATGAGTTTGGCAGGAAGAAGTTGTCGTTTGGGCTAACCGCTGCTCTCCTGAAACTCTGATTCGAGACGACTGCTGCATTCTGAAGGTTGCATATTAAGTCGGAGATTTCATCATGCATATCACCACCTACTTGAGATTTTTCTCCAAGTTTCTGAATCTTCTCCGAGAAAACTGAAACCGCCTGTTCGAGCAACTCAGATACAGCAGCTCTTGATTGGTGCTTATAATGGCCTGAAACTAGCAAACAAATATGAAAAAACTACAGGAAATACTGAAGTTGTAGCAATTTCATCTTAGAAAAACACTGATAAGCCACAAGATGAAGAATGAATTCAAAATATTAACAGAAAGGAAACTACATTTAAACTAACCTAGATGGACAGAGGCACTCTTCTTCACGAATTTTACGTTACCACCCAAATCCAGTAAACGCTTGACAAAGGTACGAACAGTTGAGAAAGGAGCCACGTCATCATTTTCCGAACATAAAACAAGAAAGGGTGCCCCTAAACCCTACATGAAAAAACCTCAATTAAACACAAGGGTCAAGAGACTCAATCAAGAAAACCACAACCACTAAGGAAACTTACAACAGAGGAATAAAGCATTCGCCAGTACTCCGAACGTTGGGATCCAAACCTGGTGAGAAATAACGCATCCAAGCTCGAAGTAAAACCTTTTGCAAACAGTGATATTAGCTTTGATGTACCCGGCATTTTGAGGATGGAGCGGTGCAAAGCAAATCGAGCACCCAAGTCAGTAGTAAATTCTATAGGATCAGAATCATAGATGTGTCCTGAGATGCAGCTTCTGACCAACTGACTATCCTCCTTCATTTAAAAACAAATAGGTAAGTTAAACGACGTTTACCAACTCACCACCATGAATTCACCTATTAAAGTTCATCGACAAAATCTACCATATTGAGTTCCACTTCAGCACATCCTTCGATGATCTGCATAATCGGGGATAAAATTTATTAACATGCTAAAACAACAAGCAATGGGCACGTTTTTTACGTACATTATTTGATCATAACACCACAATGCAAATGCATTTACTTCACCTGTAAAACCTTATACATGCAAGCTTTGGAACCACCAGCAAAGGTTGCAAGGACTACAGGACATAATCCACCTTTGAGCTCCTACACACACACACAAGAACGCTGATGAGCCAAATGTTTCGATCTTAAAATCGACCAAGTCTTTTCACAAGCTCAAATGGGGAAAGCAGACACACTTCTCCCGTAAGTCAAAAACAGATTGAAGATATATACTGCTCAATGATTTCGCCGAGAATATCGAAATAAGACTGACCTTGACAAGCTCATCTAGGACAGCAAAAGCAAGCGATGTAGCTCTCTCCGGGAAGAATCTGCAGAAAAAACAATTCCCCAACTGTTGAACATTGTTAAAGTAATTGATGACCATTCCTAAAGCTTAACCACCATAGACAAAACTAAACCGATTTATTAGTATACCGCCACTACAACAGAGAACAACATAATTTGACAAATTCATTCATATAATTAATGAATACAATCGCAGGTGCAATTAACAAAAGAAATCCTTCGATTTACACGTCGAGAGACGAATTAACTTGCGATTACTTCTATATTCGAGCTATAATCTATAAAACTTGTTTTACCCACACAAAATCTAACTCACGCACCAGGAAATGGCTTGAATGAACTCGCGTTTGAAAACGCCAATACAATCACAGGTGCAATTAACAAACGAAATCCTTCGATTTAGAGACGAATTAACTTGCGATTACTTCTATATTCGAGCTATAATCTATAGAAATTGTTTTACCGACGCAAAACCTAACTCACGCAGCAGGAAATGGCTTGTTGAAGCCATTAAAATCTACGAGAAGGTCCCAACACTAACGAAAATGAAAATTAAAGGGAAAAGAGCGTACGGATTGAGATAATTGGAGCGGCAAACGAGAGAGTTCCATCCGAGAGAAGAGAAGAAAGTGATGCGATCGTCCAGCTGAGCTTCGGTGGTTGAAATCCACGAGAAAACCACAAGTATTCCCTTCGCTTTAAACTCTTCTCCGTGATTCCGCACCCAATAGTACCTCCCGCTTACACTCATCTTCACAAGAGTTTGAAACTACTTCAATTGAATTTCAGAAATTATCAAGGGAATAGTTCGTGAACCGTAGAGTTGGAGAGAGAGAGAGAGAGAGAGAGTTGAGCATGCCGAATGCGTTCTTGGTGGTGGATCGCCGAGTTGGATTGCGTATGTGCCAGCTCAGAGGATTAGCGCCTCGGCGCATTATAGGGAGTCAAGACTCAACCCGTCTACCATGCGCCAATTCGGTTTGGGCACGTGCGTATTAAAGTTCTTTTTGGGCTTTGGGCTTAAGACTTGGGATGGATATAAACGTTGGGCGCGGTTATAGACACCCACCGATCTATTGAGGACACCCACGAGATGAGGACACCCACGTAAAAAATACTAAAATACCCCTTCCTTCCTAAACCCTAATTAACCCCCCTTATCTCCTCATTTTCCATCATTTTCAGAGGGACACCCACTTCTCCCCCTTCCTTCTCCCAAGCGGCGCCGCCGCCCACCCAATCGGCCACCGCCCTCCAATCGACTGGCCCCACCCAATCGGTCACCGCCCACCTCCTCCCTCACCACGTCGCGGCCGTCGTCGCCCTCATCCCAGCGACGCGACCGTTCGCACCCCTCCTCCCGGCGTTCGCTTCTCCCCCACCCACGCCGCCCCCGTCCGCCCCTCCCCCTCCCTCGCCGCCCGCGTCCTCCACTTCCCTCCCCTTCACCGCGGCCATTCTTTCCCCTCCCCTCCGCCGCGGCCGTTCGCATCCCTCCTCCCTTCCAGCGGCCGCCGCCTCCCACCTCGTCTCCATGAAAGTCGTCGCCCACCCTTCCTTTGTCGCCGTCGCCGCCGTCATTTGAAGGTAAGTATTTTAAAGATTTGATTTTAAAATTAGGGTTTTGAAATTTGTAAAAATCAATTGAATTTTTTGTATTAGGGTTTTTAGTTTTTACAGATCTAAGTGTGGGTTTTTTGAGTTTGTTCATTGATTTTTTTTATTTTTTTTTTTTCGCACAATTGGAAGTTGTTTAGGAATTATTTTCGTACAATTTGTGTTTATTCGAAAATAAGTTCAGGACAATTTGTGTTTGTTCGAAAAAAACTTCAACACAATATGTGTTTGTTCGGAAAAAAATTCCGTGCAACTTGAGTTTGTTTTATGAAATTTTTCGTACACCTTCAGAAAATTTTTGTTTTTTATTTTTTTAAAATTTGGTGTTTTTTGGAGTTTTTTTTTTGTTGAAGTACTGTTTTTGTTTTGACGGTGATGGGTGATGATTCTGTCGTGAAATTTAATGGGTGGGTGTACTCATTTTCGTTTTTTTATAAATTTCACTTGAGGGGTATATTGGACATTTCACAAGTCCTAGAAGATGAAAAAAATGTTTGGTGGGTGTACTCAGTAGATTGGTGTGTGTGTATAACCGCGCCCATAAACGTTTTTATTATTTTATGGGCCATGCTTAAATGTCCAAAGTACCATTTCATATCCTTACATTAGTAAGTTCACCCACTTTTTAGTTCTGAAAAAAACGATTTGCGTTTATAGTTCTGAAAAAACCGTTTTGTAAATCGTAATTGTTATAGGGTTTTTCGTAATCCATTTTACATAGGGAAACACACTAATGCGAGGTGCAATCATATACTCCCTCCATCCATGAAAAGTAGGGACATGGGGATGGGACACAAGTTTTAAGAAAATGGTAGATAAAGTAGATAAAGTAAGGGTATTATAGGGTATTGTGGGGTCCATTGTGAATAAAGTGATTGTTTAGGAATAAAGTTGATGGCAAATTGAGTAATTAAGTGATAGTTGAAGGGTGATAGTATCCATAAAGTGCATGGACTACATTTGGTGGACAAAGAATATGTGTCAAATGGGACTACTTTTCGTGGACGGAGGGAGTATAATAAAATTCATATGTTGAATCAACAATTCAATGACATTATTTGCTGTAAGGTTAGTGTGTGATTTTTACACATATATTAATTCACCGTGTATAGATAAACGGTCTAAAGGAAAACGTTGTGAATAAATGAGAACGAAGAATTAATCTGGTGAACCAACGGTGAAATAACAAATTTGTGTTTCCTTTGAAAAATTGACTAACATGGATATACAAATACAACTATACCAGCTATGAAAAATAAATGCAAAGAACCCCACAACATTTCAACTTGCATAATTTGAATTTTATTCACACATCATTTAAATTCATATAAAAATGATGTTACATGTATTTCATTTTATTAAGTATTAGGCATAATATTGATCATATCAAAGTATGTGCCCGAACCCACTGGTACCTCCCACCCAAAATTGGAGCATCCTTCACAATGTCATAATTGTACCTGAACGTCTCCAAAATAAGTTAGTGAAAAGTTTATGACGGGATGAAGTAAGTATCAAATTAACGATTTCAGCATACTCACTTTTCAGCGAATTGTTTACGTACATAATCTTCTGCCTCGGCGAAAAACTCCTCCATCTCCGCCGCAGATGGTGCCTTTACGGCATCGTCTGAATTTTTCCGGTGAGACGTCTCCGTCGATTTTGGCTTCTCTATTGATTCAGATGATGAGTCCATTTAATCAGATTTATGGAGTCGCGTTTCTGCTGCCAGGAAATATATAAATACAGCAATTTATTTATAAATGAATGCAAAATAATTATGCTTTTAGTCACCTGGAATATTAATAAAAATACGTTATGTTATGTATACATAAATTTTCATTAACATGTTAGAAACTGAAACGGTGAAGGTTAGGTAAATAGAAGTGAATGGTAATATTTTCATTTATAAAAGTATGCATATTAAGTTTGAACAGAAAAAAAAAAATGCACATGTACAAAATTTGAACGTAAAGAATATGATGAAGAATGGGTTTTCTCTACCGTTGATTACATTGTTAGTGTTTTGTTATAAGTTGATTTTTTTTTTCTTGTTAATTCTTGAATAGGAAAATGGTTGAGGAGTACTTATTGTAGAAATGAAGCCTTTGATCAAATGAGTTAATGATTATCTTATTTAGAAAGATAATGAGATGTTTACTTGAGTTAATGAGTTTTTAAATAGTAATATGTGTTTATTTGAGTTTTGAAATCGTAGAATATTTTAACTTTATGTTAAATTAATGTATAATATTATTGTTGGTGAGATTATAACGATTGAATGTATTATTATATTATTATTGAAAAAGTTTATAATGATTGGAGTATATTTGAACGAGATGGTTTTGAGTGGATTTTGAAAACGATTTTTAAATTTCTAAGTAAAACGGGTGTAGGATTCTAAAATTCAAAAAACCTAATTTTTAAAATCAAAAGTAAATATCACCTAAATGACAAATGAATTTTAGAAAGTAATTTTACTAAAACTATTTGCCTTCAAGCATATAGATTGTAGTAATATATACCAAAGTATTCAACCAAATAATTATCGAAATTATACTATAAAACAGTAATACGATTATACGAGGTACATTTATGATAGATTAAATCAACGACAATTAGGGCATGTTTGTTTTGGGATTATGTAGGATGGGGAAGATGGGGATGGGGAAATCCTGGATGGAGAAATTCTGATAAATAGTGATTGTGTATGTTTGTTTTGGGATGTTGAGTAGGATGAGATGTAACTTTATGTCAAATCAATTGTGTAAGAGTGTGTGATGTTGTATTATTATAATAGTAGAATATATAGATACTTTTAGGGGTGGATTTAATTGGATGTTGAAATCCGGATGTGAAATCCCGAACTAGAACGTCCGGACGTGTGAGTCCCAAAACAAACATGCTCTTATGGACCACCATTACGCTATATCTAGACAGAATAACGTGACATGCATAATTATAAATATAACCTAATTAATTCCAATCGGATATTATATTCATCATTTAGCATCTGAAAACGAAATGTTTCTTATTTTAACTAAAATTTTATCGTATTTAGCCCCCACAAAAATGACACAACTGATTATTAAATAAGATATAAATATCATTTATACCCAATTAAATATTATCCATCTTAAATCTAAATTATCGCTATTCCTCGTTCCATTTTCACATGTCAATTATCCATATAGTAGAACAAAACGTGAACAATACGACAACAAGATAATTTGTAAACCCAAAAAAATATATCAATGGTTGAGAAAGGAAGCCAGGGCTTGGAGCATACGGGTCGAACTTTTCCGGGTCGGGCTAACCACATTGAAATCATGGTCTTCTCCGGCGACTTCCACCACCTTGATTTCTCCATTCCACCCACTTTTCTCCAAAACCTGCTTATAATACCACCCTCTGTACTTCAACACATCGTTTCCGGCGACGTAAACCAGTACCCGTTTACACCCCACCATTTTCAGAACCGGACTCGTACCCGGGTTCACAAGCGGGTCATCCAGACCCGAGCTATTCGGGTACGCGTACAGCCACAGCCTCTGATCTAGGGTTTCAGAATACACATTTCCCGCTGCAGATTCATTCCCAATCGGTTTCTTCCCCAAAAAGAAAGGGCAATTTAGGAACATACCTTTGAGAATGATCCCCTCCCCCGGGTTACGCAACCCGATCCGAATCGCCATGTTGTGCGCCAGATTCGCACCGGCGCTGTCTCCGCCTAAGTAAAAATTTGAAAAATCGGCGTAGTTTTTAAGCCATGGATCTCGGCCGGTACCTTTGAGGTGAGAGAATGTCCATTGTAGTGCTCGCCAGGAGTCTTCGTAGGCCGTGGGGAGGGGATGTTCGGGGGCTAATCGGTAATTTACGGAAACCGCGATGGCTCCGGATTTGGCGACGAGTGAGTTGAGATGGTTGTGGTAGGTCGGGGAGAAGGCGGATTCGGTGAAGAAACCGCCGCCGTGGAAGTAGATCAGGAGTGGGAGTTTCCGGCGAGATGCGGCGGCGGTTTTGGGGATGTAGAGCCTGGCGATGAGATTGGGCGTTTGTGAGAATTTGACGTCTTTGGAGTGGACGCCGGTGGATGGATCGGTTGTCGCGGGGAGGTAGCCTTGGCCGATGAATCGTTGGATTCTGCCATTTTTGTAAACTCGGATGAAAGGGTATATGTCGTAGAGAATTGCGTCGGTGGAGTTTGGGGGAGTTGCGGCGGATATGGAGTAAACGGAAATGGTTGCTAGAAAGATGAGGAGGTAGCCGCCATAGCCATGGATGGAGAGCATGTTTTGCTTTTGAGATATTTTAGAGAGAGAAAGAGGAGAGAGAGAGAGGCGTGTTGTGATTTGTGAAAAGTGCTACTCGGAAAATAACACTTTTATACAGTAGAGAAGAGTGAGAGGAAGTGGGAAATACAGTTATGAAAACGCCATTTTTAATCCCGGTGTTATGTGTTATGGTAAGTTTTTCGAGGTATTTGACCGCGTTACGGTGGTCGATCGAGCGAGTCTATATTTTTTACAGTTTTTTTAAGCTCTTTCTTTAATAAGTCTTATTTTATGTTGCCTTCGCGGTCTTTTGTCTCGTTGGGGGAGTCTGTTATATTTCTAGTGTGGTGCTTGTAAGTTTTGAATCTTGGTGTTTGGTGACTTTTGCGCTTCTTTATTTTTCTCTGTTTTTATAACATTAGTGTACATAGGGCATCTCCAATGGGTAAGCAAATCAACAAATTATAGTTGAAATCTGACCCAATGTAGCCTCAATTCCGGTGTTATGTGTTATGATAAGTTTTCGAGTTGGATCTATGGGTAGATCCTCTTTGACAGCTTTATGGTGATCGATCGGACAAGTCTATTTTTTTTTATAGTTTTTTAGCTTTTTGTTTTACTCGTTATCGCATTATGCGATCTTTTGATTCGTTGGGGAGTCTGTTATCCTCTCGTGGAGCATGTTGTCCCTTTGTGGAGTCTGCTATGTTTTTGGTCTGATGGTTGGAAGCTTTAGATTTTGGTGTTTGGTGATCTTTGCGTTTTATTTTTCTCTGTTTTTTTAACATTAGACTACCTTAGTGACAAAGAACTGGGAAATACAGTTATGAAAACGCCATTTTTAATTCCGGTGTTATGTGTTATGGTAATTTTTTGCATCTAGTTTTACTTGTTTAATAGGAGTAACAAATTTTAACATTCTATCTAATTATTGTAACGATGATAGTATAATACAATTACTTTGTTTTACAATATATAAATATGTAGGGCCTGAGGCTGCATGTGAGTACATAGTTATTAACACTAAGTGCACGTGATTTGGTAAATAATTAAGATTATGGCCAGATTATCGACACTGTTTCAATTCAAATTTCTAAATTTTACCGTTTGCTCAATCCTCACTTGCAGAAAGCAGCAGTGCATTGTCGACAATCTGCTTGAGACCGTCGATTTACAGTAATGTCTAACTTAATTTGAGCACGATGCTTTAACACTTTAAAAACAACGAATTGTGAACAGTTTTAACGTGAAATCGTTTGATACAAATCTTTATTTTGAATAAGTATTTAATTTCCGATCAAATGACCGGAACTTAATTGTTGTTGGTGCTGATTTAATTTTTTGATTTGAATGATTTTATAATTTTATTGCTCACGATTTTTTTTTGTATGATCTTGTTTTTATGTAGTTGTACAGTAGATTAGGTCTAAATCAATAAAATAGAGTATGTAGGATTCTAATATTTTAATAGAGTAAAGTAATATTTTTTTTCGGTCTATAAATTTTTCATTTTAACATGTTAGTTCGTCAGTAAGAAATTTGGTGAGTGTATAAATTAATTCAAAGGGTGCAAATAATATGGGCCTGTGTTTGTATAGCTTAAAATCATAGTCCAAATTTCAATAACCGAAGCCCATCATAAAATAAATGTCGTTAAAATCGTTATAGCCTATAGCTTAAAATCATAAACCTTTACCTACTCAATATTTTAAAATTGAATGCAAATGGGACTATACCATTTCTTACCTAAGAAAATGAAAATGTTAGTTGCGTAAAACCGTTTCACAATAAAATATAATATAATTTAGAAATTACATTTTAAAATTAAATGTTTACTTGTACATTTATAAATTATGTCAATTCTTTGCCCTTAACTAAATCATTGAACTTTCCAAAACTTGTCTGAATACTCAAATCCATATGAAGTTTGAATTGTCCAATATAGTCAAATACATGTATAAAGTGTGTCATTTTTTTAATTTGAAAAATATACTTAACCAACTTACTTTATTTCTTCTCCATTTTATCCATTCATAAACTATTTTCTACTTTATCTATTTCCTTAAACTCCTGTGCCACTTTATCTATTTTATTTATAATATTTTTTAAATGGATTAAATTTTTTACACTCATTTATATTTAAGTTGAATTAATTTTGAATTTGATCCTGATAAAATACAAATTTTGATTTTGGTTCAATAAGTTGACTTAAATCTTGAATTCAAATTCTTAGCTCGTGTACAATTCAAATCAGCCGTGAATAACCGTGTCATGTGTAGAAAAATACAGAAAAAATGGATTTGACCGATTCATTTACCTGCAATAGTAGGTAATTGGACTGAATTCAAAACTCGGGTCAATTTGTAGGATCAAAATCAAAATGTGTATTCAATTAGGATCAAATTCAAAATCAGAAAAAACGACACACTTTATGTGAACACCCTGAAAAAAAAAAAAAAAAAACATATCTTGGAATATTAATTAGGAGTAACTAACAACTATTTTGTAAAATTCAATTTGATCAAAATTCAAATTCCACAACCACCTACCAATTTTCATAACAATAAAGAAAACACAAACGAATTTACAATTTGAAGAAAAAGTTTTCGACAAAAATCGTTGTCCAACACAACCCAAAAGCAGATTCTTCCCACATTAATTAATGAAATCAAATGAAATGAAATTATAGCATGGTTAAGGGAAGTGCGAAATCTTGGAAAGTAGCCTAGAAAAGGGAGCGTGCAACGGTCTTTACAAGAACACTGTTGTTCTTCACGAGAAAGCTCAAACATTTCTCTGTATTTATAGATACATACATATTGCATGTAAGATTTTATGGAGAAAATCGGGGGATGGATGAAGCTAAATTGAATCTGGGCGACCCCTTTTTGGCTTTAAAGTGAAAGGGGAAAAGAAGAAAAGGGAAATCCATGGCAGACGGCGTCTGTTTCTTCTCTAAGGTAGGTTTTATTTTCCCCCATTGTTGTTTTATTTCTTGATTGATTGATGAACTTCGGATTATTGCATATGGATTTTGATTTTGATTTATTCATGTTGTGATTTGGGCATCTTGATTATTGTGGTGTTGATTGAAAGGGGCTTTTTAGAATTTTGTGAAATTTTCTTGCTATTGTGACTTGTGGATTCTTGCATTTCTTTGCTTTTGTTTTGCTGAAAATTTGGATTAAGTTTGTGTGTTTGATATAGGTTTTATCTTGGTTTTTAGCTACTTTTCAAGCTCAATCAAGGCTGAATGTATTGTTTTAGGCTATGTTCGTTTGGTAGATATGTTGAGATATAGGACAATCGAGTGTGTTTTTGCGTATTGAATATAGCTGGATTAGACATATATCTTGAATCTTGGGTCCGATTACCCATCTATCTTGGGCTAATCTACCCTACGAAACAGGGCTTATAGGAGTTGGAGAGTTTTGATAATTTTTTTGCTTTAGTTGCTCTTAGCTACTTTTAGACCTCATTTGGTAGATATGTTGAGATATTTATGTTGTTCTAGCTCGTATATCTCAAATGACACAGATTGAATTGCAAATGGTGTGTTTTTCGTTCATTTGGTCTGCACACAATCAAGTGTGTTTTGCGTGTTGGGTTGACATTTCATTTTAGGCCGGATTAGACATCTATATTGGGTCCGATTACCCACTTATCTTGGGCTAATCTACCCTACGAAACAGGGCTTATAGGAGTTGGAGAGTTTTGATAATTTTTTTGCTTTAGTTGCTCTTAGCTACTTTTAGACCTCATTTGGTAGATATGTTGAGATATTTATGTTGTTCTAGCTCGTATATCTCAAATGACACAGATTGAATTGCAAATGGTGCGTTTTTCGTTCATTTGATCTGCACACAATCAAGTGTTTTGCGTGTTGGGTAGACATTTTGTTTTAGGCCGGATTAGACATCTATATTGGGTCCGATTACCCATTTATCTTGGGCTAATCTACTCTACCGATAATTTTTGGGGGTTTTAATTTTTGGATTGGTTGATCTGATCTTTATTGACATTGTGATAGTTCTTGGTTTTCAGGATAGCTTAGTTATCAAACCTTCAAAGAAAAGTCCCCTGGTATTGAGGATGGTAGTTATAATTTTTGCGATGGTATGCGGAGTTTATATATGTTCTGTCTGTCTCAAGCAATTTGGCGGACTATCGACTGGTTCAATGAGCATTCAAATTGTAAATAGATCGTGTGAATTAACTGATATCGAACCTTCGGAGAGACCTTATGTGCATTTCCCCCAACCAAAAACTTTCAGCAGGTAAGATATGGTTAGAACTTAGCTCAATCCAGAATAATGATTTGTTAGCTGTGTTTTTTGATCTTTTATCGTTGTTTTGCTTGCCAATAGAGATGAATGTGCGTGCAATCCTGTACGGTATTTTGCGATTTTGTCCACACAGAGGTCTGGGAGTGGATGGTTCGAAACATTGTTGAATAGTCATATTAACATTAGCTCAAATGGGGAGATTTTCTCAGTGAAGGTCAGGAGAAGTAACATATCGACTATTGTAGAAACTTTGGATAAAGTTTATAATCTCGATATGTTTACAAGTGCCTCGAAAAATGAATGCACAGCTGCGGTTGGGTTGAAATGGATGCTTAATCAGGTCAGCTTCTTTCGCTTAAATAAGGCGTCCTATTCGTTTTAATTATCGGTAGCTTAAGTTACTCGTAAGTTTGTTACAACAAGAAGTTCATTTAATGGTTTTTGGACTTCTAAGTACAATGGTAGGTTTCTTGTTAGTTCTTATTACATGATTTTAATTTCAAATCTCTCAAAAATCTGATAAGGACTTGCCACCAACTAAAGGATATTTAACAGAAATGATGGCCACTAACATATTAATGATGATGTTTGACCTATTTTTAGTACAAACAAACTTCATTATTAGCACATTGTGTAGTTTGATATCTGTTTTTCGTATTACCTTGTACATTTGGTTTCGACTGAACACGAACGTTGAGTTGCTTTGTAGCAGGTTTAGCGTTCGAAGTTAATCTTTTTATATCGATAATTTGGTGAATGTGTGTGTTTTAAGAAGGGGGGTGGCTTATTTGCAGGGCTTAATGCAACATCATGAAGAAATAGTTGAATACTTCAAGACTAAAGGCGTATCGACCATTTTTCTTTTCAGAAGAAATCTGTTGCGTCGAATGGTTTCTATTCTTGCAAATTCGTACGACCAAAATGCCAAGCCACTGAATGGGACACACAAGTCTCATGTGCACTCAACGAACGAGGTCACTCTCTGTCTCTCTCGTAACGTTCTCGTTAAACCCTGAACCCTAATCAAACTAATTATTAAATTGGTGCAGGCTGAGATACTGGCTAGATACAAACCAACTGTCAATACAACATTGCTTATACCTAATCTGAAGCAAGTGGAAGATCTGGTTACCAAATCCATGCAATATTTGAACAGCACTCGACACATCATCCTCTACTACGAGGACTTAATAAGCAACCGAACGGTAAGGTTTTCTTCATACTCGTTGAAACTTTAGCTTTGCGTACCCCCGTTCTCAACCTTTTCTATCTCGTTCAGAAACTGGTGGACGTTCAAGACTTTTTGAAGGTTCCACGAAGGGAGCTAAACAGTCGGCAAGTAAAGATACATAAAGGGACATTGTCTTCACAGGTCGAAAACTGGGAGGACGTTGAGAAGACGCTCAAGGGAACGCGTTACGAGAGTTTTCTACAACAAGATTACAAGTTGTGAAAAGCAAGGTCCCAAATGTGTGTATAATACATAGCCAATTGTTAGCTTTAGCTTATTAGGAAGTTTTTCATTCCTTAATTATTTTAACCCTACAGGGCATATCCCTGTTCCAATTTTGGCTACAGTTTGTTGAAATTATCTGATGAATGAAAGTTCTTTAGAATCCAATAGCAATGCTCAATATAACAGTTCAATTGTGTATAAGATCTTCATTCAACATAGTGCATTATGACATCCGATTTCACAAAATAAACGTAATCGTTCTGTATAAAATCGACTAAACAGTTCTCAATTCGTAGGGGAGAAGACCGTCCTTCGCCATTTCGCTTAGAATCTTGAACACACTATCCATATTCCCTTCTCTGTAATTCACCTCCAGAAGGCCTTTGGCTGTGTCACCCTCAATAACTTTACAGCTTTTTATTACATCTTGAAAAATTTGATTCAGCTCTTCCATCCTTCCCTCTTTGTGGAGTTCTTTGGTTATCGAAATAATCGTTACTGCATGAGGTACAAGCCTGCGCTGCACCATTTCCCAGTAGAGATCGACGGCTTTCTGCAAATTCCCGCCTCTGCAATGGCCATGTATGAGAACATTGTAAACTGCTTCACTGGGGACGACGTTTTCCTGAAGCATCGCCTGAAAAACTCGATCTGCTTCGTTCATTAAGCCCTTCATGCAGAATCCTTTTATAAGAGCTACCGAATTCTGAAAATCAACGCTGCTGCAACTTTCTATCAGCAGATTGTAACTGACATCACAAGGAACATGTTGCTCGTATAATAACTTGAAAAGAAGCCGTTTTGCTTCCTTGCTTCGAGCCTGCTTATTCAGCCCGTTTATTAACACACTGTACGTAACAACATCAGGGAAGAAGCCCTTACTTATCATTTCATCATGGAGATGCATTGCACTTCTTAAATCATCTTCTGAACAAAAACCATTGATAAGAGTAGTGTATGTACACTTATCTGGCTGCAAACCAAGTTTACACATTTCTTTAAATAAGTCACAAGCTTCGTCCAATCTGCCATGTTCACACAGACCTTGAATCAACGACGAATAAGTAATAGCGTCTGGGAGAATTCCCTTCTCAATCATCTTCTCTTTCATTCGGAACGCCTTATCTATATCAAGATTCCTACAAAACCCAGATACGATTGTACTATAACTTACAACATCCGGATTAACTCCTTTCGCGATCATATTCTTGATCACATCCAAACCATCATCCATTCTACCTGCCACACAATGCCCATTGATCAACGCATTGTAAGTGACAACAGACGGTGAAAAGCCCCTACTAATCATTTCATTCAAAAGCTTATAAGCTTCATCCACGAACCCCTGCTGTGAAAAACCATCAACCAAAGTCGTATACGTTTTCTCATTTGGGCTCAGTCCCCTGATCTCCATCTGGTCAAAGAACTCCATAGCTCGATGCAGGTTTTTCGCCTTACACATACTATGTATCAGAGACGTATACGTCACCACATCAGGGGACAACCCATTCCTGACCATCTCTGCGTGTAAAACAAGCGCTTGATGAAAATTTCCCTCTTTACAATACCCATGAACAAGTGTATTATACGTAACTTCATTTGGAAACAACCCGTTTCCCTTCATCTCCTTCAAAACCTTATTAGTCTCCGCTATCCTCCCTTCTCGACACAACCCATTGATTATAACATTATACGTGATCACATTCGGCTCTAAATCCTTCTCCCACATCAATTCCAGCAACGCGTACGCCTCGTTAATCTTCCCCATCTTACAGTATGCATTTATCAAAGTATTATAAGTAACAACATTAGGCAAACACCCCTTTTTCTCCATTTCTGCAAAGAAACTCAACCCTCTATCCATTTCCTTGTTTGCACACAGCCCTCTAATCAATATATTATACGTAAACACATTCGGCGTAACATCATGATCTATCATGCTATCAAACACATTTTTTAGCAACTCATCACATCCAGAAACCGATCTCCGAATTATCGCCTCTAAAATGCAATTATACGACAATACACTAGGCATGAATCCATGATCCCTAGCTAAACTAATGAAATTCAAAGCTCTATCAATCTGTTTCAAATTAGATAACGCTTTTACCATCAAATCGAAAACCGCGGAGCTCGAATTGCAAACCTGGTACGTTTCGATAAGGCATGAAAACACCAAATCGGCGCCTCCGTCATCGGGAAAATGAACAGAAACTTGCTCAGCTAGTGATTGGGCGGTTTTGTAGAGTTTGAAGCGAGTGAGAATGTGAATGGAGAGACAATGGCATTGAAGCTGGTTACTGAAAAAGGGGAATCCGCGAGCCCAATTGAGGAATTTAAGGATTAGGGTTTGGTTATTTTGGGATTGGAGAAGTAGATATGAAGTGGCTTCAGGGGTGAATTGGGAGACTAAAGGGGCGAGTAGAGAAGGGTGGTGGTGTTTGAGGATTGTTATGGCCCTGTCCACCAGGAAAGTGTCCGGCGGAGGTGGCGGCGGAAGCGGTGAAATTACCGATTTGGGTTGGTGGGTTAGGGTATGGAGTGTTCTGCGTAGAGATTTCCGGAGGGGCATTTCGGAGAGAAAATGTTTTGAGTGAGAGCGCGGCGGCGGAACCGTTGAAGGAAGAAATGTACAGATTAAATGTTGGGCCAAATCGGTTCGGGTCAATTAAAACGGGTAAAATTTAAATATTTGTTTAGTTTTATTAATTCAATTCAATTATATTAATGTTTTTTATTTTTTGTTAATTATAAATTAAATCACAATATTTAGTTTACTTTAAATATGGTTGCAATTAATTTTTTTTATAGCTTTATTTGTAATATCTTTCAAATAAATCACAAAAAAAATTAATATTGTTGTAATTTAAACTTTTTGACAGTCCCATTTTTATTGGAATTTAACATTTTCAGATTAAATCGAAATAAAAAAATAATATTGTTTTATCAAGGACTTGTCACGTCAGCAAATCACATTAGATTAGTGCACAAATGAGGGAAATAGTGACAATAAATACTAAAATCGAACTCTTTGAGTCTGGTAATTGGAATGACTACAATCTAAATCCCTTAACGAGAAACTATTGATGGAGGGCAAGTCTGGTGCCGGCAGTTGTGGTAATTCCAGCTCCAACAACGTATATTTAAGTTGTTGCAGTTAAAAAGTTCGTAGTTGAACTTTGAGTTGAGCCGATCGATCTGCCTTTTGGTGTGTACGATCGTTTCGTCTTTTCTGTCGGTGAATTACAATTAAGTAAAATGTGGTGATTTAATTTGTAATTAATCTTTTTTTTTTTCGTATAATTGAACATTTGTGTAGTGGAATTAATATCGAACTAAATCATTAGTATGTGAAAACAAATTAATCCAAGAATCACAAGTAAACACTATATTGTATCAAAATTTATTTAATCTCATACCAATTGAACAAATTAATCCAAGATTAATCGTGAAAGTACAAAATGAAGAAAACAAAATCACACAAACACAAGAAATTAAATCAAAACATATTAATTTAGCTTCCTTTAATCAATTTCTTGAATAGAACCAATTAGGAATGAGTGGAAAGACTGCAAACTTCATGAGACCATCCTTGCAATGGATACCATTGTGTTCGCCGCAAGCAAAATAGTACGGCTGCCATTTCTTCAACACGAACTCGAACCCTCCGTCGCCTCCCTGATTCGTCTCGCCAATTTTCTTCGCTTTCGTCAGATTGCACGTCTTGAAACTCCACAAATTTGGCAGCAAGTATACGCTGTGAGGGAACGTCGTGTCGTTTGGTGGATCGTACTTGAACACTGCATGACATTATATTTATTAATTTCCACGTAAAGTGTGCATGTTTTTCTTTTTGAACTGTCCGTAAAGTGTGCATGTTTCCTTAAAACTTGTGAAAAAATAATACTCCCATGCTAGATTAATTCAACTAAACACACATATACGTATAAAGCGATGACATCTGATGTAATATTGAAATGTTTTAAGGGAATAGCTAAAATGTTTTTTTTACTATTTTAAGTATAAATCATTAAATAAAGTACATAAAAATGATAAAATGTGACATTAAGTAAAACATACCTAAGGTATCATTCAAGAAAAAGGGACCATTCTTGATAGCCCAATCAGTATAATTGAACCCAAAATGCCAATTTTCCGACCCACCAACCACAATTCTATTGGATCTCTGAGTTGCATTTTTATGTCTGAAATCACCGGGAACGCCGCCGGTGAGATTCCAGTTTCCGGCGACGGGGCTACAATTTTTGTTCGCCGTAGCAATAGCAAATGTAAAAGTTGCCATTACAACAAGAAGTAGGGCTCCTCCATATTTCACACCCATTTTTTCTATACAATAAATTAAATTTATATTAGTAAAATGGATATGAATTTGTTGGTGTTCTAAAGAGAAACAAGTTTAGGGTTTATATAGCAATCCTTATAGGTGCATGGTTGGTAGAATAGCATTACAATAATACTCCCTCCGTCCCAGGATTACTTGCACGGTTTGACCGGAACGTTGTTTAAGAAAAGTGAATTTAGTGGTTGATAATGTAAGATAAAGAAGGGGTATTTTAGGTATTTTGATGATGTGTAAAGTAGATTTGATGATGTGTAAAGTGGAATGTATGGAAAAAATGAGTGTCAAATTTAAAAATAAAATGATGTTGTGAGGTTATTAATTTTGTGGGGTATTTCATATTAAGAGTGTGCAAGTAATTTTGGGACGTTCCAATAAAAAAAGTGTGCAAGTAATCACGGGACGGAGGGAGTAGTTGATTAATAAGGTGTAGAAAGGGTTTGACTGTTTTTGTGTATTTTTTGGGAACTAATTTCAAAGTCTCCCACTTAATTTTTCATTGTCAAACATCAAATTGTATATGCATAAACTCTTTATTTCAATAATGGTTTTTAAAATTTTAGTAATATTCCTTTCACATTTTTTTTTAATAAAGGAACATGTATTACAAAATTATTTTTGTCATTATAAATCTTTTTTATTCATTAAAGAGATTTAATTAAAAAAGTTGTAATGAGAACCAGCTTATAAATTTTTCTCCCAAATAAATTTAAAAATAAATTACACAAATAGTTTATAAATCTACGCGTTTATTTAGCAGTGTTTTTAAAGAAAAAGAGAGTCAAATAAAATGAAACAGTAATTCATGATTGTGGAGGTAGTTAATTTGCATTTGCAATTAGTGCGCTTTTACCTGATAATCCAAGGCCATGTGTTTGGCGATTTCCAATTTGAGTGACGCTTTTATGATGTTATCCGACATCATAAATTTCTCAAACAGGGTAGAGTAGGGCTGCTGTGTACTCCAATCGTTAGTCTAGTTAGGATAATTAATGCATAATTTAATAAAAGTCGTTACAGTTATCATTAGCATACACTTTTTAAAAAAAAAAAAATTCAAAGTTTAACTGTTGACCGATCAAGACAATTATAGTAATAATATACATTTTTTTTAAAAAAAATTCAAAATTTGAAAAATCAAAGTTTGACAATGTTGTGCACCCTAGTTCATGTTGCACTTTTTAGTTTACTGACTTACACTTTTTAGTAAATGGTGTTGCACTTTTCAATTATTACTAAAATTATTATTATACAGTTTAATAATTGAAAAGTGCAACACCATTTACCAAAAAGTGTTTGATTGAAACGGTCAAAATCCACTCAAATACTTTTCATTTATAATAAAATACATTTTTTTCTAAAAAAAAATTCAAAGTTTGCTGGTTAAGATTCAGTCAAGTACCGATCAAGGTGCACTCAAGTACTTTTCAGTTCATCATAGAGGCAGTTTCGATTACATCGAATGTAAACTGTGCAAGTATATTAGAGTGTTCAGTTTTAATTAGGATTTATTTTAAATCGAAATCGACAATTAACCAAAAAACTAAGAATGGTTTTTTTTATCAAAAGCTCAAAATTGAAATCAATCTTTGGAAATTAAAATGAAATCGGCAAAATCAACAGTTTACAGCTGTATTTACAAAATCAATCAACAACCTTCAGAATCAGATTCTAAAAGCAGAATAGTATTATTCTGTATTTCTACCGGTTTAGTTCCACCTCCCAAATTACAAACCAAATTAGAAACACAAGCAACAAGAACACGTTTTACACTAACTAATGAAATTGCAAAAAAGAACTACGGAGTATTATAAAATGAGTCATTTTTATTCTAAATTCAACATAGCAATAGGAATAAAAGAAATTAGAAACTAAGATAAAGAACTAAAAGGGGGGTAACATTCAAAAAAAGTTGTTAATCGTAGCACAAAATTATAATTGTTTCAATGGAGCAGCAAATTATAAGTTACAGAATGTTACAACACAAAAAAATGGAAAAGCTATACTGCACTTTAGTTTTAGCTCCAAGAAATGTTGCGTTCAAAATGGTCCATTCCAGTCCAGGCATAACTTTGTAGAGTGTTATTTACTTTCATCAACAAGTTTTGCATCTTGAGGAACCTACAAATGTCGAAGAAAAGGATTACGCGTGAACGATAAAATTTACAAGAATATCACATCACATACAGAATAAACGATGAACTCACCAAAACCTTCAGTCAGCTGCCAGTTTCTTCTGCAACCGAGTACAAATACGTAGTTCAAAATTTTAATACCCCTTCAGATGATTTTGAGCGCAACAAAGAAAGGCCTGAACTAATTACCCTGAGTAACTGAAGATAATCCAATTAAGGGAACGGGCCCATAGATATCATTCACTTATACAGTCATAAAAACCAAGGGTACATAGTTCTTACTCGATTACTACAGGAACATCTTGGAGTAGGCTTTTCTCTCCTGGTCACGTCTATGAGCAATCTTCACCAGGGAGGGGAGGGGGTTTGATCAGCTTGCAGGTAATATAATAATCGGAAAAACTTCAAAGATGTGTCATTACCTTCTTCTTTGCAGCAGCAAGCTCCTTTTTTATTGCTCCTACAGCAAAAAACAGTAAAAGTGTCAGCAAGAAAGTTACAGAAATGCCCAATAACTTTAATCCATCAAGAAACTAAACACGCGTTTATGTTAGGAGAATCATGTGTGTGGTTGGGGGGGGGTGGTGGTGGTGGCAAGAGAGATCCATTGCTAACCATCATTTGGTTCCAGTTCCAATGCCTTTGTGAAACTCTCATATGCAGAATCTATATCATTCAGAGCCACGTGTGCCTGGTCAATTCAGGGGGGGTACAAGTGTGAGACATCTTTAAAAAAAATGTTTGACAGTCCAAAAAGGGCGATCGATAACATGAGCTAACAAGGAAAGAAAATTAGGAATATGCACCACACAAGCAAGAAACACCCAAAAGGTACTCAATAGTCAATATTATTACTGCATTACACTATCCAAGATGTAGAGAATCGTATTTCATATGAACTTGGTGCATATCAGCATTCATTACAAGTTTCTGAAGACAGAGGATATCCTATCTGTATATCTCTCTAATATTAGCAGTTATACATGATAAACAAATTCAAACTCAAACAACAAAGAGCCCACAGAGATTTAAAGAAGTGTAAAAGTAACATGATTCTTTGTAGGGTTCAGACTTCAGAGTTCAACAAGTTTCAAATGTGAGAACTTAAATTGCATGTTAGATGAATATTTAATGCTGCAAGTACTATGCTACATAAAGGACCGGGAGTATCTACTATCTACAACCATCTATACCTATAATAATCCTAAAATGCATATACTAATGCATATAGTGGCTCAATACAATTCATGAAGGAATACTAACCTGGCCCTGCCGAAACAATGCCTTTGCATTGTTACCACCGTCACGCATTGCAAAGTCTGCATCCAGAAGTGCACCTTTCAGGTCACCCAGTTTCAGTTTACATGCCTAGATAAAGAATGATTGCATTTAGTTAGGAATATGTAGTTGTATATAGATAAATAGTTAAATACACACATTTAAATCATGACGGAGCATGTCGACTAAAAACCATTGTCCTACCAGTCTACCACCACATTTCATCATATAGTAGCGATAGCCAAATTATATTCAAATTGTACTCCATTATGCATCAAAATAAATCAGTCATCAGGCATGGACTTCGATGACTACCAGTCAACATACTATCGAACTTACTATAAAGATCCAAATGTAGTAATGCAAACAGAGAAATGCTAAGAAAAGAAAAGCACAAATCATATGTTCAGGGATAGGGAGATTTCGATGTTTAGGGATAGGGAGATTTCTCATCTTATATTAATTCAGGGATAGGGAGATTTCGATGTTTAGAGTCAACACAAGACTGCATGTTATATTGGAACTACAGACTCCTTGATTGGAGTTGCTTGTGGAGGAAAAAGGCTTGAACAAAATGAAAAAATCGTTAAAAAGTAAAGACAATCAGAATAGTATCTCACAGAGCTATTGGTGAATATCTGCGACTTCATCTTTCTCAAATCTAAACTCTTATCTGTCACAAAAACAAACAGCAAGTATCAGATTCATATGCAAGAATCAGATCCCCGAAACCCACGGGATTTGGGATTTATAAATGAAAATGATAGTTATAAAATAGAAGGGATGCAGATTCCTGACCACCTTCGTCGATCCCATCCTTTTCCCAGCACACGTCCAAATACCGCAGAGCCTTCCGGTACTTCCGAATAGCCATCTTGTAGTCTTGCTTCTGCAAACACCACACACATGGAACTTAATCAAGGCACTGGGGGACTTAGAAAAGAAACAATAAGGAGAGAAGAGTGCAGTATTACTTTAAAATGTTCATTTCCGTATCCTTTTATTGATTCCACAGCTGCTATCCACCAGGCTAGCTCACTACAATTGTCATCGAGATCAGCAGGCCAATCAGGAAACGAATCACCATCGTTGAAGAAGTTTACTACCCCGTCATCTGCCCCCTCTGGAATTTCTCCACAATCCGCAATAATAGCCTCAACAGTGGGGACATCATTTTCACCTGTAGTGATATGCTCAACGGAGCGAACAACACCCATGCCTTTGATAACCTTCCCAAATACAACATGCTTTCCGTCCAAATGTGATGTACGAGTTGTGGTGATGAAAAACTGGGAAGCATTAGTATTTGGTCCAGAATTGGCCATGGACAACATACCCTTCCTTTCATGTTTTAATTCAAGACTTTCATCTTCAAACTTCACCCCATATATGGATTCTCCTCCAGTTCCATCACCAGCAGTAATATCACCACCTTGTACCATAAATCCCTTAATGACACGATGAAAACGGGATCCCTAAATCCAATGCAAAACTAAAAATAAGTATTGCCGCAAACAAAAACAGAAATACCTATATATCAACAAAGCTTCAAACTGGAAGATATCCACCGACAACAAACTCTATCCCGAGAACAACAATTCAAATAATCTAGAATGCCAAAACAAACCACAGACTTAAGTTTCGAGAATTTCAAATACTAATTACCATCAATTAATCATAAAAACAAAACAACACGTAGACGTACGAATGACAATAAAACGGATAACAAAAGAAATACCTAAATATATATATGCATATAAAATTTCAACAAAGCTCCAAACTGGAAGATATCCACCGAAAACAACCTCTATTAATGCCAAAACAAACCACAGACTTTGTACAAGTTTCGAGAATTTTTCAAATACTAATTACCATCAATTTCTCATAAAAACCAAACAAAACAACGCATAGACGTACGAATGGCAATGAAACGGATAACGAAAAACCTTGAAATGCAGGGGAACGCCGGTATTTGGACCAATGCCCTTCTCTCCGGTACACAGAGCTCGGAAATTCTCGGCGGTTTTGGGAACTAAATCATTGTACAGTTCAATAACCACTCTCCCTTCAAGCTCATCGCCGATGCTTATGTCCAAGAAGCAACGAGGCCTCCCACCCATGGCTGCCTTCTCTCACAGAACACGTTGACTGCGTGTTTATGGAAATGCGAACAGAAGAAGGCTCTGGAAGTCTGAAGAGTGATAAAATAAACCCTAAGTCCCGCTTTATATATATTTCGAACAATTCGTTTGGTGCTTTCTTCAGTCATCATTATTCAAATGGTCAAGTGCCATATGCTCGTTGTTAACGTGCGCCGCTCATTTATTCGTACGGGGTGTAAATGAGTCGAGTCGAATTAATGAGGTCGGATTGAGTTAAGCCTCAAAAAATCGTGCACAAAGGAAATCGGAATCTCACTCCTAGTCCTAGATTTGTATTAATCTAAAGATAAATATGTGTTACTTCATAATTATAGGGTTAATTCTAAATAAATACACCACTTTTCATCTCAATATCAATTTAGTTTGAGAATGGTAGAAGTAAATAAGAAAACTAGTTTGAGACGCATGCAATTTTATTTTTATAAAATTTATATTTTTATAAAGTGTAATCTTTGTAGGAAAAATAAAAAAATGTGTGTAATATGACGTGACGAGCTCAGGCAAGCCGCATCATCAATGGTTGACCGGAGAAAAAAAAAAGTGTATCTAATTGCAACACGATGAAAGGTTGGAGTTTTAAAAAAAATCGTAAAGGTCGTGATTAAATTGATACTGAACTAAAGGTGGTGTATTTATTTAGAATTAACCCATAATTATAATACTCTCCCATCCTTGAAAATTTTGCATTTTTTTTATACAAAGTTTAAGAAAAAAATGTAATGATTAGAGTCTCGAAAAATAGTGCACAAAGGAAATCTGAATTTCACTCCTAGATTTGTATTAATCTAAAGATAAATACTCCATAATTATAGTACTCCCTCCTTCCCTGAAAAACTAGTATTTTTTTATACGAAGTTTAAGAAAAAAGTATAATGATTAGAGTTTTGTTGGTAATTTTGTAAACTTGTATATAAAGTAAATAAAGTAGTTGAATTGGATATATGGTGGTGACAAAAGTTAATGACGTGAATGGTAAATATGTGTATATTGTGAGAGTCAGTATAAAAACTTTTAAGGAACGGGGGGAGTATTCTATATGTGTTTCATATAGTGGGACCAATCTCATCGTTTACTTGCGGGGACCCATTTAAAATCAGAGTTTTGCGCTTTGAATGGACTGACCCCTTAAAAATTATTTACACTTTAAAAGTTTCGAACTTGAAACTTTAAAAAAAAAAAAAAACACACACTCCTAAGTTCTAAACTTACACCATTAGGTCAATTCGTCGGGTTACAAAAGAGCATTGTGATTATTATTGCCTCCCACTAGTTGAGAAAACAAGAATGTATGACAAATTTTGTGTAACATTCAAGCAATCTAATCAATTGTACAGTCCCTTACACTTATGAATGGAGGGTGTGTATTATTGCAGTCTCTCGGGACTTGTTTTCTGATGGATGTTGGTTGATTATTAAGAAATACAAAAAGAACAAAAATAATTGAGAAGGTTATCAACAATAGTTAAAAACTCGATTCAATAATTAGAATTTGAAAAAAGACTGATGAGGGCATGGTTGTTCACTATGATGGGTTTCGACATGGTTGTTCAAGACGATGAGGGCATTTTTCTTATGTGTTGTTCTGTTTGGATTCCGGGCAACTATAGAGTGGATGAGGGAGAAGCTATGAGAGTTCATGAGGCATTATCGTGGTTAAAGAATTTGAAGTTTGAGAAGGTGGAAATTGAGACGGATTCTCAAATTGTGGCATGTGCATGGAATAGCAATGAAGCAAACATGTCCTCGTTAAGGATTACTATCGAGAGATGCAAACTGATGGCGCGTGATTTACAAAATGTGCTAGTGCGTTGGGTGAATCGTAAAGTTAATTGTGCAGCACATACTCTTACTAGATCATTTCCTAGTCATTCGTGTTGGGTCGAGCCACCATCCATTATGGATGGTCTTCCCCTTGTCGCTGTAAAAAAAAATGGTAAAAATAGTCCAAAAATCAAAACAAATACAAATAAAATAATAAATATTATACTCCCTCCATCTTTTAATAAGTGTCATTTTAACTTTTTTCAACAAATTAAGATTATAAATTGTGGTCGATATGCCCTTCATTAATTATAACTAATTTTAATATAGAAATTTTGTTTGATAAAAAATGTAGTTAAGAATGTAGCAAATATTCATAAACCAAATTAATTTTGGTATAAACAATTTTTGTGGAATTTATTAATGAAAAATATTTATGGTAAATGAATAAGGATAAAATAGTCAAAATTAAAGAAAAAACTCTAGAATGACACTTATTTTAAAATTAGTTAAAAAATCAAAGTGACACTTATTAAAAAATGGAGGGAGTATATTTTATTAACAATACAGTATTGTCCCCAGTGTACCAAAAATTCAAAATCCTAGTTCCGTCCCTCAACGGGACTATAAAAGTAGAAGGGATTCAAATACCTTTTACTTAATCGAACCAAACACGAGCACAAAAAGATACATTTTGAAGTATCAAAATACACAATCTGCCCAGAAAAACAAATGAGATCCAACATTCTTGAATGCTTAAACTACTATAGCTAAACAAAATCGTGACTATACTTTGCAAAGAATCGAAGCGAACGCGTATGATCAGACGACAATCATCCGACTACGAGGAGGACAAAAAACGACTCTTTAGGATGTACACCGTTGATTCCATCATGTTGTTTAATTTGCTCGTATATAGTTTAACTCGACTGAACTGGAATAGCAAACGGCTTGCGCCGACCCATAGTGAAACCCCTCGTTCCATCGGGCATTCTGGGGCCTTTCACAGTTTGCCCCAAAAACGACGAGGTGTTAATGTGTGACGACGGAGTAGGGAGGCTGCGCGTGCTTTGGAGCTGAGGACGTTGCTTAGCCTTCCCTCGGCTTTTAGACCAACTTCTCTTCAACGCACTTGAATTTTCATCCGCCTACAAGTCAAAAACCTTGTTTACCATACACCACTAATACGATGACTTTGTAAAAACTAATATTATTGACACAAGTTACTTACCTCAGTTTCGGAGTTGCTAAGACGAGAGGCATCGTCGTGATGGTTTGATCCTTCGTCCTCTAAATACACATCAAATTCCGACTTCCTGTTCTTCATAAGAACAGACTTCGGCTACATATTTGACAACATCATCAACTAAGATTTTGTAACGAACGATACGATATTGATAATCAATCAATGGAGACATACCGAACGCTTAAGCATCACCCTTACGCGCATGCCTTTCCTCCAGTTCCTCTCGTCGTTCAACTTCTCAGCCTGCAATTAACAACGTTACAAATAGAAGTACGTAATGTAACCAACGCCTCGTTTTTAAGACAACGTACCGCCTTCTCTGCTGTTTCGGGGTTCTCGTACTCGACCAGGGCATGTAGCTTCACCAAAACAGAACCAAAACAGAATCAAAACAGAGGAATTAAGTAACCAAAACAGAACCAAAACAGAATCAAAACAGAGGAATTAAGTAACCAAAACAGAACCAAAACAGAATCAAAACAGAGGAATTAAGTAACCAAAACAGAACCAAAACAGAATCAAAACAGAGGAATTAAGTAACCAAAACAGAATCAAAACAGAGGAATTAACTAACAAAATTTACTAAATGTACCAATTTCAACTCCCCCTACCTTATTACTAATAACTACATCGCCCTTAGACGATCGCGACGAGTTGTGCTCTTGTGGCTGGCATATACGAATCGACTTGATACTGTATACCAAATCAACGAACGAATGAACGAATGCACGATTCGCAAGTGAATTATAAAGACAAAAAGTTAAACAAAAAGGTCACCTTCCGACCACATTAAACATTTTTTCGATTTTCTGATGGGAATGATCGTCGGGTAGATTTTCAGCGATAACAGTACGCAACTGCATAACAATGAGCACGTATTACACTTTACACCTCATCAAATATTATTTTCGTACATATTATATACCTGCAGCTCTTCCTTTTCCTTGTCTGTAAAGGGGTGCTTTCGCCTCACCTTCTTGCCATCACTGCTTACAATCTGCACCACACGTTTTCAATCTCGATTAATCGAACACAAACACGACAAAATCAAGAAACGAACGATGAGTTATCGAACCAGCTTTGTAGAGAAATGGAGGGCCTGTGCCACCATCTGATTTGTAACGTTGAGGGATTTCAGTTTCTTTAGAGTTGAAACAAAATTTATAGGCACTGTTAGGACAAAAAAACACATGATATTAGATTTTTTATACCAAATTTACAAATTGCAACTTAAATTATATTAAATAAAACAAAATAATTCTCACCATAGCCTTCAGGATCTTTGTTCATATGTTTCAAAAGAGTCTCATTTGCTAGCATGCTCATGTCACTGAACATGTATTCTGCCTGCCAAACCATTCAATCATTGGTAAATAATTAATATTGAAGCACACGAGACGAGATCATCTGTTCCAGTTTTCGTGTTCCACGTCGTATTCAACTTTCTGAACTATTGACACATGTCATTTTAGAAATCAACCATCCATAATGAAATACAGAAAGTGGAACAGAGGAATCGAATTATTGATAATGTAGATATACTTCATCAAATTGAACCATTCAATCATATTTCAAGGTTGGTAAATAATTAATATTGCATCAGACGAGATCATTTGTTCCAGTTTTCATGTTCCACGTCGTATTCAACTTTCTAAACTATTGACACGTGTCATTTTGGAAAACAATCAACCATCCATAATGAAATACAGAAAGTGGAACAAATGAATCGAATTGATAATGTAGATATACTTCATCAAATTGAACCATTCAATCATATTTCAAAGTTGGTAAATAATTAACGATGCAGCACACGAGATCATCTGTTCCAGTTTTCGTGTTTTCCATCGTATTCGACTCTCTAAACTATTGACAAGTGTCATTTTAAGAAATAATCAACCACTTATATCATGAACTGCAAAAAGTGGAACAGAGGAATCGAATTCATTATGCTACAGGAAAATTGATATGTCCTTATTCTAAATTTTATGTCATTAAAGACATTTAAACACGATTCTTATGATTACAAATAAATTTTCATCAAGGGCATGAATCGTGTTCCTGATGCATATAAATACAAATGGTTCAATGGGAGCAATAATTTCCAGAAAACATTTCGTTTCGGAGCAGAAGAGCCGTTTTCAAATAATGTTCATCGATTACGTATTAATCAATATTCGGACCTTAGCTGGGATGGGTTGCAAGTTGCAACCCTCCCTATTTTTTTAAAAATAAAAAAATACCATATTTTACGTAAGATGACATTTTACCACCAAATTACATCCACTTTCAATTATTTATTTGAAAAATTGATAAAAAAAAAAATTGTACTGTATTTATTTTAGACTTTCAGCTCGTTGTATATTTTGATCATACCTGTTTGATAATCTTGTTTTTGAGCTCGTCCGAAAGGGCGGCGTCCTTAGGTTGATGCGGGTGCGATTGCATGTGGGTGGACCCCACGTTAGCATTATGCTTTGTCTGAACCAAAGGCAAAGCAAGTTCTTGATCGGACACGTAAATCCAACTCCCCGACGTCCCATCAATGGACTGAAAACACGGGTAAAAATAGCCCGTTATGGGCACTTGGGTCGGGGCGGTCGTCATTGTCGGGGCAGTCAACGTCGGAACAAACTCCGCCGCTGCCACGTTGAACTTGAAAGAGCCGCTCCCCGTCCTCCGCCGCTCCCGCTCCTTCTCTTCCTTTTCCCTCCCTCCAAAATCTCTTTCCCTCATTTGTGCCATTGTATTTTATTAGTAACTATTATGGTTATTTTTTTCCTAGTTTGTTTTTTTTTTTTTTTTGTGAAGGAAAAAAAAGAATTATTTTGGAATGTTGTGTCCAAAAATGTGGTCGTTCGACTCGTTGATGAGGAATATGGAGTGTGGATTTATTTTGTGTGTTTGGTGGTGTAGGAAATTGGGGAAGAAATTGTTGATTTCTCCTGATTTATAGATTGTGAAATGTTGAATGAAGTATACATTCTACATTTGACCGACTTTCGTGGCATTTGACTTTGATTAAATCCATTTGATTATTTTAAGGAGGTTACCGCTAAAAATCTTGTTCATACGCTCACTATGTATGGCTCTATGTATCCCTCCTTCCGTTCCGGTATGATTTGCACGGTTTGATCGGTACACTTTTTAAAAAAATTGGATTTAATGGTTAGTGATGTAAGATAAATGTGGGGTATTTTAGGTGATTTGGTGAGTTGTAAATTGAATTTGGTGAGATGTAAAGTAAAATGTAGGTAAAAATGAGTGACAATTTTAAAAATAAAATGATTTTGAAAGGGTATTCAGTTTGTGGGGAGTATTTTCATATGGGTTGGTCTGCTATGGACTCGAGTGCATGTTGTGCACCCTAGTCCATGTTACACTTTTCAGTTTACTGACTTACACTTTTGGTAAATGGTGTTGCACTTTTCAATCATTAAACTGTATAATAATATTTTTAGTAATAATTGAAAAGTGCAACACCATTTATCAAAAAGTATAAGTCAGTAAACTGAAAAGTGCAACATGAACTAGGGTGCACAACATGCACTCGAGTGCATACTAAACTTTACCTTTTCATATTAAAAGTGTGCAAGGAATCACGAGATAGGAGAAGTATGTAATATTAGCACAACTTAAAAGAGAGGCACGTGTTAAACATGTTTTCTCAGAAAAAGTGTACTCATATATAAAGTTACATACAATTTCTCTTATAATAACATCGATCTTAAAACGAATTTTTTCAATTGTATTTGTGTAATTTTTGTAAGAGGATCAATTTGACCTGATTTCGACCCTCGAATTTTCTTTTATTTAAGTGTGCAATATTGTAAATAAGATTTTTTCTATCTACATATTATTATTTATATGGTTTGTCAATGATTATGATGTGAAAGCGGAATCGACTCAATGTCATTTGCAATTCCATTCTTTAATTATCATTAATTGGTAAATAAGAATGTAATAATATTTTAATTAATGCAAACTGGTTTTTATAAATGGATAAAATTAAATAAATAAGCTTGAATGTATAATTAATTATAGGCAAGGTCATAAATGTACCATAAACATTGAAAAATATTAGAACTGATTTAAAAAAAAATCATAAATAACCTAGTGAAATTTACTTATATAAAATATACAAAAATATTATAGGATTGTTGATTTTTTT